>JAGDQI010000444.1:715000-1263442 GCA_023653725.1 Bungarus multicinctus | reverse complement strand
GGCAGCATGAGTGTATCTTGATGAGTAAAATCAACTCCATATTTTTTACTATAACAATTGTTCTCTTGGGCCTGCCAAGGGGGAAAACAGTACTAATTATAGGAGAACTTCTGTTTTTCCATACAGGTAGTCCTTGACTTAATGACCATAAACTGAGCCCCGCAACTTTTCATTGCTACTCGGTCGTTGTTTAAATGATTTTGCTCATTTATGTTTTTTTTTTGTTATGCAGTTTTAAAATTGACATGTAGATCATAAATGATCTGTTTTCCCCTTGACTTTTTTTTGGTGTTGGAACCTGGCTTGGGAAGTTACAAATGATGAACACAGGAACACACATCTTCGTACATACATGCCCGTTGCTAAGAAATCTGAATTTGATTTATGTGACAGTGGGGAAGCGTATAGTTATGGAAATATGATCACTCTTTTTCAATGCTGTGTGCACTCAAATATTGCTCGCTAAGCAAATGATTACTGTAATTTGTGTTACCTGTACCAATTTTACCTCATAAGATAAATAACTATAATCAATGTGTGTGTCATCATATTATATTTTTACATGTGCAACTAGAAATGTATATGTAGATATTTAGTTTTCCTCTTGCAAGACCTAGTTTTTTGTTTATTATATTGAAAAGAAAACCATTAAAACATTAGGGACCAATTCAAATTATACATTACCCAACTATAGACTATATGTGCCTTCTTAGGTGAGTTTGAACAGACTCAGTTTAATAGCAGTATTGTCATTTTGCAAGATACGGGTTTGTTTTAAAATTTAAATTTAAATTTAGTTCCTTTTCTGTCACAATCCTCTAAGTCCACCTTGCCAAGTCATGGAGGTGCTACAGTCTGTGTTTTTTTTGATGAGCTTCCAGCAAATTAGTCAGAAGAGCGGGAAGCATCCTTCTTTTAACGCCAAATATTGTAGGAATACCTCTTTGCTATCACCTAACTTGGAAATGTTTGTCACTTTAATGCTAACATAACAAAACTTTTAATTTGACATAAATCCAGGACTAAGTATATTTTTATTTTTAAACATATTGATGGTACATTATTGAAATTATACCCTAGTATTGCTCCCTGACTGACACACACAGAGCAAACGCCTTTCTTTGAGAAGATGATCAGCTTGAAATATGAAATATAATAAATAAAACGGATACAATTTTAAACAGTGCCATTGGTAGAGGAACAACACTATGGTTAGATTGATATTATATTTGCACACGGTTTCAGTTCTATTTATGTATTTATAGGCAGATGCCTGCTTTCCTAACAGCAATAATTGTGGATAACTCCCATCAACAGCAATAAAAAGAAAACGAGCAATGAAACCCAGCAACCCACAAAACAACTCCTCCCTGGCGCTCTACAACACTCCTAATACCTAAATAGTCAGACTCACTGTGTTTCCAGCCTTACCCCATCCCAATGCTTGGAGAAAAGGCAGTTTTAAAGCTTTTGGAAGGTCAAGGTTAAGAACTAACTTTTGGATCTAGTGCCTGTCAAGAAATACTTTTCCTGTTCCCGAGAAAATTCGTTGAGGAAAGCTCTTTTCCTTGGCTGAAAGTGACAACAAGATCCATTCTCTGCAACTATCCGAAACCCTTAAGAGTCCTGCTGTGCAGATTAAACAACACCCCTTTCCACCACTCATCCCATTTATTTTAGATTTTAATATCTAATTTTATAAAAGGACATGAAATTTGAAAGTTAACTAACAAAAGATTTCTGGATATTTTTCTCAATATTCAACCATTCTCCTTTTTGCTTTAATACTTAAACTACATTCAACTAAGTTATCAATAACATTTGCTTGAGAGGATCCTCAGTACCCCTCTAATAAGAATTTTTCAAGTTTGAGATTTACAATTTGCTTATGCCTACTTAAGGGAACTGAGAAGGTCAGCTCATGCTCAAAAATTAAGGAATGTCTGGCAAGCGGAAGGTCAATACTTGCTGACAGATAAAGTTTTTAGATTTAGGACATTTACTGCAATGTAACTGTATGTCTAATCATAAAAAGACAATATCTATCTCCAACTTCACTATCTACTTCATTAAAAATCACTAATAGAAACTGCGTTTGCAATAATGATCCCCAAATCATTGATCCCCCATCTATACAGAAAAATAACTACAGGACAGTTCTTTAAGTAATTACAGCTACAATTTCATTTCTACTGGTTCACAGTAGTGAAAGTACTTAGTCACTAGCAAATAAGTAATTAAGAAGAGAATATTGGTAGCTCAGGTTGAAATGAAATTCTTGGTGCTTTCTAAGCTTGGCTGTTTTTTTTGCAGATATTCCTTTCCCAAATTAGGAGTAGCAAAAACACTAGCATCCATCCATGAACACCTAGTTCCGTTGTCAGAAGACTGATGAGAACACTTCATCATTTCACAACCTATGAACAGACTTAAACCCATAGTTTCAACTGGAAACTGATCATCCCAAACCAACAGCCAAGTCAACAAACGCTAGAGAATTCCCGGAAGCCTGGCTCCCTGATAACTCGGCCATCAACCAGGCACATAGAAATAACAATATCTACATACCATTCAAAAGAGACAGCCAAAAAGTAAACATAAAGACCAGAACACATACCCCTTTGAGCACAGATTAATACTAGATTAACACCAGACCTGCAATCAAGAAGTAAACAATACCCCAATCAAAGAACTGCCAAACAAACCTAACCAAAGAATCACCAAGACAACTTCCACTGATAGGCAAGCCACTAGAACTATGGTAGTGAACCTATGGCACACGTGCCACAGGTGCATGCAGAAACCCTCTCTATGAGCACCATGCGCCGTCGCCCCAGCTCAGCTCCACCGTGCATGTGCGCATGCCTCCCACTGGCCAGCTGGTCTTCAGGTCTCTGTCGGCATGCATGGGTGGTGGGGCGCATGTGTGGGGGCAGGGCGCATGCACTTTGGCCACTCAGTGGGGAAAAGAATATAAACTGAGAGCCAAACCCTTAACTAGAATTCATTTTATAGAATATAAACTGAGAGCAAATTCCTTACTAGCTCTTACTACCTACTTTGGGTACTGAAATGTCTTGCAATAAAACAACCAAGCCCAGAGAGCACCAGCACCTCTCATAGTTAAGCCCACTTCATATTTCACTATTACCCTAAGTTAAATACATTTCTGAATAGCATCTCAAACGATTCACACTAAACCTGAAATATTCTTGCAAACTATTATCTAAGTTCCCCACCAGAATATACTGTCCGACACAGCCTACGTTTGATTATCAAATGTGTACATTGCACATTTTACCAAGACAAATACAAAATAAATACCACTTCTTGAAATGGGTGAAAATTTAAGAATACAGTACTGACCTAGATTTGAAGAGCTTTCGGAATGCCGCCACAGAAGACCTATTGATATTTTATCTCAATTTATCTATTTACACGTCCATAACGACGATAGTTTGTGACAGGAGTTTGAAACAGAGATGCTTTCCATGTATTTATAAAATATACATTCTGGGTTAGAATGACTGAAACCGGAGTTTAGCGAATACGATATGAACAGAGTTTTAAAAAGTGTATATTGAATTTAGCATTATCGCAGATCTTTCTCCAGAGTGATATTAAAAAATTGTCCCTGGTTTCTTTTATTTTCAGACGTTCTCCCTGCAACGCAAAGCCTCAGAGACGCACCTGAGCATCTACCTTAAAAAGCAACGTTTCCCCCCCTTTCCCTCAAACGCTCCGCTCTTTGTGGATTGGGCTTTGGATGAAAAGAAAAGCCGCTTCTATGCTTCCCCAATCCACAAGGCCGCTTTATGCAGGGCCACTTTTCCGCGAAGAGCTCCTCTCATCCTCCCCACCTCCCGGCTACTCACTTTCCCTCCTGGCAGTCGTAGAGCACGATGGAGTCATCGTCGCTGCTGGAGATGACGGTCTCGCCATTAGGGCTGAATCGAAGCAGTTGATCTTGTCCGAGTTCTCGCGGAACACTTTGGCCACGCGAAGCTCCGCAGGCACGTTGTCCGTCAGCTTCATGGAGCCGGCGGGGGCCTGCGCGCCGGCTAAGGTGAGGGGAAAAACGGAGTCGGGCAGGGCTAGCCTGCGGTGGAGGGTTGGGGGAACGGAAAAGGCGGGAGAAGAAGGCCGAGCCGGCGAAGGACCGAAGCGACTTTTGCACTCGGGCAGATTCCACTCAGGCTGCGGGAAAGAGGCGGCGGCAATTCCGGCTCATTGTGTCCGCCATTTTGCGGCTTTGGGGCGGCGGGGAGAGGAGTGGCGGCGGGGGCACGCGTGGGATTGTGGGGCACTGGAGGAAATAGAAGCGACGAAAAGGAGCAGCAACGGAGAGGCTACCGGTCTGGTGCATGCTGGGATATGCGAGTAAGCCCCGAGGCCAGCGAGGAGTATTTTAGCGCGGGTGGGGGCGGGGAGGGGGAGGGAGAAGCTGAAAGCGCGCGCAACGGATTGTGGGCCCTGAAGATGCCCTCCTGCTGCTAGGCGGGGCTGTTGTGGTGGTGATTGCAGCCCATCCCTACCTAGGGTTGGAAATCTTGTCCCGCTCTTTTCCTTTTAGAAAAAGGAAAATTCGGGTGTCTGTAGGGCCTGCTATGCTGTGCCATGTCTCTCAAATTTGGCAATTTAAAGATGCTTGGATTTCAAAAACCTGGCTGGGGGACTCTGGGTATTGACTGAACACATCTACTCCATGGGCCACAGTACACCAGCAGCCCCCCGTCCACCACTGCCTTCCCAAATTCATGTTTTCAGGATTCCCAAATTCTTTCCAAATTCAGGGATTTCCCAAATTCATGTTTGTTGAGTCGATGACACTATCTAGCCACTATCTAGACATCCTCTGCTGTCCTCCTTTTGCCTTCAATCATTAGGGTTTTTTCCAATTGAGTCCTCTCTTCTCATTTGTTGGCTGAAGCATTTGAGCCTCAACTTACGTATCTGTCCTTCCAAAGGACAGTCAGGGTTGGTTTCCTTTAGGATTGACTGATTTGACCTTGAAGTCCAAGCACCACAATTCGAAATCATCAGTTTTTTTGGTGCTCAGCTTTTCTTATAGTCCAACTCTAAAAGCATACATTACATCTAGGAAAACCATAGTTTTGACTCTGGACATTTATTGGCGAGCTGATATTTCTGTTTTTTACTGTCTAGGTTTGCCATAGCTTTCCTCCCAAGGAGCAAGCGTGTTTTAATTTCATGGCTGCAGTCACCATCTGCACAGATCTTGGAGGCCAAGAAAATAAAACCTGTCACTGTTTCCATATCTTCCCCTTCTATTTGGCAGGAAGTTTAGGTTTTTTAAGGTTGAGTTTCAAGTTAACTTTCCACTCTCCTCTTTACCCTCATCAAGAAAGTTGTCAAATTTGAGAAGAACTAGAAGAAGAAAAGGCATGCCTTTCAAAGTACTACATATATGGAGAGAAGAGTCTGACTGCTTTTGTACATTGAACATTGATACTAGCCTTATGTGTAGGATTGGGCAGTACAAGAAAATCAATTTATCAAATATTTATGACTGCCTGTCTCATGGAAAATTACTCTGGCAGTGTACAACAGTCTAGTAAAATAAATATAAAATAGTTATATAAATCACTATGTAGTTGTTAGAAACATTAACAACTATAGAAGTTTTGTATACCATACAAAAAAGTTGCCTTAAAAAAAAACTTAAATCCCCAGTATTAACACTCTGGTTAGTGAATGGAAGGTCATGTAATAGTAATTAGTAAATAGCAATCACAGTCAAGCAAAGTCTAGAACAATTTTCTAAGGGTCAAGTTGTTTACTCTTACCATCTAGAGAAGGGTCTCCAATCCCAGTCCTTGGACTGGTACCGGGCTGCAGCATGCCAGAAACTGGTCTGTGCAAACAAGCAAAACCCCATCCGAGGGTTGCAGGCAGCACACAAAATCATGCCCCCTCCTATCAGTGGAAAAACCTCTTTCCATGGAACCAGTCCCTGGTGCCCAAAAGGTTGGGGGCTGCTGGTCTAGAGTAAGGGGAATGGGAATACCTCAGTTGAATCTCCTGAGATCCTTCTTTCATAGGCAATGAAAATCTTGAGTTGTTAAAAGTTCTGTGGTTCTACTTTCTAAGCTTCCTTGGATGATCCACAGATTCTAGTATTAGAAGAGGAAATGTAGCATCTGACTATATTTATTTATGAAACATACCCCATAATAGTCAAATGACTCTTGGGCATGCATCATGTTACACACTGTTATGGAATTCCTCATGTTCATGGTTTTTTCCTAAATTAAAATACTTCAAATTATATTACCTATCTCCTAAAGGAGAGGGTTGACACTACTCATAGTTTTCACTACACCAGGCTATACCTTTCCAGTTCTGAAGTGTACTTTGTAAGAAATAGTAAAACATTCATTGTTATGCACTGAGATGAATTCAAATACACTTTTTCATTTGCTGTTGGTAAATTGTGCGGTCAGTCCGTCTGCTCTGATGTGTCATTTGTCTTCTTTTGGAGGACCTAATTTGTAGTTTGGGACTGTTTCTAGATATAGTCTCAACCTGGCATGGTTCCATAAATTAATTGTTCTCTTTCCAAGTAAGAAAACGTTTATCTTCCACTCACAAATCCAGTTGCTACAGCTGTAAGAACAGTGGGTACTAGCTTTCACAGTAATTAAGCAAATACTGTATTGCTGGAAAGCGGAATATAATTGCAGTAGCCTTTTTTGACTGTGATATCCCACACCCCCATTCAATGCCATTCAGTGACAATCTAAAAGTTTTCTTTTAGAGGTAGCTAATACAGGTAGTCCTTGACTTAACGACCACAATTAAGCCCCAAATTTCTGTTGCTAAGCGAGACAGTTATTAAGTGAGTTTTTCCCATTTTAATACCTTTCTGGTCTGAGTTGCTACATGGTTGTAAAGTGAATCTGGCTTCCCCGTTGACTTTGCTTGTCAGAAGTTCGCAAAAGGTGATCACACGACCCTGGGATACTGCAACCATCATAAATGTGCAGTTGCCAAGCATACAAATTTTGATCATGTGATCATGAGGACCCTGCAACGATCATAAGTATAAAAAACAGTCATAAGTCACCTTTTTCAGTGCCATTGTAACTTTGAACGGTCACCAAATAAACTGTTGTAAGTCAAGGGACTACTTGTAGTTTGTGATAATTTAACCCTTCACAGATTTCTTTTTTTACTATTTGAAAGGCTTCTAAGCTAGAATAAATCCCAGTGTGTATTTTCGACTGGCCTATTGTCTTCTTTCCACTGTCTTGCCTGCCTTCATTTATTTGCCAAAAATCTCCATAATAGGGATGCTGATAATGAAATTTTGGAATTGAAGACCTCACTACCAGAAGTAGCTCAGTCTTGGAAAGGCTGGTGTATAACAAGGAAGGAGAGAGTAAAAATGTTTAGTGACTGACAGCAGCTGCACTTTTGAATGGGCTAAGAAGGCCTGCAGTGTAGTGAAGCTTTTTCGTTTTTCTTTCTCTGTCTTTGTGCAGAGCTGGTGGTGTTTTTTTATATGTGCTTATTTGATGCCTATAGCAGTTGGCAGCACTTTGTCAGTCTTGCTTGATCTCAGAAAAGAAAATATTTGGCCTGAATTACTGCTTAGATGGCAGACCTCTTGAGAATACTAGGGCTGTAGGCTAGTAGACTGAGAAGTAAAAAAGAAATCCCAGGCAAGTGGCAAATAACTTCTGTTATTGCTGCCACAGATTTCTTCATGTAGCCAGCAAGAGTCAAGCATGACTTAAATCATGCTTTTCTAAGGTTTATATGACAGTTATATTTTACAAAATAACAGGAAACTGCCATGGGTTTTCAGGGAGTGGGAGGGCATTTTGGGAACCAGAATAATGTTGGCATAAATTTATTTGTCTAATTTCTACATTGCCCATCTCCCTATAAGCCGACTCTAAATTCTAAATTGATAGAAAAAAATGTTTAATGTTTTTTTCTCTGCACCATTCCAGTTCTTTGTTGTGTTTCTCTCCCTCTAAGCTCTTTTCCCTTAACCTGTCTTTATTAAGAAGCTCCAAAATGGATGGGAAAATTACTTGAAAATGTAATCAAATAAGGCGCAACTAGGAAAATATTACCCCTCTTCACCACATTAACTGATATGTTGGAAAGGTTACAGACAAGTGAACAAACCCAGGAACGGTCTTGATGCTTCCATTTTTTAACTTAAACTCATTTTTCTCTTTTGTGTCATTTGCAAAATCTCCTTTTTATGACCTGCGGGGTAAGTATTCCATACCTTATTCTGACAGCTGGAACATTGTAAGGATTTTTTAGAGTAATGGTAAATTAACAGAATAACAGTTCCTGAAGAGTAATTTTGTTTAATATATTGATGATGTAAACTTCAATGGCTGGTATCAATGAACTTCTGAGCTAAATTTCTGTAGCCCAGATTTCTTTTGTCTGGCCTTTTGCCAGCATCTGGCGTTTTCAGGCTGGTAATTCAGACAGAGTGAGCTGCTTTATGGTGTACCTTTTGGCAACTCATAAGCAACTGAACTAGGCTGACTGGGCTCTTGTGTTTTTTTTTTCAACCTGGCAAGCTGATCTCTGATTGGTCTGTGTCACAGGAGTCCAAGAAAATTAGTTGCTAACTGTATTGTATTTGACAGTTTTCTCTTTGAATATTTAATCCAGCCTTTTCAAAATGGGTGACTTCCAGAAATGTTGGGCTATACATTCCATGTTGAGATATTGTTCTAATGATACTTTATGCATTCCTGTTCATTAATCCAAATATGCCGGCATATGTTCTTTTTCTGAAAGAATTACATCACAATGTTTGAAAACATGTAACCACTAAGCAATTCATGTATTGATTGAAAAAAAAAAAAACCAACTGGTAAATTCTAAAATTGTTGTGATCTTGATCTTAGTTGTAAACACTGGAATAATGGGTTGTCACAAACTCCAATAACAAATTAATCAGGTTTCAGTTGTGTTAGGTCACACACCTCTATGCATTTGTCCTAAATTATTTATCAGTAAAGCCAAATTAAGATTTGAAGTTTAGAATCCCTGAGCAAAAAAATGTAGTCAGAAGTCCGCACAATACACCTCAGTTTTTGACTTATATTAGAATAGCTAACTTTGGAACTACAGTGATTTTAGGAATGTATAATATTATTTTGTTAATAAGGAAAAAAACCCAACACAATTAAATGCTGTTTAGTGGAACTGTATTTCTTCAGATTCAGATTATTAATAAACAAATTGTCAATGGGAGCTGAGGAATCTGTGTGCTTAATCATGGTTTGCCCCAAAATGGAAACAGTTGATGTCTGAGTTAATGCAAGGACAATGAGGAATATTTGGGTGTCTTCATTAGCTCGAGGTTCACTAGTTGAGGGCTATAGACCAACAGAAGATGAAGGGGAGAGCTCCACTGTTGACATGAAGTCTTCTATGCACTTGCATGGATATCCCCTTCTCTATTTGTAAGAGTTTATGCACACAATTCCACTACCAATGTATATACCTTTACCCTCCCAAAGCCAGAGCAATCCCTCTACACAGGGGGAAGGAGTTGCTGCTTCTTCAGGAAGCATCATTTCAAAGTAGTAGTTCCCAGGCTTTCTCCTCTTCCATTCCATTTTTTTTCTCCACCGCCTGATGACTGTCGGGAACTGCCTGTAATGAAGTTGTGTTCCAGAAGGTGATGATTTCCAACAGGACAAACTATGAGGGGTCTTGTTGTTTTCTTGCAGATGTTTCCCTACCCAAACTAGGTAACATCAGGACTATTATCCAGTTACTTGCTCTCCCATTGAGTACCTCCCTCGAAACTGGGGAGGAATGATGGACTTGTAGGAACAGGAGCTTTGAGATTGGCTGTCCTGACCTATCTGATCCCCTCCGGGTTTTAGGACATAGATGGGGCTCAGGGTCAGATCCAGGATTTGCAGCAGGGGACATCACTTAGCTCAAGATGATTGTCCACCCGTGTAGCAGAATGTGATGGGAAGAGCAACGAAGAAGTCCAGCTTCAGTGCCTGGATTGAGGGCATACAAGGCCACAGTGGGTTGTTGTAAAAATATATAAGGGAGCAACTGATGAGGGATATACATAACAATAGGTGCTTAGTTTTTTGTTTTCTAATTGCAAAGTCACACATGACTGTCCAAAGGGATATAAAATGTCTAAAAGAATATAACATTTCCTAAGTTGCTAGAGTGTGTTGTCAAAGATTTACATGTGGCTCTTCCCATTGTTATTTGATTATACCCACAACTGCCTGATTTCAGATAGTTATTCCCTCTCCTCTCCCCCACCCCAACCCCCGGCTTAATCACCTTTCTTTGTAGAGGTTGGTGTTAAATGATGTCATTATTCAGTGATTTTGTACACCACCTTTGTGGAGCTGGAGTGGGTGTGGCCTGTATGTGATGCATCCTGCCCATGGGCTGCCAGTTTGACACCCCTGACCTTGATTAATTCAATTTTTTTAAATTTCTACTTTTAATCTTATATCTATTTCAAGTATAGTATATGTTATTGTTTATTCTCTGATTCAGTTATTTATTTTAGAATGCCTTCTATATACCATTCTGTGGAATTAATAAGAAAGTAAAAGTTACTTCCATTTCTATGTAGTGAAACTAAACAAGAGTCACGAGCCATCAGAGGAGCATGTTGGGATGATTTATTCAAATTAATATGCAGATTAGAACCAGTTTTCATTAATGACAGCTTATGAAGTTTTCATTTAAAAGAGATTAATCTAAGCTCTTCACAGTCCCAGAGCAGTGCTGCCATAGAAGATGCAATTCTCAGCTGATCTGCCAAGATTAATGACGGCTTCTGGATCACTTTCTGAGCAGCTGCTACGATCAAGTGAAAAAAGGAGAAGAAATTTCATTTTGATCTGGCTAGCCATAACTCTTGCCTCAAAGTCTTAATTTCAGTGCAGAGAATAAATTATTCCCCTTTTAGTCTCTTCTGTTGTTCAGAAGTGAAAGGCGGCAGGGAAGCTGTTGTGGCTGTGAGATGTTAGGGCCATCCCTGTTATGCTTGTGACCTTGCATGCCAGTAGGAATGAAAGCATCAGGCTCTTGGCCAAAATGTGGCAGATTAAAGTAGACAAAACAACTCAAGAACACAGAGAAAACTTTGAAGTGCAGTGGAGGATTTATTTTCTTCAGTACATATATAGCCGGATGCCATTTGATTATTGTACTATCTCCAGCACTTGATCAGTAATACCATAGCAGAAAAGAGTAGAAAAGGAGATTTATTATCCCAGATTAGCCACATTTATGCGAAGACATTATGTAGAAATTAAATAATTTTAGGATTTTATTACATTTTTCATCCTTAATACAGGTAGTCCTCTACTAACAACAGTTCATTTAGTGATCAAAGTTACAACGGCACTGAAAAAAGTGACTTGTGATCACTTTTTACACTTATGTGAACAAAACGCATAAGTGTAAAAGTGACTTGTGACCACTTTTTACACTCATGTGAACGAAATTTAGATGCTTGGCAACTGACTCATACTTACGACCATTGCTGTCTCCTAAGGTCATTTGATCATCTTTTGTGACCTTCCTGCAAGCAAAGTCAATGGGGAAGTCAGATTCACTTAACAACCGGGTTACTAACTTATCAACTGCAGTGATTCACTTCACAACTGTGGCAAGGAAGGTTGTGAATTCAACGTGTCACTTAACAACAGAAATGCTGGGCTCATTTGTGGTCGTACATTGAGGACTACCTGTACTTTGTAAGTCAAGAAACAATGCAAGAAAACAGCATAGAACAATGTATCTCAAAATTTCACCATACTTATTTCAATAAATTTAAAATAAAAAATATTATTGTTAGCATCAGATTTTTCCAGATCTAATAAAAATGTTATTCATCCACCTGAGAAGTCACTGTCATCAGTAGTTTCTTCTTCATAAAAGCAATTTACCGTATCTTTTACACATCAATTGTTCAATAATAGGTTATCTAAAAATGTCCACTTTTGAAGCAGAAAGAGAAATACTGTATATCTGCTTCATGAAATTGGTAGATGATCCTTGTTTAAATCTAACATTTGGCAAGGTTCACATGTTCTGCAGACTAAATGGCTTGTTTCACACAACTTGCTAAATCAAACTGAACAAACTCAAATACAGCTTACCCATAGTATATATAATCTAGTCCTAAAATGGGACTTCTGATGAATATTTATGGCAAATTAGACATCCCTGAAGGACCAGGAACAGTATTGAACAGAGATGTGAATTCTGGCCAGTGAAATCTCTCTAGAAAAAGGAGAAATTATGAGATTTGCTCACTTATACTCTGGGAAGCTGCTGTTTGTGAGAAGACTGCAGGAATTGAGATTTTGGTGCTCAGTTCATGAGTTGAACGGCTGGGTTCGAAGGATTTCAATCAAGCTCACTGCTGTAATGCAGCCTATATAAACATAAGGTTGCTGAGAGTCATTTCTTAATCACTTTTAGAAATTGCTTCTTATTTACTTTTCAGCTATTACTAACCTTTGCAACAGAGTGATATGGAAAAAGATGCTATACTGGATATACAAATGAAACCAGCTGGTGTTTTAATAATTAAAAGGGATATACAAATAAATCAAAAGAGTGGCCTGGATAACTTTCCTATATTGGATTTAGAAAATCAATTTCTTAAAGTTTAAAAGATTTTGTAAGACAGGACAATGAAAAAAAGGAACAAATCAAGTTTTAGGACAGTATTTCAAGGGATTAAAAATTGTTAAAAGAAAAAGGAAGGAATGTAAACTTGGTTCTTTGATGAAGGTTAAAATAGATTGTTATCTTGGTAACTTGCTGACCAGAATTGAATGACAAGTTTTTGTTTATAGATAAGAGATAAGATATGGGAAAAAATATATCATTTGTTGTATTTTAAGAGAAGTTATGAAAATTGTTTATACTTATGAAGGGAGAAGTCATTGTTTTATACTGTATATTTTCAGTTTCTTTATTATGTTGTTACTTTTTTCTTTTTTCTGTACTTTATTTTTTCTTTTTTTAGTTTACATTGGTTTTTATCTTTTTAACTGTAATTGTTATGCAGGGAATCAGGTGTGGGTTGGCATGAACAAAGAGGTAGAATCCAAATTCTCTTCTATCACATGTTTTTTTCAGGCCTGGACAAAGGTGGGTCCCCCCCATAATGCTTAATGAACTTCAAATGCAAGTATGTATAGATTTCTTATTTTTCTTATTTGATTACATAAGCAGGAGACAGCACAGAGTAGATAAGGCAAGAAGTTCACACATCCTGACTCACTCATCCTCAAGCTCTGTGGTTTCTTTTACAAGGTTTGCATGGTGCTTTCACAAGGTCTTCATGAACCTGGAAGCCTGCTGCTATCTGCCTTTTATTTCTGTCATTTCATTAC
Organism: Bungarus multicinctus; assembly: GCA_023653725.1. NCBI lineage: Eukaryota > Metazoa > Chordata > Lepidosauria > Squamata > Elapidae > Bungarus > Bungarus multicinctus. The sequence goes on along the minus strand of JAGDQI010000444.1, from coordinate 1,250,033 downwards.
ATCATCAAACCAATTCACAAACCAGTTATCAGAATTCTGATTAACATAATGTTTAATAAAATTGTTATGCAAAACAAAAAAATTAATCCCAAGATTAGAAGTCTATAAAATTTCAATTGAAGGGTCTCCTCTGGCAGTAAAAAAAATAATCACAGCACATTGCTTAATGTGAGAATAGAATAATAGAATAATCAATTAATTAACAATTGGAAAGGACCTTGGAAGTCATCTAGTCCAATCCCGTGCTCAGACAGGAAAGTCTATACTGTTTTAGACAAATAGATGTCCAATTTCTTCTTGAAAGCCTCTAGTGATGGAGCACTCAACTTCTGAAGGCAAGTCATTCCACTGGTTCATTATTCTCACTGTTAGAAAATTTCTACTTGGTTCTAGCTTGCTTCTCTCCTTGATTAGTTTCCAGTCCATTGGCCTATGTCTTGTCTTCTGATGCTTTGGAAAATAGTTTGCCCCCGTCATCTTTGTGGTAGACCCTCAGATACAGGAACGCTGTTATCATATCTCCCCTAGCCCTTCGTTTTACTAGACTAGATATAGTTCTTGCAACTGTTCTTCATACGTTTTAGCCTTATCATCTTAGTTGCTCTTCTCTGCACCCTTTTCAGAGTCTCAGTATGCATTTGATGAGTACTCATCGCAAGCTTACATTTCACAAATAACAGAAACACAATATTTTCTCAAAGCAACTTGCTACCAACTGAAGTGAAAGAACAGATGCTAAAGAATATGTCAGAGCTCAGTTTTGCCATTTGTTGGCATCTTTGAACATAAATTAACTGAGCCAATCAGATGGATCCAAACACCACAGAATTCAGGATGTCTTAAACTCACAACTCATTTGAATTTGGATTCCATATGCTACAAGACTTAAATGCAAAGTAAATCTCCAATGTTCTAAGATGTCAACAGAATGGCAGAACTGATGAGCTGGAGGCAGAATTCTCCCAGAGACCAGTTGGGATCGGTTTTGGGGCCTTCTCCAAACATTACTTCTGAGAGTCAGTGATCAGATAATGAATCATGAGGCTGAATTTCTTTCTTGATCATTAGTTTGATTCTTAAGAGATTTTTCTTTCATGTATAGTATGCAAGTAGAAATTAATATATTCATTGTTTCACTGCCATCAATATCTCTCACTCTTGGGTTAAGACCTTTCTCACTATCTGATGCTCTTATTGACACTGTTGCATCACTCCATAGAAATTCCTTACTAGTGAGGTAATCTCACAGATGGAGAAAATAAATTCATTCTCTTATTTATTTATAGTCCACCTTCATTTTTTAAAATAAATAACTCACACATAGTACACCTCTGTGAGGTGAGATAGGCTGAGTGAAAGTGACTGCCCAAAGTCACCCAGCTGGCTTTCATGTACAAGATAGGACTAGAACCCTCAGTCTCCTGGTTTCTAGCCTGTGTTTTCTCTCCCTCTCTTTCTGCCTCTCTCTCTTTGCCTCCCTCCCTGACTCCCCCTCCTCCTCCCCTGGTAATTATTTGAAGCTTCTTATTTTGTTGCCCTAGCTTCACAAAATATCCATGTTTGAAGTTTTATTGTTTTGTAATCAGTAATTTAGTTTGTATTCTACATTTTGGGAGTGAGAGGAGAAGACAATATGTGGCATGTTTCTTTTTCAAGATTATGTTGCTTAACTCACTCTAGTTTTTTCCATTCCCTAACGCCAGATAGATTGTTTTTAAGAAATTCTTGCTGGCAAATCATTAACTTTCCCATCTGATCTATCAAATTGGGTGTATAAAAAGACCTCTGGACCTTCCCAGAAGAACAAAAACACAGGAAGGTGAGGAAAATGAGAAAGCTCATGGCAAGCAAAGCTTCTATAAAGCATATATTCTGGGAGTGAAAAGCCTCTCGCCAGATATCCTTAATCACTAACTTACCCATTTTTTTCAGAATATTAATCATCGCTTATTCCTGGTGGATTCAGGGCATGGTTTCTGTCTTCAAAAGCTTGCCAATCACTGGCAAAATCTGTTGGCGGCCCAATTTTAGTTTCACCAGTGAGATATCTTCTCTCAAAATGACTCTCAAGGACCATGGGCTACATTTTTTCCGCAGTGCTGTGGATACAGTCCTGCCGGGGCCGATACTGAAAAAGGCCTTGGTACTAGAACCAGGTGGATGCCCCAGACTTTTGCTACTTGGCCGTCCTTTTGAACTGAAGAGAAATCTATACCTGGTTGGCTTTGGAAAGGCTGTTTTGGGCATGGCAGCAGTGGCTGAGGACATCCTCGGAGGCTACCTCACTCAGGGAATAATCAGTGTTCCTCGAGGCATCCAAGAAACTCTGCGACATGCAGGAATGAGGTAAGGAAGAAGGCCATATTTTATGGAGATAAAAATCTGGCATGGAAGCTACTCCAAGAATCTTTTCTTGAATCCTTCATGATTTGGTGTAACTTAAATCTCAGTTGTGACATGCTATTCTACTTCAAGTACTAGCTACTTGAACAGGTTTATGGAGATAGTTCCTATTTTTATTTAACCCATGGGAAAAACAGAAGACAATGTGATGTTTTGAGTTGCTCTTTAGAATTTTAGGTGATCAATATTCTTTTGTTTTCCTTTCATTATCACCTTAATTATCCTGGCTGGCCATCTGCTTAAGAAGTTAGATATCATGCCTTTCAGCAGTATAAAGCTCAGCTAATAAATGTCTCTTTTGGGGGGGGAAATGTTGCAGGGAAATGTTGCTGAAGCCACACAGCCGAATCCAAGTCCTGGAAGGAGCAAGGGACAACCTTCCTGATAAAGAAGCTTTGGAGGCAGCCAGGGCCATATTGGAATTAGCCAAGAGTCTCACAGCAGATGACCTTCTCCTAGTACTAATTTCAGGTAATGCTTGAGAGCCCAAAAGGACAGAGAGGCTTTTGTCACCTCCAGATGCTTTTAAAATTCTCCTTTCCCATTTTCTAACCTTGTTATATTTTTGCACGTTTTGCAAGCACCCTTGGCAAACTAGGTTGCGTTTTCTGCTGTTAAAAAGAAGAAAGGCAGATGGCATGGGGAGGTGACTCGGGGTGGCTTTCAGTATGACTTTGCCCTGGGTGATGTTGACTGGCCTTTGAAGCATCCTTATGCTTTCTTGTGCCAGCTTGCTTTGGAAATCATATCTTTGCTGGCCTTGGTAGTCTTCTCCATAACCTTCCCTTAGCTTTTGCTGCTGTTCTGCCATGGAGAAGGTGGGATCTTCTGCAATGGAAGGAAATGGGGGTACTAATAGTTTTGCATATTTTTTTTTTTTTGGTAGCTTGCTGAGATAAATGTGGTCATTTCAAATTAATCAGTTCTCCATAGTTTCTGTGATTCACACAGATGGGTTGTATGTGTCTGCCTGATATACTTTTTTTCTCTTTCTCCATCTAATTCAGCTCTACTGAAAAATCAGAAGTATGTATGCTCAGGCTCTTATTTTGCAACTAATCTCTAAAATAGGTTCTGTACTTCTACTGATATTTTCAGTTTAATGAAACCACTCTAGCTTTTCTTGCTTAGAAATTTCAAAACTGCTAGCCTTTTTTTGGTCCAGCAGGTGGCAGTCCAGAATAAGAATAAAGAATATGCCATGTAATAATTGAAAAAGCGCAGTAAGTTAAGCAGGAGCATGAAGCTAGAATATAGAACATAGAATAACAGGGCTGGACGGGACCTTTGAGGTCATCTAGTCCAACCTCCTGCTTGAGCAGGAGACCCTAAATCATTTCAGACAAATGGTTGTCCAGGCTCTTCTTGAAAACCTCCAGTGTTGGAGCACATACAACTTCTGAAGGCAAGCTGTTTCACTGATTGTTCTTATGGTCAGGACATTTCTCCTTAATACTATGTTGTATCTCTCGTTAATAATCTTTCACCCATTACTCCTAGTCCCACCCTCAGGTCCTTTAGAGCAGCGGTCACCAACTGATGGGCTGCAAGAAAATTTTGGTGGGCCTCAGAGAAATCTCACCCAAGAGCACCCCCCCCCAAAGCAATTAATCCAGGCTGTGCAGAAACACAAGGCTGCTCAGCCCACATGGCCCATGGGAACCCTCCCCGCCCACTCACTCGTTACCTGGCAAACTTATCTGCTAAGTTGCTATTTTTCCTTTTTCCGACCATCATCTGTTTTGCTGCACCAGGAGATTTAGATTAGCTAGGAAGCAGGAAATAGCTAAGCGCAGCCAAACCTCCCTTAGGACTGAAAATTTGTTTGCAAGCAAATTCAGTGCAGACTCACGGCAAGCAAATTTGAGAAACTGAGCTAGCCGATGGTAGATAGCTAGATCACTGAATGATTCTGTGAGCAACTCAATCTGCCTCTTTGCCTGATTTTGGATAAAAGTTGCTTTCTTAAAATAAAAAAATCAATATTTACATGCATGGTGTGTTGTGAGTTAATTTTGTGAGTTTGCTTGCAAGCAAATTTTATGTGACAGACTGAGCTAGCCAATGGCAGATAGATGGATTTCTGAATGAATCTGTGATTCTGTGAGCAACTCAATCTGCTTGCTTGCTTTGCCTGACTTTGGGTAAAAGTTGCTCTTTTTTATAAAAAATTCAATATTTATGTAAATATTTATAATATTTACATACAAGCCATGCCCAGCCAGTCACATGATCACCAAGCCACACCCACAAATTAGGCCACGCCCACAGAACCAGTTAATGGTCTCTGGAATCTAAAATTATGAGTTTGGTGGTGCCTGAGGTCCAAAAGGTTGGTGACCCCTGCTTTAGAGAATAGGTTGATCCTGTTGTCCATGGAAGAGTCTAGTGTGCCAAAGAGTTGGCAAATTTGTTTGGTCTGAAGGGGCTAGGAATTTGACATTCCAAGTAGCCATGTTTTTGAGGTCTACGTCATAGCATTCATTTCATTTTGATGTTCTTGGTATTAGTTATATTGGTGCAATTATTGTACAGATTGTATTTCCACTATTTTCTTAACTGTCAACTGTTCCTTTTTTTTTGAGGCATAAGCAATAGTATATGACCACCTAGATATGTCTTAAAGGCAATCTAGGCAACCCAAATATTTGTAGAATCTCTCTTTAAAAGAAGAAAAAAAATTATTTGTAAATATATTTGAACTATGAGCAGCCCAGAGTCATTGCCTGAGATGGACAGCTGTAGAAATTAAATAAATGAATAAATAAATACACAAAACATCATTTAATAAATTTAATAAATTCTTTTAGCAGCCTATATGAGAATATTATGGAGCTCTTAAACAGGAACTTTATTAACTTGAAACAAAATATTCATTGAAATATATGAAGCAAAAATACTGAGCCAGCTAGTAATTGCACTGAATGGTAGGGTAGAATACATAATCATTCTGAGTAACTGAAGCAACTTAAAAATGTTTAGTTTCGGTTGTGTAATGCTAAGCCAAATGTAGCTAAAGAAAAATTAAGATTTTATTCATAATACAGCTGTTCTAAAGATTACTCGTGGTCAAGTTGCCTTTATCTAAGAAATAATAGATACCACTAAATTTATGTAAGAAAGGAAGTTTCCAGTCTGAATGGATATTCCATTGGTATAAGATCTCTTCAGCTCTTTTCTTTCTCTCATTGGAGGTATAACAATGCCATTCCCTCCCTCCCCTCTTTCACTAAGGCATGTGTTACCTGAAACTCTGCAATTGATTATCTGATTTCCCTTTTCAAGATTGAGGCAAAAATACCTCAAATAATAATAAAAAATAAATAACAAATAATAGCAATTTGTTGTGGTTGTTTTACGAAGTCTGCTTGCCTCTCCGCAGCCCATGGACCACAGCTCGACAGGCTTTTCTGTCCTCCACCATCTCCTGAAGTTCGCCCAAACTCATACCTCTAAGTATCTAACCATCTCATCCTCTGCCGTTCCCTGTCTCTTCTTGCCTTCTATCTTTACCAACATCCAGGTCTTTTCCAATGAATTAACAGCAATCCTGGTCTACAAATGACACACAGGCTTAGCTCTGACTACTGAATCTGTCCTGCACATCTAGTTTTATAAAAGATCGTCAAGCATCTGATAATATTATATTACTAATTTATATTCTGGATATACATTCAGAAAAAAAAATTGGCATTGGTGATTTTGTTGAAGATGGAAAAAGCCTTTGATGTGATGCAATGGAAATTTTTGAACCAGATTCTGCCTAAATATGGATTTCTTTAAATTAATTGTATTAATATGTGATATTCTAGTCACTGGTGAATGATTATTTGAGATGGAATTATGGTTTCCTTTTATCAATGTGTCTAATGAAACTTTTAAAGTTTACCTCCTTTTTAATTTGATTTTAAGGTTGATTAGAAAATGGAGAATATTTGGTATATGACAGTGGATGAAACTATGTACAAACTGTTATCAGTGATATATCTTATTAATAAATATATATTTTATATATACATTTTTGTTGATATGCAAGTTTGGACTTCTATAAGGTTGTTCAGGTATGACATAAATTTGATTCATTTCTTATAGGAATTAATATTGAAATGGAAACTTGTAATTATTGAGGTTTCTGCTGTTTGAATGCTTTTAAAGATTTATTTCATAAGTAGTAATTTCTGTTTTATAATACATTATATAACAATGAATTGCCTATTATACAGTTGTATATATAGACACAGGGCTCGATTTTAGCATAGCTCCATTGTATTTCCACACTTATGTTTGCAGAGTAAATTTGGAAAATATGGAACGAAAAGCTATTCCCATGGTAAACATTAACTCTGTTAATCCCAGTTTGAAAATTGTTTGAAATCAGGCTGTTGCCAATCAAATGTTTAAAGAATTTAAATGATTGCAGAAAGAATTGGGATTGCCTAGCATTGCAAAATGCCTATGTAAAATGCATTCTCCATGCATTGTCAGTTTCTCTAGATTTTCAAAACACTTCCCAAAAATCACTGGTTTGGGGATGATTCTAATTTTACCTTTTTTCCTAAATAAACAATTAAAGAGTTCCACTAAGGTAGGCATTAGTTACTTACAAGAAGGATTGAATAGAGTATTGAAGCATCTCATTAAAAATGAATGATTACGAGTTTTAAAGAATAGTTTCTTATGATTTTAATATGACATTAATTCAATAAAAGAATTTTTCAACATGTGCTGAGCACCCCAAATAATATTTTAAAATGTTTTGATGTCAGTCACATATAGCATGTATAAAACTTACTTGTATGATATGGATTTGATCCATATTACCCAGTTAATGGTTTTATACTCATAAACGTATTAGTTTGGTATTACAAACTTTAATTCAATTTAAAAATGTAAATATACTTTTGAATTATAGACCACCCTCACCATCTCACAAATTGGAACTAATCTCTGTAATTCTTCAATGGTGGAAAGATGGTGTGGTCCCAGATTTATAATTTGGAGATTATAGATATGTGTTTCATGAACACATGGTTTATGAACTGGATCTCTCTTGATGTAATGAAAAGATTGATCAATATTAGTCTGTGTGGTCAAGATGAAAAGATGAATTTAAATGTTAATTTGATATATTTTGTGATTTATTTTGTTTCCTATTTCTTTATATGTTTTTTTTTTAATTTCGCCCCTTTCACCTCTTTTTTGCATATTAAACGAATAAGAATATGAAAACATGCATGGATTATTGGGCATCTCAAGCTATAGTTTATGTCACTGTTAAACATGAAAGTCTAGGATCCTGGCGTCATTTCTGGAAACATTGCTATTTACCCGGTTGTAAGATAACTGTCATGCAAGACTGATTCATGGTATGGACATGGTTGGATCAGGGATGAAGCTGAGACAAAAGAAGTCTGGAGCAGGGGTCAGCTTGCTTGTGTTTCACTCACAATGCCTTTCCGCTTAAATTGGCACAATTCTGCAAGCTTGGGTAGCGTGTTCTTTATTCAGGGGCAATATCGGCTATGTGGGAACTTTCAGGCAACTCTTTTCAAAATACATTCACGCTTACTCCTCACTCATCCTCCACCACTGGCCACAATCAACCCTTTTTTAGGTTTTGCATTTTAGATGTATAAAATTTACATTTTATAAATGTAAAAACATAGGCTGCATGAAGAAGGAATTCCAGATTAGGGAGGCAGAAATTAATCAGCATGGTTACTGATTTTATTTTTATATGTATATGTTTTCCTGTCGTTTAATGCATATGCATCACTCAGGACAACTTAAAACACTTGAAATAAGTGCAAGATTTAAATTTTGGCAGTGCTCCAGAAATGTACAAAGACATCTAATAGGAATAACCATGTCTTCTAAAACTGAACATGATATTGAATGCCTTCCTAAAATAGCAGTGCTTTGCCTATTTGCAAAACATTATCCAACATGGCGACAGTTTAGACTCCTAAGAAGAAGGTTCCAGAGTTTGAGGGCTACCATTAAGAAGGCAATCCCTGAGGTGTATTGGACCCTAAGCCTCTAATGCTTTCAAAATTACTTTCAGCATTTTGAATTGTACCCCAAAATAAAGAGGTAATTGTTAGCAATTGTTATAGGACTGGGGTATAGCAATGCCTGCTGACATCTAACCATTTACCTCACCTATTGCTGTTAATAGAATCCAATTTAGAACCCACATCATCCCTAGCAGTAGATAAAAAAGAGAAGTGGAGCTACATGCCACTGAGAAGTCCAGCAGAATGACAGGGACATAGTCCCCTTGTCTTGATTTCACTGTGGATTATTTACCAAGGCAACCAAAGATTTTTCCAGCCTCATTCCCAGTTCTCAAGTTAAAATGAGTCTAAGAAACCTGTTTCATCCAGGAACTCCTGACCTGAGGTCCCATTCTATGATTAACCATCTTGTTCAAAAATAGCAAATTGGAAATTATCTAACAGGATCAGGAACTAAAAAATGCTTTTATTAGAGGTTTCATACTAGCGTTCCCCCTCCTCCCAAGGCAGGATGTTCAGTGAAGGATTGGCCATCAAGTTGACTGGATCTTTCTTGGTTGCCTTAGATAGAGAAGACAAGGGTCAAGGGTATGTGTAGTCTGTCTTAATCTACTAAAGAAGTTGCTGTATGAATGGAACCTCATCTGTGACATCAAAACACAAGCAGACATAGCAGGTTCTGATTCTGACTACTGAATAAGAGTAATTGTTCTTGAATCTGTGTTGGAGAAGATAGTCTCCACATCCCCTACAATTTGAGTAAAGATCTGCTAGCAAAGAAATAGAAGATAGATGAATTTAATGAGATAGATAGAAAGAGACTCTACTATCCCTGGAAGAGTGATCAGTATGATACTGCTGTTTGAGGGAAAGTCTACTCATACTTATGCAGGCAATTATTTGAAAAGAAGTCCTTATCATATGCCACTGCCTTTGTCTTTAGCTTTTTGGAAGCCACTGTTTTCATGTGAGAAGAATTCCCTTTCTAGTTAATGTGGCCATGAGTAAATATCTAACAGTTGGTTAAAAATCCCTATATAATGATTTTTCAGGGGAATATTTTGCAAGATATTGTGCCTCAAACTTCAGCATATTTTGTATTTCATGGCAACTTTTGAACTGACATTGACATAGAGTTGACCTTGAGTCCTTTCACGACTCTCTTGATCTTTTATTTCTATGGACTTTCTGTTAGTTGTGATTGTGCATCCATTGCTCCGATAGCCTGTCTGGTGCTTGAGATATTTCTCTTTAATGGATTGTCTCCCTCTAATCCATCTATCCCTGGCACCCAGCTGAAGTGTTCAGTTGCAGTTCATTTCCCTTCTCTATTTTGCTTAAACTGGTCCTGTGTTTAGAGCTCTTTTTATACAGAAATAACAAGCACTGTAAAATGTGTTCTCATCTGTACATGGGAGTCCACCCTGCTAGTCTATGGCTTTCTTTACATAAGTAAACCTGAATAGATTTAGGATGAAACTTTCAGTTCATTGGATTATCGGGAGTCTAATTCTGAGAGCTTTGTGTTCTGAAAATAATTCTTAAGAAGTGTTGGATTTTGTGTGAGCTCAATACATCTCAGTTATTCGTTCACCCTTCTTTATCTGAAAAAAATGCCACTGTTTGAAGAGACATGTTAACTTAAATCTATGGATTCTTTAAACCATAATTATCTTTTTTCAGGCTTACACAAAAAAGTGGGGAACTTTAATGACTAGCCGAGATAGGTTGCAATCATGTGAGTTCAGAGGCATTTCTGAATCTTGTAGATTTGGGGAGGGGAGGAGTGCTTAGGAAGTGAATGATCCCTATTATATCTCATTATCACACCCAACCCAAGAATGAGATAAAACAATACAGCCAACATTCAGTTATTTATTTGCTCATATCATATAGACAGAATCTTGCTAGATTAAACCTATACTCTCACCCTGACTAGATTCTAGGGAGTGGTTATCCTAACTTTTTTCCTGATCAACTTTGGGTTGTGGTGCCTCTTGTCTTGCTTGCCTCCTTGAAATATTCTCTTCTTTCTGACAAACTGCCTCTTCACTGCAGTCCATCTCCTCCTTCATAAACACAATCCATCACACATAATGATATGTTAACTTTCCTGTGCCTATGTTGCTGCTACCACATCATCATTTCCAGATTTCCCTACTTGTACTTGCAAAGATGAATTTTGTAAGATATTAACACAGTTTTCTTGGCAATGTATTTCAGAAGGGGTTTGCCCTTTACTCCTTCCTAGGGCTGAGAGTGACTGGCCCAAAGTCACCTCATGCCTAAGACAGGATTAGAACTCACGGTCTCTGGTTTCTAGTCTGATCTTTAACCACTGCACCAAATTGGCTGACTGCTTTTAATATACACGGGAGGAAAGCTACCTTGCCCTTTTAGAAGTTTAGATGTGAATCTCTGTTTTAATCCCTTGATAGGAAAGTATCCCCAGTTGTCATTCTGTAAAACAATCATCTGAAAAGCGGGAGGAGAAAAATGGCAAAGGATGGAAAGAGGCAAAGAGGAAAATACTGCCTCTCTTTGGAAGGTCTGTTGTCTTCTGATAGAGGCTAACCTTTGCAAGAAAGGAGCCTTGTTGCCTAAAAGCATATTTTTCTGCCTTTCAGGAGGTGGATCTGCCCTTTTACCTGCGCCTATCCCTCCTGTCACCCTTGAAGACAAGGCCACTATCACCAGGTTACTTGCTTTAAAAGGAGCTACCATTCAAGAGCTGAATACCATTCGAAAGGCTCTTTCTTTGTCAAAAGGTGGGGGGCTGGCCCAGATGGCTCATCCTGCCCAGGTAAGGGTATTAAAAGCTGTCTTGGCCAAATAAGACTTAGGTTTGTTTTTTTTTAATGCCAGTTGTAGTTCTCTAAACTCTAGACTGTGGTTTAGAGATGGATAAATTTTGGTGCTGAATGTCTGGTTAATTTTAATCCTCATCAGTGTCAGGGACCTTATACTAGTCAGTTCTGATGCTTAAACATTTGGAGCAATCAAAAAGAGAAATCTAAGGAATGTAGGGAAATGGTTGTGATTGGTTCTTAACATATTTTTAGTATTCTTGAAGAAATCTTTTAGCTCTAGGCTGAGCTAGGGAATGTGCATACAGAATAATGCAGTAGATACAAATTAATGCCCCCAGAGTGAATTATGCAACAACAGTGATTTATTTGTAAAAATAATTGCAGTGCAGGCTAATTTGGTACAAATCTGGAAGACCTCAGTTTTAATGCACCAACTTTCATCTAAAGTCCTTTCCAGAAGTCCTTGCATAATTTTATTTCCTGTGCATGATCATAAGGACTCAGAGTTTCACCCCCACCCCCCAAAAAAAAATTAAATGTGATAAATTCTACTCTTTGAGGTGAATGGAATATTTGAACAGGGGGCCTAAAGTTCTGTGCTAAAAATGCCAAAGCATTTCATCAAAAATTCTGATTGTTCAGCTGTAATGACTACTATGAATTAAGTAAAAACAATGCTTTGTTGCTTAATTTTTCTTTTACACAATTTGTAAATAATTTGGGTTGAGGGATTTAACTTTTTAAAAAACTTTTCTGTTTTGCAGATATTGCAAATATTTAACAATTAAGGACTTATCCAGGTAGCCTTTGACTTATAACCAATTGTTTAATAAATGTTTGAAGTTACAATGGTGCTGAAAAAAAAAGCCTGGTCCTCACACCTATGACCAATGCTCTCACTTACAACTGTTATACCACCACCATGGTCACATGATTGCAATTGCAATCATGTGACCATGGTGGTGGTATAACAGTTGGTCACATGATCATGATTTGTAACTTTTTTTGCCAGTTTCCAGCAAAAACCTGCCCATTGGGAAGATTATGGATTCGCTTAGTAACTACAGTGATTCACTTAGCAACTGTTGTAAAAATAATCATAAAATTGAATTCAACAACTGCAACAATGTAGGACAAAAATTCTGGTCCCAATTGTGATCATAAGTCAAGGACTACCTGCATAAACTATGAAATATGACCTATTTTTCATAAAAGCGAAAGACAGTAAGTAATTTTGTCAGAGCAGTAGGGAAGAATTTGAAGAATGATTCATACTTTATATGTCAAACACAGTTCTGTCTATTAGTAATACACTGAGGCCATTTTTGGTTTTTTTTACAGCAGAAATCAAACAGTATATGAAGATATAGATTAGCTACATTATTCATTCCCAGTTTTTCAGCAGGCAGGAAATGTGAAGGTGGCTGTCTTTCCTATCCTAGGACTCTGGCTCAGCTTCATTTCGCATATGTAGGATTTCTCCAGATCCCTTTCAGTGCAGATTCAAATGTATTCGTTATCCAGTGCATGATTCCAAGTAGTGCAATTAGTCAACTAAAGCCTCTTACAGCATTAATGTAATTATTTTATTTTAATCTTTCAATCTTGTGATAAAATTGGCTTAGGTTTATAACTGAGCTTCTAAAATGCCTCCAGTTGGAATCTAGGCAGTTTTTGGTTGGGTTTTTTTTTTGTGTGTGTGTACCTTCAAGTTAGTTTTTGTCAGGTTAAACCCCAGAATAATGAAGAGCAATTCAGTCAGTGTTCTTTATTTGTCTAAACACAATAAACTGTGGGTATCCATATTCTCTTCCTCTGTCTCCTATACAGCTCTGGCTGTTTTATTTTTTGTCTCTTCTCCCCTTTCTGAAATATGTTCCCTCCTTTTTAGGAAACTGCCACACATTGTCATAGTCCGTCGCAACCATTCCCCCTTTGTGGGCATCTCACAGTTTTTAATTACTGGCGACTGCCTGGACTAATCCCTGAAGTTTTCTTGGCAAGACTTTTAGGAGGTGGTTTACCATTGCCTCCTTTCTTGGGCTGAGAGAAAGTGACTGGCACAAGGTCACCCAGCTGGCTTCCTGACCGTGGCAGGATTAAAACTCACCATCTCCTGGTTTCTAGCATGATACCTTAACTCCTACATCAAACTGGATCTCAAGTTAGTGTTAGAGGAGATAAAATACTCCAGATAGTATTTGACTTTCGGCTTTCCATCCCCCCACCCCCCCATATTCAAGTGATCATCTGATCTTGCAGACCCAAAATGAGTACCTATGCCAGGGGTCTTCAAACTTGACAGCTTTAAGACTTGTGGATTTCAACTGCCAGAATTCCTCCTCTAGTCATGTTAGCTCAGGAATTCTGGGAGTTCAAGTCCACAAGTCTTAAACTTGCCAAGTTTGAAGACCCTTAACCTATGTGCTCACGTTGAGTGTGTATGTTGCACTCAATAGCAACTGAAATTCAAAGATTCAATTTCCATTTTGATGGCCAGAATAAGAAATTGCAAAGCAATAAATTAAAAAAACTTATTTTTCATGGTGGCTTATAGCAGGCAACTTAGTCATTGTTAAACAGTGGAATTATTGGGATAATATTTTAAAGGATAGATGGAAAGATGAGATCTGGTCTTTGAAAAGTACTTGATAAAAATCCATGCTGTAACAATCCAAAGTAGAGAAACATTGTTTTATAAGGAATGGTGGAATGTCATTTGTTGTCATAAATTATACCTGAAAACAACTTATTTCAAGCATTATTAGCATATTAAAATTCAAATACATATTTTCACAAAATCAAGGTAGGCATAGTTAAAAAGAAGACCCAAATTCCAATATAACATTAACAATATTTACTATTGCTTATTTTTTTCAGGTGTTGAGCCTCATCCTATCTGATGTCATTGGAGATCCATTGGACATTATAGCAAGTGGGCCGACTGTCGCCAGTTCTCACAGCATGCAGGACTGCTTTCAGATACTGGCCAAGTATGATGTATTGGACACCTTGCCAAAGTCTGTGTTGACAGTCCTCTCTAGCTCTGTCACAAAGCACAGCACCCAGAAAGGCTATTCCCATGTCTGCAATGTTGTGATTGGATCCAACAGGCTAGCTTTAGAGGGAGCCAAATGCCAGGCAGAACAGTTGGGTTACCTAACTATACTTTTGAGTGAGGCTGTGGGTGGGGAGGTCAGCACTGTTGCCCATTTCTATAGCCTATTGATTCAGTTTGTGTGCTTGAGCATTATAAACGATGCTGGAAACAGACCTTTAAGAGATTCTGTGAAAGAAATGCTCACAAGCGTTGCAGGACAGCTGGAGATTCCAGTCTTGAGCCTAATAGACCCTCTAACAACAATGAAAGAAACCCATGCGGAAAACCCCATTTGTCTTATGGCAGGTGGAGAAACCACCGTGCAGATTCAAGGAAGTGGGAAGGGTGGAAGGAACCAGGAACTGGCTCTGCGAGTGGCCTTGGAACTGCACAGAGCTAAATCCACTATGGAGGGAAGCTATCTTAATAAATACGAAGTCATGTTTTTGAGTGGTGGAACTGATGGGCAAGATGGGCCAACAGAGGCTGCTGGGGCCTTCTGCAGCCAGGATCTGGTGGAGGAGGCCGAGCAGGAAGGCTTTGACGTGGGAAGCACGTTGAGCAATAATGATTCATACACATTTTTCACCAAGTTCCAAACTGGACATCACCTTTTGATGACAGGCCTGACAGGCACAAATGTCATGGACATTCACGCTGTTTTAATCAGAAGCCGAAGAACTTCGTGATGCCACAGACATTGAGCTGTTCTGATTAGAAAGGAATCTGTAGGCAACCCGAATGGAATATCTCTGTCCAGGCTGTTGATAATGAGGACCTAATGGACGGATATTGATAGACAAGAGGGGGTCACTTTGTTGTTTTAATTAAATCATGGAAACAGCTTCTTGAAACTATGACAATTAATTTTTTATAACAACTTTCTTCAGTAGTGTGAAGAATTCTTCTGGTCATTCTGAGTGGGCCAGGTTGAAAAAGAAGAGCTAACAAAACTCTTATTATTTAGCCTTGAGGATGGCATCCAGAGGGCACCTTAACTTTGTAATCATCTGTCGTCTAAGGTTGACCCACTGGATTTTGAAACTGTACCTCCTCAGATGTTAAACAGGAGTTTGTCTCACAGGGGCTTGCTTCCCCCCCTTTCATGCATGTGATGATTCCCCCACCCCCCAGCCATCTAGAAGTATATGATGCATGTCTGTAGATAGTGGGGAGGGTGTGTTTGTGTAACAGTTCACTCATGCAAGCCGGAACTGAGATAATGCAAGGTACTTGGTCATTAAGGTGCTTGCTCACTTGGGATTCTTCATGCACATGGGACAGTTTCCTACCCTTCAGACTTTATGTACACAGTCATAAGAGACATGACATTGGGAGGAATAATTTCATATGGAAGCAATACTGTGCTAACCTTGTAACTCTATTCCCTGTGGATCTGCTGAAGCAGTTTCTGAAGCTAATACAGTGTCTCTGAACTTTTTGTGTATCACTGCAAAATAAAGCATTTTCTTTAAGAATTGTTTATTACACCCTGCCACGGGACGTCAGAGCATCTAGCCTAAATTCATATACGAGACAATTTCCCCACCATATCTGAAAAGTAATAACAAAAAAAGCTTCAGATCAGTGATCTCAGGTTTGCATTAGCTCTATACTTCTGGTTTGCCAACATGAAAAATCAGCTTGTCATTGTATGTTAACTCATCCTAGTGGAAACAGAGAGCTCCAAGTTTCCTTTGTTCAGCTGTAGAGTCCACATCGAATGAGGTTGGAACTGAGAATCTAATTTCCATCAAATCCAGGCAGGATATGCATTTTTTAACACCTGCTCCATTTCAGTATCACTACCTGTTATTGGAAGAAGAGTTTGAAAAATGGGCTAGATGTGCTGAAACTAATGTAACCTTGACCTTGCTCACCTTTCGTAATGGCTTTTTCTTGCTGATTGATAATTTCATGGGGGAATGCATTGTGCAGAATGGAAGCTGCAAGCATTTTATGTATCAGTTTACCATTGACTGGAAAACAATGGAGCCTCAGGTTTGTGACCTTTCTAACTATATCAAGCCAGAAGTCAGTGTCGCTTTGATTAACTCCTCTAATCCCAGAGAACAAAGACAAGAAAGACCCACACAGGCAACTGTTGCCAAATTGCTGCATTGCACAATGCAGTCCACTATTGGAGCAACATCACCAAGTTCATCTGGTCACTTCGATAAGCTGAACAAAACATCGTTTTTTGATCATACATGTAACATAATGGCTTTCACGAAAGTCACCCATTGTGATTCATCTAAACTAGCTGTTGCTATTCCCGTTCAGCAAAAAGGACAGATCAGAATACCAATCCATTTTTCAATGAGGTTTAAATTGAGTATTCCATAAATTAACCACAACTTAGTTTTTGTTATTACAACATTCTATCCTTATTTTGCAACAAACTAAAATGGTGCCCGTCTGGTACCCCCTTTTTTTGAAAGAGAGGGGGGGAGGGAGGGAGAGAGAGAGAGAGAGGGAAGGAAGGACGGGGGGAGGGAATGAGAACAATCTTATGGTCCTTGGGAATCATAACCTTGATCAAATCTGCCCCCACTTAAGTAAAAAGGAGGAAATTTATATTTGATTCCATTCTCCTTACATTAACCAAAATCCTCAAACTTGGAAAATATTTAAAGATTTGCTGCAGCCTAAGTCTCCCCAGGTTTCCATCAGATTTCCATCAATAACATTTAGACAAGCCAAAGAGTTATTCCATCCAGCTGAATGCAGAACTTTTTGCTAGTATATTAAGTGTTTGGAAATCTGCTACCAGCAGATCTTTCTATTTCACTAAAAATGAGTGCACAATGTGAAATGCTTTGGAAAAAAACAGCTTTTCTCCTTCACCATTAATATGTGTGTGTGTGTGTCTGGACAATGTACATAAAAACCTAAAAGCTATGTATAAATATGATAATAGGGGGCAGTTAAACAAGAACAGAATCATTAAAATTCTGAATTAAATGTAAAAGTGAGACGGGCCTTCAAGGCAGAGCCAGGTCTTCAGACATTTCCAGAAGGCCAGAATTGTGGGGGCTGCCTCACCTTTGGGGAGCAGAATGTTCCAAAGGCTGGGGGCAAAGGTCTACCTAGACCCCATCAGTTAAAATAAAAATCCTACAAATGTTTGCTTACTATCTTCTGTTGACTGTATGACCAATTTTTTTAAAAAACTGTAGTAAATAAATTAGAGATTATTGCAGTGATTATTGCATGACTCAGATGGCCTTTAGCTGATCATTTAGCTATAATGGAAACCGTGCATCTGAGACTAGAGGCTGCTTAGCTTAGAAAACAGCCATTTGGGAAATAGATCCACGTAATCAGGCTTTACTCATGAGTTGGTGGCTAAAATCATTTCCCAAATATTTGAGAGCTGTTCATGAGCAAATATCTTCCATCTAGCTGGCAACATTTGAAAGCTGATCCACCTCATTCTTAAGTGTAAATCACCCTCCACAATTATGTAATTTAAAATCCAACAAGATGTAGAAAACCTATTAAAAAATGAAGCATATTCCTTTGGACATTTTGGCATTTAAAGGGAGTCTAGAAATAGTTTAAGGGTTAATTGTTATATTTTCTCTAAATATTACATGCTTGCCTTTTGATCAAGAGATGTAAGATTAAACCACTGACTTCTAACTTCTTGTTTACAAGATAAGAATGCTAGCCCCACACATTATTAAAAGAAGGTTAGGATACATAAGCAAACTTATTTCAATTGGGCATGTGGTTTTGGGGTGTACGGCATGCTAAATATATGTCACTTGATCTCGTCAGGTTACCTAATACAATGCAGAGTATTCCTAGCAAGTGCTTACTACATTTGGAATAGCACAAAGTGTCTGTCTTTGTTTTTTCATTTTACCATACTGCATTTAGCTTCCATGAATATATTGCACTTCAAGCTCTTAATGGCATATGAAGGATTAATGGCAAATGAGATGCTTTTTTTGCCAAAGTTTCAATGAAGAACCTTTGTGTTAGAGTACTAGGAATTAAGGGTTGTATTGCTAAAATCACTCAAGGATGAAAGCCTACTTATATCTGCCTTCCTGCACAGGTTTGAACTAATTTTGTGTCCTCGTTGTGTTTTCTGTATCCCTCACAGCATCAGCTTCAGGAGAGTTTTTTTTTAAAAAACCCACACCAAAACAGTTTCTTTATATCAGCAGAGTTCTTCATTAATCCTTGGAGATGCTGTTCATGCGTGATTTCAGGCTCATTCGCAAAGCCTTGGCAGCAGCTACTTCTTCAGGGTAATCCCATTGCTCTTAAAGTTGTGTGTGCGTGTGTGTTTAAAACGAACATTTCACTGATTATTAAACTAAATACATTTTTCAAAAAGGAAAAGCTGATGAAAACAGATGAAAAGGTGTTGTTGCTTGAAGCACACTTCACACCAGTGTTCTCCTGGCTTTTCTCCTCTCTGAATATCTTTATTTCCCACTCTCCTTTCCTTTAATGAGGTGAAACTAGAAGGGGGGAAAGTTGGTCAAGGACAACAAAACTTAAGAATGCATTTTTGAAAGGTGATGTACATGTTTTGCAACCTTTACTGTCATTGGAGATAGAGAAAGAAAAACATACAGGATGTAAGCAAATCCAGGTATTCTCATGCCTCCATAGTAGAATAGTCACAGGAAGGGCTGTGTGTAAGAGGGATGGCAGTGGGATAAATTCTTTCCATTCTTCTGATTCTGCTGATTAAAAATCTCCATGTAATTTTTCTATCATATCTTCTATGAGTTTCTTTGCAAATGAAAGTGACCAAAAGGGGAGACCTACAAATGCATTTTATGTACTAGGACATTTGAACAATGAAAGTAAACGTCTGCTCTGCTAACACCCAGGCCAAGTTTCGTATTTATTTATTTTTTGAATCCACAACACCATATATCATCATTCGGTAGTTTCTGGCTGGGAGTGGAGTCATGGGAAGTCATTGGTTTAATTATTGTACTGAAGGCACATAAGTCATTGTCATACCCAACAGAATACTCATTGGTACCTGGTGATTTTACTCTACGTGAAAAGAAGAAGGAGACATGTGAATTAATCATTTCCAATCATTTCCGTACTAATGGTTTTGCTAGAAACTGCTTCTGCCAGCACCGCAGGAACTCTATGAATAGTAATCCAATAGTAAAGTGTTAGCAGATTAATTTTTATTTACCATCTGCAGTAATAGTAGCTTAGAAAAACAGTAAGAAATACAAGTGTCAGATTAAGTAAAATAGAGCATCAGAAGATTATAGTACTTATATACCTTCTTTTGTGTCAATGACTACATGAGCGTTTCTTCATCTAAATATGTCCATAAATAGTTCTACACATTAAAATCTACCTTGTTCCACAATAGTCAAGGCAGAGAAAAGATAGACAAGTCTCTTTGGCCAGCTTCTACACTACCCCTACAAGCAAAGGAAAAGGAAAGAAGGAAAATGGCAAAAGAATGGCAGATCTTACATGGTTCTGGTGTTGAACATTCTAAAATATTCTTGCAACATTTTCCCTTTCCCCCCCCAAAAAAGTGGGAGCAATATGATATAGCATCCTTCCTAAACCCAGATGGGTATCCTATTAATTGAAATCTGGATAGCCTCAGGCTGAGAATCACTTTGATAGATCTATCTTTACCTGTCATTGCCTGATCACAAAGCAGAATGGCACCTGCTTAGTATTTGGCAGAAATGCCCAGAGCAAGACTTGTAAAGCTGAGCAATAAATAAATTGGTAAAGCTATGCCAATCATGTCTCTATTACTGCCAACTACGTTCCATAGGTATATTGACAGAATTTCCAAAATTTGGGGTCCATTTTAGGAAGTTTTTTATATGTAAGTTTATTGCATATATCATTCAGGCTGTTCTTCATAGAAGTTCCAAAATCTGCAAACATATTTTGACTGGGGAACAATTGCATACTTGCGGTCCTTCAGTCTTTGACCAAAATCTTCACACTGTTAAAAATACCCCAGGAGGAAGAATACTTTTCTAAAGTTGATTTTATCCTTTCAAAATATGGAATTTGTGTTTTGTTTTGTTTTTAGAAAAAAAGAAAAATAGTTAAAAGACTACTGTATTTTTTTTTGCTAGACTTTGATAGCGTTAGGTGAGACAGGTCAAGTCAAGTGTGGCACAGAGGCTGACAGTTTATGTTCTCGAGGTATTCTCTCTGTGGAAGGATGAATCCTGTAATCGCCATCATAACCAAACAAGAAAATAAAACCATGGCTTGAATGACACTGTCAGTTGGGTAGGATGAATTAGACACCGATTCCACCAGGCAGAATAGAGCCAGATGGGAAGAGGATCAACAGCCCAACAGCTGGCACTTTCTCAGGGCTGAGCTCATTTACGTAAGTGGAACACTTGTGGCCAAACAGTGCTAATGGCTGAGGATAAGTAACTACCTTATTAACAGGGGAAGCTTTTGGCACTAAATTAAAAACCTTGGCTTCTAGCCTTTCCACTGGTCTGGACTCTTAGGAGACATTAATATCCCTTCTCCCCAGCATTCTTATTATCGCTTCATTAAGGATCAGATAATGATATGTGTGGATAGTTTATTCTGCCCAGATTCTGATTAATGGCTAATGTTTCACAAGGTGTTAATGGGTGCTTTATGAAGTGAGCAGAAGGGGTTCTCCAATAATCTCTTTCACAAACTAATTTTGCCATTTTCACTAATGTGACAGATTTAACACATTCTTTATAAAAGCCCCTGATGATGCCTCAGAAAGTTTTGGAAAGATTATATAACTGTAATAATAACTTCTGCCACAGCATCGTTTCCACTTCCCGAACTCACAAAAAGCCAACAGCATCTCTTGGCTGTGGATAAAAAAATATTTGTCCATCACTTCTTTATCAGGAAGGATCAGTGGCAGGATGTGTTTTCACCCTGTGCTAAAGGGAAAGGTTCTCCTTCAGAAGATCTGCCTTTGGCCTCAGCTTTTCAGAGGAAAAGCAACTTGGCTCACTTTTGAACACAAGCAGACACCAAAGGGTGGAGTTTAAAAGCATAATCATTCTTCTCGTAGACAGCTCTGACATATTTTAAAATAGGAAGTGGCACACATTTTAAACAAGTATAAATGCATACGTATCAATAAAACAGACTCTTTAAAGTATTACTTCCATTGTTTGTGCTTCTCTTCAAATGATGGTGGAGAACCACTTCAGAAAGCTGCTTAGATGCAGGTGCTTGAAAATACTGCTCTAGGCATGATTTCTGTAGTTAAGGATGAACTACATAAGGTACCTCTGTAGATGATCTCATGTGAGATAAAATTGGATGGATGGATGGATGGATGGATGGAAGGAAGGAAGGAAGGAAGGAAGGAAGGAAGGAAGGAAGGAAGGAAGGAAGGAAGGAAGGAAGGAAGGGTTAACACGGAGCAAAAGGTCCCATGTACCCATTAGACCTAGATAATTATTATTAGTATCTGGTTTCTTCTTGGTCTCAAAATGACAGGCCAGGTCATTTACTGAGAATCAAAAATAATTCTGACATCCATGTATATAAGGAGCATTTAGGCATTTAAAGGCATCCTCTGTTGCAAGTCCCCAATGTATTGCATGGCTTCAATCCCTATATGAAATTAGCAATATAATCACATAGGAATAAAAAGCCATAGAAGACAATGGGATAATGGTGCCTCCATTATCCTGCTTAGCAAATGTGTTGTAAATTCTATAGCACTGCCTCTTTCTACTCTTCTTTTCCCCAAATACATTTTCATGCCACAGTCTTCATTGTTCAGATTTCAAAAAACAGATTCAAAGTTTAGGCTGAACTGAAGTCATCAAGTGTAGAACGAGTGCCGAATTGCGTTTAAGAAGAGAAAGACAAGGAAGGAAATGTGTTATGTCGGGCTTAGATAAAAAGAAAAGTGAAAAACAAGTGAATAAGACATGAAAATGGAAACAAATACATTCCTTCCAGCAGACTATGGATATTTATTTATGCCATTAATATTTATATTTCCATTGTTCTTTGGTTATTCTTTTGGAGATTATACAACCACCTTTGGGGAAACCGCTCTTTCAAAAATATCGAATCGCTTGTACAATCTTATGAAATTGTAGTAGCCTCCAGTGCAGACATTTAAACCCAAATAATTGGGTTTTGATATACTATATCAAAATAGTATATCAAATAATTGTTTTGATATACTATATATCTATTTTCTGGGAGAAAAAAAATACTATGTTTGGTCTATTACAGATAAATGTATGTTGTTAAACAACTTACTTTAGTTACTAAATTGATGCAAAGCTTTACTTTATCTTTCACGTGTCTTAGTTATTAAAAAGTACACTAAAGTGTCTGCACCTCACCCCTGATGCTCTTGTGAACGCTGACATTGGCCTCTTAATTTCTGATCTTGGTAGCATGAATAAAAACATCAACGGGATCAATGATTGGTATATTCTAGAATATGTGTGGAATACTAATAGAGATGAGAACCCTAATCATGCTGTGTTCCCAGACAAGTGGAGCCTTTGCAAATGTTGAAGCCAGTGCTTCCTTCCTTCCCTTAATCTGCTACACATTAGCACATTATACATTACAATATTGATTTGACTGGGCTATAATAAAGTCAATAGCAGTTGGGAGTTATACAAAAAATACTAGTTGGGAATTATACAAAATATAGTCTAACCCTTTCAGAAAGCACAAATTGGCAAAGAATTCATTTAAAAATCCTCACCTGTCTTTGCACCATTGTTGGTTACTCTCTGGAGCCTGTTCACAGTAATCATGAAGCTATGAGAAATTGCAAAAAAATAAAAATGGTTTGATGAGTAAATACCTCAGCAAGACCTGATAAGAAACACATATGTTACAGACATCTCAGAATTGTAATTCCAAATCTCTATCATCTGAAAAGAACTAATCATTCAATATAAATTGGCTTGCCAAATGAAAGCAAGACCTTATTACCTGATAAAAAAAATTCTTCTCTATTACAAGGTGCAGGTGTTAGTTCCTTTATTAAAAAAAGAAAAATAAGCAGTCATAGTATACCAATAAAGACCTAATTATTTATAAGATCTTAATCTATTATTTCTCACTCTCTCACACTCATACCACCATATACTGCTGTGTAAATTTATGCAGTATTATTTGAACCATCTTTAAACTTCGCTATAAATTCTTGTGCTGACAGCAGTCTGGAGTAACAACTCTTAATGCTAAATATAATTAGAGGGGAAAAAACACAGCAAAGATGTTTTTAAATCAAAGAATATTTATGTGTCCTTCAGAGGTATTCTAGGAGACACTAAAGCAAATACATTGATGTTCATTTTTGTGGGACCTTTCCATCCTGAAAATATTTGAATTCCAGCAATATGGAATTCATCAGCTTTCTCTATGATCTGGTCCATCATTTTATTCCAAATTACTGAGATTTAAAAAGGCATAATTTTTGCTGCAGTTTGTGAGCAGTTTGTGTACACGAATACACATTTGGTTGTTTCATTTCCAGTATATGTACGCAATATGTGATATACCTACATTATAGAAAACCGAATTTACAAAAGTATTTTGTTTGTTATTGTTGTTATTAATGTTTCTGCTGAGTAGATCCTTAGAAGGCTGTTTGTGACTAACTATTGTTTGGTATGAATTGACCAATGGATACTAACTGAATGTAAGTGTACAATTTTGAATGCTGAAAGACTCAGACAGTTAATATTATCATGTTCAAAAACCTGTTTCCTCTGAACAGAACTCAGGCAGCTTTTTAAAATATACCTAAAACTGGGGCAATGGAGTGAGAGGGAAGACACTGGTGAAAAAATTGCATCAAAATTGGCCTGTTTCAAATAGTTAATCAGCTCTTTAATCATGATGTCAGCAGAAAGAGTTTTATTGTTCATTATTATTCCATCTTCTCAATTTCTAGCAGTTTGGATCTGCTGCAATCTGAACTAAGGAGATGTTTTTAAAAAATCAAATTAGAATAACAGAGTTGGAAGGGACCTTGGAGGTCATCTAGTTCAAGCCCCTGCTCAGCAGGAAAGTCTATTTCAAGTATTAGCCTCTACCTAGGATTGAACTCAAACCTCCTGATTGTGAAGTGGAAGCTCTACCTCTAGGCCACTGGAGCTGACCATTTAAATTGCTTGTTAGATAACTATAACAAATTTGTGAAATATTTTAACTATATTGTCACCATATGATTTGGGCTCCACAATTAGTGCAGACTTGTTTATCCCACCAGATCAAAGCAATTTCTCTTAAACAATATCATCCTGTTGTATCCCCAAATCTTTTCTTCTCAGTGGCAATACCTGCCTTATGGAAAAGCATTCCCACTCACCCACCCACCCAAGATTTGGATGGTCCCAATGTAATAAATAAACAAGATGGCCTTGAAGGGCAGAGGGAAGATCTGTTACCAAGGCAACAACCAGATAAGCAGAACTTGAGCCCAGCTAAGAAAACCGTTTTTGAAATCACCTCAGATAGCTCCCCCCACCATGATGAAGATAAAAGAAGGTAGCACATTCAGACTTGCAAGAAGCTGTTTCTATACCTGTACTAATAAAAGTACTTTTGCATCTATATGATGTCTGTTTCTAAGCCTTCGCTACCTGATAGAGCTGACAGGTATCGAAAGCCTGGTTGTTTCCACAGGCATTTCGATCAAACAGTTAGATACATTCTGCTACTGTGGATGTGTTTTTTTCTTTTCCCTTGTAGTTTGTTCTTGGGTGCCTGAGGTTATGTGTTGCATATTTTTCTGTATTTGTTTTTCTGTGTTTTTCTGTCCTTATAAGCTGCCCAAAGTCATTTGTGTGAAATGAGAGGTTCTATAAATCATATAAACCAATCCATAAATCTATGAGCAGAAATAGGAAAAACATGGATGACTTTAGTCTTATTAGACAACTTTTGACCATTAAAGTCTCAAGGATGCAGGCTTCAACAAGGAATAATTTAGAACGGGTAGTCTCAATGTATGACTACAATTGAGTCCAAAATTGTTGTTAAGCAAGACAGTTGTTAAGTATAATTTTTCCCCATTTTAAGACCTTTTTTGCCACAGTTGTTAAGTGAATCATTACAGTTGTTAATTTAGTAACATGGTTGTTAAGTGGTTTAGTAACATGGTTGTTAAGTGAATCAGGCTTCCTCATTGACTTTGATGGTCAACATTGCAAAAGATGATCACATGACCTCAGGACACTGCAACCATCATTAATATAAACTACTTGCCAAGCATCTGAATTTTGATCATATGACCATGGGGATGCCACTATGGTTGTGTGAAAAACAGCCACAAGTCATGTTTTCAGTGCTGTTGAAACTTCAAACAGTCTCTAAATGAATGGCTGTAAATTGAAGGCTACCCGTAGTCCATCCATGATGTTTGTGCTACATGGTGTATTATAGCTAATATGGAGAAGGAGTCTTGCAGGTACTAGAGGTTAAAAATGTCTTACTGAGAAAGAAACTACAGGCACACAAGGCAATAAGCTAGATCAGCAATTGATAGTTTGCACCTGAAGCAATGTCTTTGATCATTATTTTGGCATTCAAAAACCACAGGGGCATGCCTGATGATGATGATGATGATGACGCCATATAAGGCACAGGTAACAAACTCGCCATGTCACATTGCTGTTACATGAGGTTTCACTATGTTTTCCCCTTCGGGAAGCTGGGGTGGGTGTGGCCTGTGTGTAACGCATCCTGCCTGCTGGCCACCAGTTTGACACCCCTGATATAAGGGATTAACAGAATAACAGATTTGGAAGGGACCTTGGATGTCTTCTAGTCCAAGCCAGAAACCCTCTATTATATTATTTTGGCCGATTTGAAATTAAGAATTTAAGTGGGTTTAGGAAACAAAAGGTATGCCTTAAGTATGGTTCTGACTTCAGATACTCACTTCACTCTTTGAACCCCCATCCCCTAATCAATTTAAAACATTTTGGGTCTGTCCTCCACCACATGTTGTGAGGGCTGCAAAATGAATATTAGGAAACAAGCTTCAGGACACAAGACACAGCTAGCTATAGGAGGCCCTTTATAAAGCAGGAACTGAATGCTCACGATCCTCTTGGCACCATCTGTGATTTTAACTATTTATTTTATTTATTTTTATCCATTTATTAAATTTATTTGCTGCCCATCTAGTCACAAAGTGACTCTGGGTGACTTACAGGATTAATAATACAATAACAATAGTAATATATATATATATATATATATATATATATATATATATATACTTTGTGTTTTAAAAACCTTACATATATATATATATATATATAAAACAATAAAATAAGTTATGATAAAAAGATGGAGGCAACAAGGTCTGTAGGGGTTGAGGTAGGATCTGCTATTAGTCTATCAACCACCTTCAGGGTGGAACTGCCCCATTGGTGCCCCAAGCCAACTGGCAGAGCCAGGTTTTTAGGCCCTTACAGAATGTCAGGAGGGTGGGAGCAGATCTCACTCAGGGGAGGGGCAGGCAAGATGTTCCAAAGCTCAGGAGCCACAGCAGAGAAGGCTCTTCTTCTGGACCCAACCAGTCAAAATTCCTTGACTGAATGGATCTGCAGAATGCTTCTTCATTATAGCCTACAAAACCCGTTTTTGCTATCTGGATTGGGTGTTGAAGGACTGTATTGTACAAGTTTAGTTCTGGTGTGGTGTTTGATACCAGAAGGTGGTGCTATAGTATAGCTGCTTTGCTCTTGGCAATCATACCATTGATATCCATTGGCCAGATGAGCATATCTTTAAAAGGTCAGGTGCTACCCACAGGAAGCAAATGCATTTAATTCTTTCTCTTCTTTTCATTAAACACAGACAAGGCAACGGGTGCAATGCACTGAGAGAAAGTTGGAAACAAATATGGAAACTCAAATGAGATACAGTGGTTTACCTGCTGAGTATTATTCTATCTGTTTAGAAGACTGTAGTCCAAGAATCAAGTTTATATTCCAGGTTTGCTCTTAATTGAAGCACTGGAGCTGAGCAGATAAGCAAGCTCTAAGATATGGAAAAGTTCTTATCCATTAATCTGTTACAATTAGTGTCCTATCTAGATAGAGGTAGATACGTTAGTTATTCATGTTTGACAGCCTGTTTTTTGAATAGTTGCTTATGTTGGGTGTGAGAAAGCCTTCAAATTGTTTCAGGACCTTAATTTTTTGTTTTAAAGAAACAGTTGCAAGATTGTTCACTGTGATACGTCAATAAATCTTATAATGTTCTTTTGTAATTTACCCTGCTTTTCAGGACTCAAATAAACGAAATAGTATGAAACTTTAAAAAAACCTCAAGAGGTTGGGGTGAGATTGAAAGATTCCATATATTATACTGCCCTGCCTGGATTTGAAGATCATCTTCAAAGGCTGTCCCTTGAGTGCCCTGGCCAAAATGAGTTGGAGCAAGAGGCTATTAAGAGGAAAGTTTGTCCACCACTCATATAATGCTCTCCATAGAAAAAATGCCTGGTATCAATTAGATAATCTTTAGATGCTGGTGAAACATTTTTTCTTCTTTGCTAGGCTTTTTAAAAAAGTCCTTCCAAATTAAAAAAAAAAAACCTGTGTTTTTAGGTTGCTTGAGCAGTGGGGTTGGACTAGATGACCTCCAAGATCACTCCCAACTCTATTCTGATTGATAGATAAGATTGCTTTAAAATGTATTCCACATCACTTTTAGGATTTATTTCTCATTATGCTATCATTTTAAATTGTAAACCATCCAGAGAACAGCTCTGTTCCGTTGAAAAATATAGAAATGCAATGAATATATTAAAGTAGGCTAACAAAATAAAAACAATAAATTGGTCTGGGTCAAAAAGTTTCAGAAAACGTTCTTCTTCTACTGACCACTAGACGCCGATGCAAATGCTTCTCAGCCATGTTTTAATTTTACAGCCCATCTCCTGCTGCTCTTCTCTATATCCAGAAATGTGGAAATCGCACTTGTGCATACAAAGGAACTCCCCCCTCCTTTATTTTTTAATGACAGGGACAGACAATGGATGGAGGGAAATAGCACCTGCAAGGGGACCTTCTGCCAAAGGGGCACCACTTCATGATAATGCTAACCGGAGCCTGGCCATTATGACAAGAGCGAAGGTGGTGTGAAAACAGGCTCCAGCCAGGCATCTTCAGGCAGAAAAAGCTGTCGGTGCCCCACCTCTTGCAGCAGTGAAAGACTGCAGAAAGAGAGCATCCCTTCCTTCCGTCTGCTATCTACCACTATGACAGGGTGAAAATGAGAGACCAATTTCCAATCAGGCAAGTAGAGCGAGCTGTTCCAGCAAGCTGTCAGCACCTGGTCTGCATGCCTAACAGACTAAATCCCCTGGCAGCCCATTAGAGGCTGCTCTAGGCTGACTGCAAGATATCTTGACAGGAAGCCAGACAACAGAGGGAACAGAGATATTCTGTTAAGGAGGAGTGCGGGAGGAATGAAATATGGGATCTATTGCTCTGTTAGCCTTTGTTTGATGACTACTTGCAGGACTGCTTATTTTGAGAAGGAGAAGTTTTCTTAAAAGCATGGATGGGTCATGCAGAAATCCATGCATACGTCCTCAAGGGCAGGTGGTCCCATGTAGTCTGAAAACATGTGATGGGCCTTCTTTTCTTAGCAGAAAAATCACGGGTTGGTCTTTTTCTTTCTTAGGCATTCATAGCTTTGTGTTGGCCTCATTGAAAGGCGATCTGTTCGTAAGCTGGCTGTTGCTCATTTTGCAAATTTACCCAGCTTGATTTGTACAGGCTAGTGCTGATCTCTCCACGTCTGCCTGAATGCAATTGCTGACAAGCATGGATTGTTTTTTCTTTTCTTTGACCACATTGCCGTGTGGGCATATTCCATCGTGTTAGGTAGCAAATCAATAAATGAAATCCAAGTGGCACCTATATTTACAGATATCTTTCAACACATTCATACAAACTTCTTCAGAAAATTTGGTTTCATACCAGTATCTGTCACTTTGGCTATAATGTCTAATATAATTCAAACTTGATTGCAGAAAATATGACTTCAGCAACAGAGTGGTCAATGCCCGGAATGCCCTACCAGACTCCATTGTTACAGCCTCAAACCCTCACAGCTTCAACCTCAAACTGTCTACCATGGACCTCACCCCATTCCTAAGAGGGGGTGAGGTCCATGGGGGTGTGCATAAGAGCACCAGCATGCCTACCATCCCTGTCTTACTGTCCCCATTTATCTGTATTTATTTCTTTTGTTCATGTTTATGTTCATACCTATACTTGTTATCTTGTACATGTTTGACTAAATAAATAAATAAATAATCTTAACTTCCAATGAAATTACTAATATGCTGGTCTAAATTATACCTTAGTGATGATAGTTTCTTCTTGGTCGTATTCAAAAGCAAACTATATAGTGTGCACTACATTAACTCAAGTGGGATTTTACCACACTATAGACAACTATCACCTGGCCATCCTTAACCAATCATAGTTCCAGCTGGTACATCAGGAATAATTGGCTGAATGCTTTTCAGCATTCAGTCACTTAGGGCCTCAAGTTTTTCAGGATTAATTTCTGGACCTAGGAGTTGCCAATCACTCTCAGCCCTTCATAGCATTCAAACACTGATTTAATTCCCCTACCACCTCATCTGATAGGAGAGGCAAGAAATACATAGCTTAATTTAACCAGCATGCTGTTTGGATTCTCCCACCACATGTACTGTCCATCGCTCAATGGATTCAGATAGAGGTTAAAGACCAAGGGAAATAGAACAGACGCTTTTGGGAATGCGCTGTCTAGCAGGCCACAGATTAAAAAAAAACAACCTAAACCCATTTTCTGGTGTTGAGGGAGAAGAACATTGCCTCCTTTTCCAGCAACAGAGAGTTCATAAAGCAGATTTGCATTATCAACAGTTGCTGAGGGCTCTAAGAAGATCAGCAGGAATGTGTTTGAGCTGCCTTAGGGGAGAACTGTCAAGCAATCAGACTTGACATTCAAACAAAAGACACATATAATTTGTAATTGCTTAAAACACATAAAGCTGATGAATTAGAAGTCTTTTAAGTACTGCATCCCCAAAGGTGTTCCTTACAACAGAGAAACTATTTTCCAGGGGTGTCCTCTTTACTAAGAGGTGCAAAAGCAGAGCACATTGATTTAATTAGCCATATACAATTCCCTGATTCTACTCTATCACTTTCTCCTATTGT
This sequence comes from Bungarus multicinctus, assembly GCA_023653725.1. NCBI lineage: Eukaryota > Metazoa > Chordata > Lepidosauria > Squamata > Elapidae > Bungarus > Bungarus multicinctus. The sequence continues at coordinate 1,219,492 of JAGDQI010000444.1, read as the reverse complement.
ACTGATAGTTCTAATTTAGCGACTGCCTCGTTTAGCAATTACTCCCAGTTGCAACGTTAATGAAAAAGTAACTTTGCAGATTTGTAAAGCAACGTAAGCTGAAGGAAGATCATAAGCACAGTCACGGTTTCACTTAATAACAGCTTTGCATAATGATCAAGTTGCCAGTCCCAATTGGAGTCATTAACTGAGGACTAAGCTAATGTTAATTTCAAAGTAGGGCTAGGATCAATATTACAGCTGAAGACCAAAGAGATGCAGCTATCTGTAGCCAGAGAAACTAAAAATAAATCCCCAAAAAGGATCTCCCTAAATGTTGTTGCAATTATGATGTGACGTTCCACTTAGATAAGAGCAGTTTCACCCAGGGGGGAATGAAGGTGGTTGGGTAAAAACTGCCCTTTCAAAAACATATGAATGGCACACTTTGCATGCACGTTAAAAAAAAAAAAAAAGGGGGGGGGGGGGCTTTGATTTAGCAATTGCAGTCACTATCTTGACTTTTTCCTTATCTCTCCTGCAGACATGCCTAGTTTCATCCAATGCACTTAGCATATTAAAAACAATGAATGTCTAAATGTCCAGAAGCTATCATTACTGGCCCATTGGTCAGGAGTCCCTTAACCAATTAAAATGATTCTGATGGATAGACCTCAAAAATGAAATAAAAAAGATGAAATAAATTATTTTGCTTCTTCCACAGCTCCATAATAGGCACAGCTAGTGCTCTCACTTATGTTCAGTGGCCCTCATCTTTAAAGTTTCCCACTTGATAGACTATTCCAGCATCATAAATCAGAGGTGGTATTCAGCAGGTTCTGACCAGTTCTGGAGAACTGGTAGCATAAATATTGAGTAGTTTGGAGAACTGGCAAATACCACCTCTGACTGGTGCTGCCCCCATCTATTCTCTGCCTCCTGAGTCCCAGCTGATCGGCTGGGTCTTCTTTTGTTGCCCTGCACAGGAGAAAGGGGCTGGAAAGCAGGTTAGTGGGGTAGGGAGGGAATGGAGATTTTGCAGTATCCTTCCTCTGCCACACTCACCAAGCTATGCCTACCAAGCCACACCACGTCCACCAAGTCACTCCCACAGAACCGGTAGTACATTTTTTTTGAATCCCACCACTGCATAAGATGCTTCAAAAACCAAGGGGACATTCTGGCTTCACCAGTATCAAAGAGGGGATTCATGGATAGCCTTTCCAATACACCTTCCATCTCATCATTCAGTAGTGTGACAAGGCTTGACAAGAACATTAGCCCTGTCAATCTGGAAATCTGCCAACCTTTCAAGAACCTTTGGACCTTATTTATTTATTTAATTTATTTATTTATTTAAATTTATATACCACCCCGCTCTCCCAAAGGGACTCGGGGCGGTGAACAGCCAAGATAAAATACACATATAAAAATACATATACAATATTTAAAGGTTAAAAGAATTAAATACATTGGCCCTTTCAAAAGATTAAAAATAAGGGAATTAAGAAAGTTAAAACCAGATTAAAAGATTTAAAAACCCCTAGGCCAGACCGGCTTGCTGAAATAAATGAGTTTTCAACGCACGGCGGAAGCTCAGGAGATCAGGGATGGTCCTCATCTCCGGGGGTAATTCGTTCCAGAGAGAAGGTGCCCCCAATGAGAAGGCCCGCATCCTCGGGGTTGCCAGCTGTCCAGCCGGCGGCATCCCGAGGAGGCCGACTCTATGGGAGCGTATCGGTCGGCGGGAGGCCGATAATGGCAGGAGGTGGTCTCGCAAATATCCTGGTCCCGAGCCATGAAGTGCTTTAAAGATAATAACTAAGACCTTGAAGCACACCCGGAGGGCCACCAGGAGCCAATGCAGCTCGCGCAGAAGTGGCATAACATGGGAGTCCCGAGGAGCCCCCAACACCACCCACGTGGCTGCATTCTACACCAGCTGGAGCCTCTGGATGCTCTTCAAAGGCAGCCCCATGTAGAGAGCATTGGCATAGTCTAGGCAGGAGGTTACAAGGGCGGAAGTGACCATGCGAAGTGCATCCCGATTCAGAAAGGGCTGCAACTGGTAGATCCTACGGACCTGGCCAAAAGCCCCCCTGGCGATGGCCGCCACATGGTCTTCCAAAGACAGCCGCACATCCAGGAGGACACCCAGATTGCGGGCCCTCTCTGTGGGGGCAAGAATTCCCCTCCCCACAGCCAGCGATAGAACCAGCTGGCTGTACCGGGGTGCCGGGAAGCACAGCCACTCAGTCTTAGATGAGCTGAAGCCTGTTCTGCCCCATCCAACACCGCACGGCCTCCAGGCACCGGGTAATCACTTCGATGGCTTCATTGGGGTGGCCCGGGGTAGAGATGTACAGCTGAGTATCATCAGCTTACTGATGGAACTCTACCCCAAAGCCACGGATGATCTCACCCAGCGGCTTCATATAAATGTTGAACAGAAGAGGTGAGAGCACCGACCCCTGAGGCACCCCGCAAACCAGGGGCCTCAGGGCCGACCTCTGCCCCCCTGCCAACACGAATTGCGAACGGTCAGAGAGGAAGAAAGAGAACCACCACATAACAGTGCCTCCCACTCCCAACCCCCCAGCCGCTTCAATAAGATACTGTGGTCGACAGTATCGAAAGCCGCTGTCTCCAGGAGCAGGCCATTCTAATTTACCCTATGAGGAAATTCTGCCACCACCAATCTAAATCTTATTAGGAAATGGACTGTCCATGATAAAGGAGTCACAGAAGCCCTACCACAGAAACATTTTCTCTGCTTAGTTCTCTCTCCCTCTCCCTCCCCCTCTCTTTTTCTCTCTCTCTCTCATACCCACATACCCACACACACAGGGGTGGGTGGGATTAAGGTAAATGTTTCTGTCCGAAGGTCCTAAATATGTTCCCAAGATCACTATCTGGAGTTCTCCAATATCATTTCTGAGTTCCCAAGGATGTCTCTGGGGAATAAGGCAAATAATGCATCATTCTTTCACTCTGGCCCATCATAAACACATTTAAAATGTCTTGCAATAGAATAGTTACCTCATGCAGACAGTGACATCTCTAAGGATTACACGTAGCCTTTAACTTATGGTTGTAATTGAGCCTGTAATTATGGTCCTAAGTCATTAGACCTGTATCCTGGTATTGGACTTGAAGTCATATCCATTTTATGACAGTTGTTAAGTGAAAACAATAACCATTAAGCAAATTCTATGGTTATTAAGGGAGTTCATTTTCCCTAATGGGTGTTTTTTGAAAGAAACCAGAAGTAAACCATGGAAACTGATAAAAACCACTGTTTTTGAATCAAGGCCATATGACTGCAGGATGCTGCAAACGTCCATAAAGGTGAGCTAGTTGTCAAATGTCCAAAATTCAATCACTTGACCATGGGGGGGGGGGTGTTACGTGGTCCTTGTAATTCCAAAAGCAAATCATGAAGGGAGACTCTCTTTGAGATAAATTTTCAAAAGAAGATATTGAGGACATGAAGGAATCCTTCAAAAGTACTCTCTGAGGCCACACATTAAAAAAAGGAAATGAACTCCTCAGAATTTTGGTATCCTAATTTAGGACCATGATCAGCCATATTGGTACAATCAATGAGATGAGTAAAAGTTATATACTTTGTACTCATTTGTTCTTTTACAGAACACATGTATACATTACATCCAGCCATATTACATATTACACAGGAAGCACTGAAAAATGACACCTCCAAATTCAGTCTGCTGCATCAGCTTTCTTCCTGCATTCAATTGCTTGTTTAGACCAGGCTTTAATCTCTTCTATGAATGACCCAGGAATAAAAAAAAAAGTGAAAATAAATTCTGTCACTTCTGCAGTTACGATCCTGGGAAACGTGCCACATTATTAATGTTAAGAAGATATGTGCTTATTGCATTCAAGAAAAGGAAGATGAGATAAGCAAGTCTTTCTATTGTAATTAAATAACAAGAATATAATTTGAAGGATCCAATATAAAAATCTTAGAGAAATAACTGCATCAGCAAGGCATAAGTGTTTTCAATGGCATCTGTTCTTTTGGTAAACAACAACAAAATATTCCAGTCTGTGTACAAAACATATTTTAGTTCACCTGTCTGCATTTTTCATTTCCTAGTTATTTATGACCTCTAGCAATGTAGGTAGAATATCCTCAGGATATACTATGTCCCCTCCATCATTATACTGTATACATACAGCATAAAAAAAGATAGACCTTGCACCTTGGGAATCATTGGAGAATTGCTAGGAGTGTTTTAACAAACCTTTTGGGATGGATTACTCTGTTTTCACCAAATGTATTTGCTTAGCAGAATCCCCATTTTAAGGTAGTAATACAAATCTACAAAATACCTGGCTGCCCAGTAAAAGTTATACAATCTGTATCCCACCCATATTTTAATTGAGGCAATCACTTTAAATGGGGACAATTTAATTTATTTTAATTTTCAGATTTATTCATAAATCTGTCATAGTCTTAAACATAAATGCGAATTATACCTGCAACAATATTTTAAAGCATCTGAAGGTATTATCTACGGCAGGTACTGACTGTTGTGCTTCTTACAAAATTCACAGGTCAATCTGCAGTTTGGAATTCTATGCAGCTTTCACCTTCAAGAGCAGAACTTAGAATTGCAGAAAATTGGACCACTAGTTATCTGTTACCATTAACAGAACGAAGCCAGGCTGATCCCTGAATAAGGAACCAAGAAGAGAATGTGTGGGAGGAAGCAGAGGTGGTATTCAGCAGTTCTGGAGAACCGGTAGCGGAAATTTTAAACAGTTCGGAGAACCAGCAAATATCACCTCTGACTGGCCCTGCCCTCATCTTTTCTCTGCCTCCTGAGCCCCAGCTGATCGCCTGGGTCTTCTTTTGTTGCCCTGCACAGGAGAATGGAGCTAGAAAGAAGGTTAGTGAGGAGGGAATGGAGATTTTGCAGTATCCCTCCCCTGCCACGCCCATCAAGCCATGCCCACCAAGCCCCACCACACCTACCAAGCCACGCCATGCCCACCAAGCCACACTCACAGAACCAATAGTAAAAATTTTTGAATCCCACCACTGGGAGGAAGAGACAAAATTTTGTGTGTGTGTGTGTGTGTGTGTGTGTGTGTGAGAGAGAGAGAGAGAGAGAGAGATGGGGTTCATGTATGTGTGAATAAATGTGAATATTTATACCAACCTGATCCAGCAAGCCATATTACCTCGGAGCTAAAAAGGGACTTCTCCAAATATTCGGTTCCTATAATTCTTATAATGACCTTGCCTGCTAAAGGTTTTTATGTACTGAACTCCCTGTGCCTGGAAGATGTCCAGATGAAAAAAGCGATTTTACAACAATAGTTGAAGTCAGTATTATTATTTTCCACTTTACAGGTTGTAGGAATTGTGAAAAGGACAAAAGGGAGTGGCAGCTTGCCTTTGGTGACTTAGTAAGCATACGAAGGTGGTGACAATAAAAAAAAACCTTTCTACTATGCAACTCAGTCATTTAGTCGGCCCTGTTGCATTAGTTCTTTTCAGATTTGGGGCACAAGACATAGAACAAATGTTCATCAGTGCTTCACAAGCCACACAGAACAGCTTGTCAAATCCACTCTACTTGTGTAATCAGAGAGACCACAAAGTTAGCGGCTGACAAATGACAGTTAGGACCCTGACAGTTGTGAGGAGCCGAGCTTGCAGGTTGGAAACTATAATTCTGCCATAGGGATTGTCTGACTTTATCTATATTCAAAGCAAATGCAAAATTGTTTTCTTAGAGGTTGAAGATACAGAAACTCTTTGGACTTGCTGAAAGCCAGGCAAGCCCTAGATCTATTGATTGCTCTGGATTCAGTTCCTCCATGTGTTTGGGGAGAGAGGGGAGATTGAGGGAGAGTGGCACAGAGAGAGAAGAGGGAAAATTTGGAGACTAAGACCCCCCCCTCCAGTAACTCCACTTTTCTCTCCAGAGCAGTAAAGCAGAGATTGTAAAAAGAGAGGCAAGGAGGGAGGCAACCACAATCTTGCCAAATTTCTTTTTGAAAGCAAACTGAACTACAAGCAGCCTCCTTATCAAAGATACATCAAAGGCCAATAGCTTCAGGTATAAGCCAGATATCTAAACCTTTAGCACTCTGGGAAATTGAGGACAGAACTACATATCTTGAAATTTGGCAGCCCCAAAGATTAATCCTATATCTAGCATTGTTTTCTCTCTTTATACATCTGAAATACACATGAATGAAATATGGGACATGCCCCATATTCTTCCTCTATGCTGGGTGAGGAAAGTATCTGAAAAGGGATATACATTGGTGAATACCTCCTAACACAGTCCTATTCTTTATAGTTGAATCATATTTTCTCCCTGTCTTGCATTGTTGCAGATTTTTAAAGCCAATACATGAAATTCAATGGTTAGTTGTATATGTTATTAAACTGTTCCAATCTCAGAATGAAGGCATTATGTTTTTTTTAACATGCTCCTCACTCCTATTTTATTTTCTTTGTGCTGATTAAGATCCTAGAAAAAGATGCTCTCTCAAAAAGCAGTCGTAATGCTAGCATTTATAAAGCTTGGAGAGGAACACTGACACTGTAGTCTGTTCAGCATTCAGTTTTCATACATATTTGACGTTAGTTCTGGGAATGTTATGATGCATCAGGCAAAGGTATTAATAGCTAAATGTAATTGCACATCTGCCTATTAGGCAAAAAAACAAACCCATGGCAGTGAGCATGCATATATATGCCCCTTATGTCACAAAACATTCCTTTCTGAAATGCTGCTATATTTATAGATTGTTGATCAAACAGAAGCACCATTTTCCACACAGATTTCTAGTGCTTATAGAAACCTATCTAGGGAATAGGTTTCATGTTTTTTTAAAATTGTATCTATAAGGAAATGATAAAATGCAACAGATCTTTCCCAGATGCAGTTTCAGAATCATATTGTCAATATTTTACTAAAGGCATAAGATTTAAACTTTAAAACAGAAGAAGGGAAGCCAATCCATCTAATGAGGCCACTTCTTCCTCAAAATAAATGAAAGCTACAGTCAGAACAAGGTTTCATATATTTTCATATGGCACGAAGGAAAACAATCTGAACAAATCTTGGAACAAAATTTAAAACTTTTATATTCGATTCCCAAAGCTCAGATTCAAAGGAATAAATATCACATTGCAACACAATTAACTCAGGAGAGATCGAAATGGAGAAGAAATATAAGATAGTTTATTTTTCTTGGGTTAAAGAACAAGGACATTGTTCTGGAGAAGTTACTAATCCCATGGAGTTAGTTTATGACAAATGTAAATAAGACCATGATGGATAAAGACATTTAATAACAACAACTATCGGACTAGTTAAACCTTATAACTAAGCAAATTCATCCTTATTGGACTGAAGGAGTATAAAAGTCATATAAAGAAATAAATGCATTGTTGGATTGAAGCAACAAAAAAAGATATAGCTGGTTTGAATAATGGATATGGAAATATATCATGGACTGGGTCAAAGAATCCATGATTCAGTTTTGGATCAGATAAAATTTTGCTGTTCTATTGAAACAATGAGCAACAAGTAGAAACTCATATACTTTAATCATGTGATATGGGCCGATGTTAAATTAGAAAAAATATGCTTGGCAAGGTTGAGAGGAGCATATAAAGGGAAAAGGCAATAGAAAAGGTGGATAAGTAGAATCAAAGATTACTAAAATATCCTTGAAAGAGATATAAGCCATTACTAAAGACAAGATGTGTACATTTATCAAATTATTGGGAAACGTGTTCATTTTGAAAAGATCTAATCAAGTCCTGGTTTGAGTTGATTCTGGGTTTATAGAATTCAAGGGTTCTTGAATGTTTGGGCAGATTAGCCTAGTGACAGTCTTTCAAACTCCTTGACAGATTGTGGAATGTGGAAATAAAGAATAATTGAGCCTGCTCCAAAAGCCTTCTCTGGGATCTGAAATATAGAATATTCCATAGTTCTCAGAACATCCTCAGGGTAAGATGGGTGAGTGGCAGATTACAGAAGTCTAATGAAATGCCACAAAATCCTATGCTGTCTAGGCTATGTTCCTTAGGTGAATTACTTATTACACAGGCAATCAGGCAATAAGAAGCAACAAAATATTATAACTAAAGATGACACTTAGAAAGATCTTAGTCATAATTTAAATATTAGTTTAATCAATGAATGAATAAATGGTGGATCAATTCTTAGGAAAAAACATGGTAAACATCTTCAGAAGAAGTGTTTGATATGTGAAAAGACAAAGATATGAAATATGATTTAATTCTCAAATTTTTGAATTGGCATAAGTCTTATTTTATTCATGATGCCATAATAAAAGTAGTAACTATTTATTCTGATATTGTACATGATCAAAGGATCATAATTCATATAAGAGGAAATAGTGTGGGGGCTTCTGAATTCACAAATCATCAAATGTCAGTGGGAAAAATGGATTTGAATTAACTACTTCTTATTTTCCTAGAATTACTAGGAAACAGCAATATTGCACCGTTTAACTGTTTCCTCATGCACCATCATTTTGATGAAGTCTCTTTCCCACTTATCAATACAGTTATCAAGTCATGAAGGGGAAGTTCATTCTATAATGGTTAATAATCTTTTTTACTTCTTAAAAGATTCATCCAACTACATGCAAAATCTTTTTAAATTCTTAGACTGAAATTTCATTGGAGCAGTTATGGATTAGATAGTCCATTACTATCTAATGGACTAGATAGTAATGTAATTGATGTGATTTTTGTCATTATTTTAAAGTTTTGGCTGAACCCAGAAAGCCACTGAATATGACATTCTTTTATTATTTGATTTTTTAAAAACCAGGTACCCATTTCCTTTGTACTACACACTCCAATTTTGCACCATTTTTAATAGCCATGCTTGATAATTATATAACCCATTAAGTATAATGATTGCATTAATAATTTTCAGATTGAAATATCGAAGAGAGAATAACATAGCAAGTCTGGCTGCTGCAAAAAAATGGGGAATCAATTAAAAGAAAATATAGGTTGGAATAAGAAAGGCAGATTAGATCTTTTAAAACCCAAACACAATTACTGTGCGATGGTGTTGCATTGATCTGCAAAAGGCCGCCTTTGCATGCAGTAGGAAGTGGTTTGGGAAAGAAGTCAAAGACCTTTTAGAAAAAAAAGCATGTTGTGATTTTGTTCAATGAAAAGTATTACATAAATGTGTGATTAGGGTTATTAATCAGGATAAAGTACAAGAGTATATATTAGCTATAATTGTACCACTGCAGATTTAAGAGGCTGGTATGACATTTGCTCTACATTTTCAAACTGTTTCCTGGTGGTTTTAGTTTTCTAAGAACATGATTTGTATAGTGACTTTACAATTACATGGAAACATATCAGAATGCATGTGAATGAGAAGTGATTTTTTTTAATGGTACCAGAATACAGCGGTTTAGGATTGCTCTCCTTTAGACAGTCACAAGTATTTTCTTCCCTAAGTAAATTCTCATAGATTTTTTTTAACCACAATGACAAAAAATACAATGTCACATTACAATCCAAGTTTTGCTCCTTCATAGATGTCATGCAAGTCTATAAATGATGGAATTTCCAACATGTTTTTCTCTTGCTACATGAAAAGGATCAGTGTTTCTCAATCTTGGCAACCGAGAGATGTATGGAACATGCTGGCTGGGGTATTCTGGGAATTGAAATCCATACAGCTTCAAATTTCCAAAGTTGAGAAACTCTATGCTAAGACTTCTGAGAGATGGAATGGCCAGGGCAAGCAATCTGTACAGTATATCACAGGATGGAGAAAACACAGGAGAGGATACACTCCTATGTCATTAAAAAAATGTTTGAACACAATTCCATCAATCTGGCACTTGAGATCTAGCATAAAGGAAATTATTTCCTAATGTATCTCCATTTACTGGGTCTCAATAAGTACACTAAACTTCACATGTAGCGAACCAGAGCAATTTACATCAATTGCATAATGACACCATCATGCAAATTTTGTAAAATGAGGCAAGTGACATGATTTGCATCATTTGTGAAATGACATCTTCATGCAACATTTGGAAATGATGGACACCTCTGCTTTCCACCTGAGCTGTTAAATTGAGGCTTTAGTGGTCTTACCAAATTTGCTCCATCTACAGAACCTGTAACAGAATAACAGAGTTGAAAGGGGCTTTGGAGGTCTTCTAGTCCAACCCATTGCTCCAGCAAGAGATCTTATACCATTTGTCCAATCTCTGACAAATAGTTTCCAATTTCTATCTGTATAATATCAGAGTAATTTCTCAAAATTTGGGAAAGTGAATGGCAGTTTGAAAAATATTTGAGACCGGAACATTTGCACATTCTTCCTCTATCAGGGAAGCAATTATCAATTTTCTTACCATTTTAAGAGGCAGTCAGCAAGAGGATCAAAGTATCCTTGCTATGATGAACTTCCTGATACCGTATTTGGTTTGCTGAAGTTTCCAAAGATTATGTAACCCAATTCTTTTTTTCCCCTTTAAATAAATCTGGTTAATAAGACTGAGAATCTGGCCTTCCTGGTTTTGAGTGTCTGCCAAGGAATTGGCAATCATTCTGAAAGGGAAAGAAGGTTTTATTCTTATACTCTATTTTAATGAATGAAAATCTTCATAGCCAATATCTATCATTGCCTTCACAGCATGTGAGCTGGGCATCTGATTTTACCAGAGAATCTTAATGCGGTTCCCTGGGCTAACAATGCTGAGGAAGTAGTGGATAAGGTTGGGTAAGTGGGCAGGGACAGTCCATTACATCAGGAGCATTTTGTTGATTGGGGATTCCAAATTGCTCCCATAACAAGCCGGAGAAATGCAGGATGTGTTCTGGTGGTATAATAATGCCACTGGAGTGAGGAGGGGGGTGATTTTTATAGCTTTTAAAACTGAGGATTGTTCCAGAATAGCAATGGTTTATTTCAGTAGTTAGTGTGATTTTTGAAGGTGGGGGAGATTAAGGGTGGAAATGAGGGCATTTTGCTTTCCAGAAATATTGAATTTCCATTCTTGTGTTTGTTGCTGCAAGGAATCAGTTATTTTGCTAATACAGAATGTTGTGTGGGTTGCCCACCTCTGGATTACATAAACACAAGCTGTATTTTATTATATATCCCACTAAGGCTAATGTGTTATCTTTGGTTCTCCATCAGAAAGACCTAATTAGGGATCCATTATCCATATAAGAATATTCATATTCATAATAAAAGTAAGCCGCTATACAGCTAGGCCCTCTAAGAGTGTGGCATTTTCAATCACAATTGAGTCCAAAATTTATGTTGCTAAGCAAGACAGTTGTTAAGTGATTTTGCCCCATTTTACAACCTTTCTTGCCACAGTTATTAAGTAAATCACTGAAGTTGTTAAATTAGTAACACTGTTGTTAAGTGGACGTAGGTTCCCCATTGACTTTGCTTGTCAGAAGGTCACAAAAGGTGATCAAATGAATTCAGGATACTGCAATAGACATAAATACATGCCAGTTGCCAAGTAGTCACATTTTGATCATGTCATGACAGGGATATTGCAGTGGTCATAAGTGTGAAAATAGACATAAGTCATTTTTTTCAGTGCCGTTGTAACTTCAAATGGTCAATAAACAAACGATTGTAACTCAAGGACTACCTGTGTTCTGTTCTTTTTTTCACACTCATGACTTTCCAACATACACAAACCACAAGGAATCGAGTGGCTTAACATTAAGAGATAGATGAAGCACCTAAAATTCACCTATATGTATATGCTGCTGGTATAGGTATATAATGGGATATATACCTATATATAGCAAGCCAGCAAGAATATCTTTAAATATGTTTCAGCAATTTGACATACTTCTAAATGCATCCTCTTGGCCTCTTGAATTGAAGCAGATGGGATCTCTTACAGTCGAGCTGTAAATGAGGCTAATGAGAGTAGCAATCAAGGTGGAGGTAGATCATGAACTTCCAAAGAATCGGACAGATGGATTCACAAGAAGCACAGCCTGCATGAAAAAGAAAACTAGAGTGAGCAGAAAGGCCAAATCCATTATACTATGAAAAACTATAAAAGACTCCTGTCAAGAAGGCACGATTTTACGGCCATCAACATCTTTGCAGCCAATTGTATTTCTGGCAGGTTTCTTGCACCATCTGACTTCATTTGGTTTGGTTCTTAATTTAAAAATAATGAAACGGGAAATTGGCATACTGTATGGCAAAGCACTAGGCTTCAGCATCAGACTTATATATAAAAACACAAAAATACTTCTAGGGCCCTTACTGTTCCCATAAACATTCTTAGCTAATACAAATGAAATACATGTGCTTCTCTAATGCTCTGAGGGTCTTCTGAGCTGGTAATTTCTCATTCAAATTTGACCCAGCTCCTGATCTGTAAGGAGCATAATCACATCAATCGTCCCACTGATGTGCACCCATGTACTTGTCAAGTTTTCATAGCAAGCCCATTGCTGCCATTAATCTAGGCCAAGACAAATACAAATAATTTATGCCAAAGGCAGATGCGAAAGGAAAAACAAAACACCCAATGAATTAGCCTAGGGCTGGTAGCCTAATTCCCTTCAGCTATTAGATCTAATTTTCTCTGTCACATGCAATCTCCATTTTTACCCAGTCTGCTGCCACAGCTTTCCCCATTCCACTTTGGACATAAGGTTCAGGAAATCTCACAGCCTCTGGATTATAACATGGAAGGGAAGAGGAGGGGGCTGCCAACAACAAAGCTTCTGGCTGAGCTTCAGCCTATTTTCTGTTATTTTCTCCTGGATTGATGTATATACTATTATACATCAAGCAATTTAGCAGGGAAGATTACTTTTTTGGATGCATAAGGAAGGCAGCTGACACTAAAATCCAATTTTAAAAGATTTTATTAAATAAAAAGGAGAGGGGGGGGAATCTGAGGGGAAAAAATGAATACGGAATAAGCAAATATTGCAGCAAACTGCTACAGAGACTTTTAGTATTGTTTATGCTGAATAATTTAAAAACTCATAGCTTAACACTACAGGGTCTTCACACACAAAACATCCCACAGTACACCCCACCTTTGCTCTCTATTGTCAGAGATCTAGCGACGGACACTTGGAAAATGTTCTGCTCCTCAGGGTTAGGCAAAGGGAATGCCATAACTAATATTTACACGTAATCAGACACACCTCAGGATTATTAACCACCACAAGAAAGGAAGACAAAAGGAGACACTGAGAATAAAATTAATATTTTCCTTTTGCCACTGACACATTTAAGATGTAAAGTCACGTCCTGTAGATTTGGGGGCGAAACTGGAAAAAATGGACTCGGCCTGGTTTTGATAATACAGAAAGGAGTATTTTGGCAGATAGAGGCATATGTATTTTGCCTAAGGCTCTTTTCTGCAATGTATAATTTTGCTTATCATTTATCCACGCTTTTTGTCATACTGTTTATCATTTAGTTTAAATTTAATGTTCTTTAGAAAATATTTGTGGTGCAAAAAAGAAAGATCCAGAATGTCCAATTTCCTTTCCTAAACTGTATCTTTTTTTATGACAGTTTGCTTCTATTGCCTGTTCCCTACTGGATACAACTTCAAAGTCACTTTTTTATTAAAAAAAAAAAGATGCAATCAAGCCATCAAATATGAAAACAGAATTCAGGGTAAGTGATAGTTTTGCAGACTAAGAATAGCTACTGTTTCCTGAAAATAAACAAACACATGCACAGACGCAAACTCTCACACACACAGAGAGCCTCCCCCCCACCTACAATGGTGCTAAATATGAGCCAGCTGGGACAGTGTGTAGAATCTTGCAATGAATAGTTATGTTATCACCAAAATGAGAAATATGATGCAGGGGGACTGCACAGGGAATATCCTCAAATGTTGAAAAATGGCCCTTTCCAAATGGAGAGAACACATTTAGATGTTGTAAGAGAAAAGAGGAATAAGATTGCTGGCTACAAAATACTGTAATCTTAATAATCCTGCCTAATCTCTGAATGCCTACATTCAAACAATTGTTCATTTTGAAACAGTTTTGTGAAGGAGGTCATTAACCTTTCCTGCCAGGATTTAATAATTCTGCTGCTGCATTCCTATATATTACTGTAGGGATGTTAAACTTGTTGTATCATGGCAGCATCACACATGACGTATCAGGACTTTCCCCCCCTTCGCTAAAACCAGTCTGGGGCAGGGCCAGCACATGACGCATCCGGCCCACGGGCCATGAGTTTGACACCTCTGTATTAGTGGATCACTTTCACCATTAAAGAAACCAACATCTTAATTGATCTTGCTTCTTCAAAAAAGATTTTCCTTTGAAAAATGCAAGTGTGCTCTTTCTCCTATAAAGTTGTAGGCAGTTAAAAATATGTCCACCTAATGCAGGGGTGGGATTCAATTTTTTTAACAACCGGTTCTGTGGGTGTGGTTTAGTTGGTGGGTGTTGCTTGGCGGTCATGTGACTAGCTGGGTGTGGCCAACTCAATATCACTCACATCAAGCAACGCATCTCCTCGCCTGGCCTCTCATGACTATGGGGATGCTGCAACAGTCGTAAGTGTGAAAAATGGTCATAAGTCACTTTTTTCAGTGCCATTGTAACTTTGAATGGTCACTCCACTCAAGCAAAGTACCAGCAAAGGAGGGAAAAAAACTCCAGAGAAGTTCCAGAGACAGGAAATCTAGTCCTGCCAAGAATGTAATAAGGGTTAACGGAGAGGCAGTTTCTGTAAGCAACACCAGAATATTTCCTTCCTGCCTTCCTAATAGGATTAGGCCAGTAATTTCTTCTAATAACCGGTTCTCCGAACTACTTAGAATGTTAACAACCGGTTCTAGCGAATAGGTACTAACCTGTAGAATCCCACTCCTGACTTAATGCTTAAATGCTTTTTCTCTATAAATGCAAAACACAAAATTGTGAAAAATACTTATTCATACTAATGATCACATGAACTTAGGCAACTCATTTCAAGTTACTCATTTCAAGTAAAGAAATTCAAAACTTAATTCAGAGGAATGCTATCTATGTTGAAGTTTCAGTGCTAGATTTTAAAGCACACTCAATCATTTGCCTTTGACTAACTGTCTACTTCAGTTTTAGCAGGGTGACAGTGATAGCAATTATGGTAGAAGAAGAATGTAATGAGTAATGACTGAATTAACGTCCTGTAGTTACAGCCTGTTGGTTCTGATGTAGCAATGAAAGCCGATTCTGAACATTATTAGAGATGAAAAAGAGAATTTTGATCCAGGTTCCCTGGATTCTTCCAAAGAAATATATCAACGTATTCTGCAATAAAGTCCCAAAAAGATTAACTCCTCATAGATGACTATTTTACGTAGAAAATATTGACCCAATGCATTAGAGCTAAACAAAATAGGGAGGGGTGAGAGAACCCCCAAAATCACATTTAAATGGTAACATTGAAAATGAACTAGGTAGGGAAAAAGAGGGAAAAAGGAAAGATGCTGCAAGAAACTCCAGTTCATGTTTACTATTTTGTTACATAGCCATTAGATACCAATACTGAAACTACAAGGTATTTCCAAGCTTATTTGAATTTAGTTTCTGAATGTTTTGTTACCAGACTAGGTAACATCATCAGCAGGATTTTCTTATCCTATTCTCCTTTAGCTTACTACAAGATATTGTTAAGAGAAAACCCATGTTAATGTACAGCAACCAAATATCAGAAATGGTGAAGTGGGCTATTGTTATGAAAGCTTGCGCTTTTAAATACAATTGGAAAAGTCTGAAAAAGGTGTTATTAGATTCACACAACTTATGTTGTGCAAGTCTAGTAACACTTACTGTAAGCACGAGCTGCACAAATCTAGAGCTATCAGTGCAACAATTGCAATACCTACACATTTTCCCCAACACGTGCCAGGACATTCCATGTCCAAATTGACCTAACCAGTCATCTTCAGATACACCAAACTTAATTTTAAAATGATTAATGATGCTGAGGTCTTCACTGATGGATGAACAACTACACTCCTTCTGATTTGAGGCTCTAAGAGAGCTAAGGGATCATTTGTTGATGATATATGGTTCATTTAAAAGCCCCAGGATATAAGCAGAAATGCTATGTGGGACATCTTAGAAATCACATCGAAGTTCTGCCTTATCAACGCTCAGGGAACCATATCTATACAATATAAATTACAGCTTTCCTATTTTCTATCACAGCTTGTTCAAAGTAAATCTGAGAAAACAATTAATGAAGAGATTACAGACCAAGCACAGCTTTTGATGGCAAACAGGCGGCACAGGAAACAAGATGGACATACCTGAGTCATTTTAAAAATGAACACCTATTATAGCACATTCATAAATCTAAAGAAATAGAACAGAGTTACATATTTTAACACCATGCTTTTAAGTACACAAAGATCATACATAATTGTATTACTTAGCAGGAAAATTCAAGATAGAAAAATATGGATCAGACAGCATCACCACCAGATGTATTATTAACTGGCTGACCAACCACACTCAAGATGTAGTTCGTAAAGGAACTGCATCTACATGGAGGGAGGTATGTAATGGGGAACCCAAAGGGTCTGTCTTAGACCCAGTACTTTTTGTTATCTTCATAAATGATTTAGATGAGGAAAGGAGAAGGGGAACTCATCAGATTTGCAGACAACACGAATTTGGTGTCAAATAGCCCAAATGCCAGAAGATAGGCTCAATGTGCAGAAGGATCTTGAAAGATTTGAACACTGGACCCTAACTAACAAAATGAAATTCAATGATTGAAAAAAGAAATTACAAGTTCTACTCTTAGACAAGAAACACCAAACGCACAGGTATAGAATAGGTGGTACCTGGCTCAATAGCAGTAACTGTGAGGAGGATCTTGAAGACCCAGAGGACAATTATTTAAATAAAGGCCAGCACTATGCTGCAGCCACCAAAAAAGCTAATGTAGTCTTAGAGTGCATTAGCAGAGGGACAGAATCAAGATCACGTGACTCTTAGTACCATATTATAATGCCTTGGTAAGATCACACCTGGAATATTACATCCAGTTTAGGTCACCACAATGTAAAAAAGATGTTGAGGCCGTAGAAAGAATGTAGAGAAGATCAACAAAGATGATTAGGGGACTGGAGGCTAAAAGATATGAGGAACGGTTACAGGAATTGGGTATGTCTAGTTTAATGAAAAGAAGGACATGGGTGGCATGATAGCTGTGTTCTCATATCTAAGGGGCTACCAGAAAAAAGAGAGAGTCCACCTATTCTCCAAAGCAGAAGCAATGGATGGAAACTAATAAATGAGTGAACCAACCTAGAATTAAGGAGAAATTTCCTGACAGTGAGAACAATTAATCAGTGGAATAGGTCGCCTCCAGAGGTTGTGGTTACTTTATCACTGGAGGTTTTTAAAAAAGAGATTGGACAATAGATTTATCTGAAACAACATGAAACCTCCTGCTTGAGCAGGAAACTAGAAGGCCAACATCTCTTCCAACTCTTTGTTATTCTGCCTAGCTTTCTCATATAGTTACTTGATCTTCACAGTGGCATTTGCCCCTCCTTTCCATTTTGCATTTTCAAATCCTGGATGACAAACACTGATTTAGCGACATCCATGCATGAAATAACTGCTTCTGATCCTGGACAAGAGTTGCAAATAGCCAAATCAAACATTGGTGCTAAATCAAACTAAGGTGTAATAAAGCATGACCGTATGGACTGCGTTTTGTAGATGTATGCGTTAATAAAAAAAAAATCATGTCACTTCTCTGTAATGAAATATATTGTTTTGAAATATATTTCAGAAAAAAATGGTAAAGGCTTAAAGGTTTTTGATTTATGTTTTAAAAAGTAACTCCATTCAATTATATTTGTAGTCTGCCGAGGAATATTTTACAAAATCCAAAAATCAGGCTCAGAACCAAATTTGTAATAGTCATTTACTGCACCTTACAGAAGCTCAATCCTTTGAGGCTGGAATTTATGTCTTCTATCTTGCTGTTAAGTCTATACTGTCTCTATAAATAATGGGATATATACACTGTATAAACACTCTCACTAAACCAAAGTTATGGTAGGATAGCTGCTGCCTCCCCCTTGGGGATCTGTGCACAATCTTTGCAGACAGTAATAGGATTTATTCTTTATTCTCTGACAGCCAGTCATTTGGGAGTAATTGGATTTATATTGTAACCCTTAAGGAAGATTTCTGCAATCTTTTTAGAGAATATAATAGAACTGAAGCAGCACCTCCAGATTTCAGGAAAAAAAAATTAACAACTGCAGATCAGCGAAATTGATCCATAGCCTGCAAGTAAACAATATGGCATACATTTAAATGCTAAAAAATTAAGAGTCTGGTATTAACTGCTCCTTCTTGTTGGCATCATCATTCTTTGATCTGCAGGGAAGGTGACAGCACCTTTAAATCTTTTCTTGGTCAACCTTGTTTTCCTTACAGTTTTTCCATTGATTCAGATTGATTTAAAATCAATTTTTCTAAAGAACTAAAGCATAATTATCTGTGATGTTTGCTAGGACTGTAGGAATGCTTAGCATTGATTCTTTTTCAAACGGATGAAAGCCTCCATTAGTTTGCTTTCCAGTTCTTTTTCAAAAATACCAATACTAGTAATTACCTATTTTCAAACATAATTCTAGAAATAGAGGTAATAAAATTCAAAGGTATAAAATCAATTTGGAGCATTCACCCCCCCCCCCCCAATGATAGCATCCTAGCTACTTTTAATTTACAGCTATTTCACTTGCTAATTTTAGTAGATTTTCTGTTTTGTACTACAGTGAAAGAGAACACTTTGAAACAAATACGGTAGCCAGGATAGCAAGATAAGCGACATGTATCTAAAACAGTTCCCAGGCAGAGAAAGGCAAATCTTAAATTATTCTCAGAGTAAATTTGATTGCATTTATATTATTCATATTATGGCAATACAGGGACTAAAAGTATCGGATGAAGACATTTTGAATTTTTGTGTGTGGATGCAACCATTTATATTGACCAGTCAGGAAAAAGTTATATTTTCTACAATAGAGCAGGACATCTGTATTGTGGATTCTTGTTTAGTCTATTTTTGCAACATGTACATTAAAAGCCTGCCATGATTATGAATATAGAAGCAAACGTCTTTTTTGAGCTGAAACTCCATGCTAGTAGCCATAAGCCAGGATGTGTCTGGTATTAACCTCCAGTCTTTTCAGCATTTTTTCCAAAGTTGACACCAATGTAGCTACATCGGAATGTTACTTTCTACATCTACAGTATAAATCCAAACCTTTTATTGTGACCTCTGAAACAGCTATTTCTCTGATCATAAAAATCTCTCTGTTCTCTAATCTTGAGAAGTACCAAATTAAACTGCATCCTATATAAATTAAATTGAATCAAGTGAGCGAAATTCAGTCTGTTAAAATCAACTGGGATTATTACAATCAAGTGAATTTAGAATGCTCTCTTTCAAAAGGCTTTGGATCAGGGAAATCAACTTCCTTGGCTTATAAATCCAGTAAATATATATCCAGGTTCTCAAAGAGTACATTTTTCAAGATAGCGCACCCTGTAACTGACTTTGTATCAGGTTCTTGAATATGAATCACAGTAGCCCTCATTCTTTGATATTTTTAAAGTTGATATAAAAGGAAAGTATCAAGTTCAAAACTAAAAAAATAAAAAACTTAAAGGGCATTTTCCTCCCCAAATTATTGTTTATTTAATTTATTTATAAGATTCTGCAGGTAATTTCTTTTGTGTCTCTTAATACATCTGCATGAGAAACAAAAGTTTATGTGGATTAAAGCCAATATCTAACATGCCAACTTAAGAACCTTAAGTAAAAATAACTTTTATTCTCAAACCCACCCTTCTTTTTCATCTCACAGGACATGGATTTTCAGGCTTTAAATTCTTTGGTAGTCAGTAAGTACTCTATACAGCCAACCAAAAATCTCTTCAACTTTGTGCAAAGTTTTTCTATTTTAATTCTCCTAGTCAAGTCCATCTGGGGAGTTCCTGTGCCAAGTTAAAGCTGAGCATCTTAAATCGTTCTTACTATTGCTGTGGGTATTTTTTCCTGCTTGGTTTTATTTTTAATAACTTGTAATAGAAGAAGACTAGCCCTTGGGAATAACAGGATTACCATCAAATATCTTCCTCTATTTGCTGGCCTTTTAGAGGCTTCATTTATGTTAAAACCTGGAAAAGCTGGTGGATTAATTGAGGACTGAAGGAAGGATGTGAATAAGTGGTTCAGGATTTCAAGGACTAGAAACCTAAAAATTTAAAAAAAAAAACTTTTGGGATTCAAGATACCTCCCAAATATCAACCAACTTCAAATGAGTTCAGGGTTTTGGGGAATGGCTATTGAAATATAACAAATAATTAATAAAGTTTCTCCCTACATAAGAAACTACAACTATGCAAATACTGTACAATATTTTTGTTCTATTGTTTTGTGCAGCTAGATAGCAACTAGAAGAAGCTAAATATCAAAGGTTTCCTATAGTTTCTGTTGGAATTCATTGTTGGAATGCACCGTATTTCTATGCAACAACTACAGTAGTATTCAGCCAGTAGATGGCAGTATTTATAAGTTTGGATCTATGGTATATAATCTATATTCTTTTGTTCTAAGTAGAGTTTTCTGTTTCTGTTATAATTAAATAGCTTAGCAGTAAAGCACATGGGTACTGTACTCTTTTTGCTCTGTGGTGCTTTATATAAATTGTTTATATCTAACGATTTCTTCTCTAACTGTAATAATCAGCAGGACTTTAGGGTAAGAAAGAGGGGTCATAACATATTCTTTTGATAAGCTTCAATTAATTTCAAATTATCAGCAATGTCCTGTACATACAGCTCATATTTTTAGCTATGGTGCACTCTTTAGAATACTTGTGAGATTTTTCAAAGCTGCTTAGTACATCTTTTAGACATGGAGCGCATACATGGAGTGCAGATATTAGTACATATGGTTAATATTAATACAGGACTGGTGTCACAATCAACTGCCTTGTTAAGATACATTCAGAAACTCCTTGGATATCATGGTGAAGGCAGTCACAAGCAGCCTGTTTTAAACCACATCAAGTACTACACACTCTAGGAGGAAAGATGATTACTCTATTGATTTGCAGAATATTTATATGAGTAAAGCATAAGTAAAGCTACTTCAGTTTATTCAGCTTCTTTGGATGCCATTTATGAAGCTATAGTTTCCAACTGTGGTAAAGTAGTAGAATATGGCATTATCTATGGCTCAAGAATTTTACCACAGATTAAGAATATTAATTGTGTGAACCTGATTCTCTCTTTATATATTTTCTTTCAGTTTCAGCTAGTTTGTCATGAAATCTGGAAAAAGTTTCTTCTCGAATATTAGAACTAAAATGGTGGCTGAATAATTTTTTTATTGAGTTTCATAAAATATATTCTCTGTAATCTATTTTCTTCCCACATTTTCATACCATTCATCCACTTTCAATTGTTAAAACATTTTTCTTATTATTCAGATAGACATTTCACAGAAGTATATCTGTATTTGTATCTCTAGTAATGCTTCTCAGATTTTGTGAATTTCTATTCCTGTTTCTTAAATTCACTATCTATTCTATACTCCCAGGTTGCAACAAATCCTTTTCCTCTTAGTTCTTCCTCTTCTGTATTCATAAAGAATGTA
This sequence comes from Bungarus multicinctus, assembly GCA_023653725.1. Taxonomy (NCBI): domain Eukaryota; kingdom Metazoa; phylum Chordata; class Lepidosauria; order Squamata; family Elapidae; genus Bungarus; species Bungarus multicinctus. Next base: position 1,197,778 of record JAGDQI010000444.1, on the reverse strand, counting down.
GCAATAGCTAATTGACTCTAGGGAAAAAGGACATTTTTGACATTTTGAAAATTCCTCACCTTTCCTATATTTAAAGACATATATCAAGATATCAGAAATTATCCTCTCACTTCCCCTGCTCATGTCTAATGGTTAATTTAAGAAAGACCAATTTAAAATCTGTGGAAGAAACTTCATGGAATGATGAAAAATAAAGGGAGCAATCTGAGCTACAAGTACATACTTTTATTCTTTATTTCAGCAGTTTAAGGCACCTGACGGAGATACATATTCTAAAATGTGATAGCTTCCAGCTATCACTGCAACATTTCTGACAATTTCAGTCCCTGCTGTAGGAGATAGACGTTTACGCAGCATTACTATTGATTGGCTGTTATTTGGGTGGTCTCAGCAAATGGAATGTTGATTTGGTCAATTTTTATCGGTAAATAAACCACAGAATGATTAACACACACTAATTAATGGGAAAATCATTTCAAAGCTTACAGTTTTCTTCACCAGTAGTTAGACAAGGCAATTTCTCTTATCGAACTGTTTCGTATCTATAGAACAGATGGTTATATCAAAGAAAAAAAAACAATTTCACAATATGGTGAAGTTTCACATACAGTATGCCTCTGTTAATTGGGGTGGATGGAAATATTCTGGATTTTTTTTTCTGCACTCCCCCCAATCTGTTTTGGAGGATTAGAGCATGGGCAAACAATATACTATAGGAGATGCTGCAGGAATCTGCAGTGGGGAGTTGGCAAAAACTTTTCATTATTGAGAGAGTTTGCTGGAATCTTTCCAGTATTTGCACAAGGGCCATTCTGGATCAAAATCTTTATCTGGAAATATCTATATTCACTTCGAAAAATGGCAACAGAGAAGTGCACATCCAGGTTATTTTTTTTTTGGCACTCAGAACAAACTACAATCTCATTGAAGTTGATTAGCATTTTTATGCCAAATGTCTATGTCTCAGTCATCCAGGTCATGGTTGTCCCAAAGGTGTTTTTTCAAGAGTCAACTGGACTTTCTGTTGTTGTTCTTTTTCTTTGAAGACGTTAGCTTCTCATCCAAGAAACTTCTTCAGCTCTGATGCCTATGTGGAGTTTGAATGTGGAGAGTTGAAGAAGCTTCTTGGATAAGAAGCAAAACGTCTTCAAAGAAGAAACCAGAAAGTCCAGCTGCCTCTTGTAAAAGCACCTATGGGTCGTTTTTATGCCACTTTAACAATAACAATAGTACTTATATTGTATACCTTATACTGTATATACCTCCCCATGTTGCTTTACAGCACTCTCTGAGTGGTTTACAATGTCCGCATACTGCCCCCAATAATCTGAATCCTAATTTTACCAACCTTGAAAGTATGGAAGGCTGAGTCAGCCTTGAGCCCCATCACAATCAAACTCCAGGCTGTAAGTAGAATTGCATTCTACCCACTGCATCACCAGGCTCCAATGGGGAAAAATTGGGAGGCTTATTTTGATTTAAATACATCCACCCCAGGCAAAGTGCTGCAAAAGCATAGACTCTGTTCCTCTACCTGATGATGTAATATCATGACTTCCAGCCTTTGGTTAATGAAATCACACCAAGACAGTTTTGTGATGTTTTTTGGTATGCAAACTGCAAATTTTGTCTGTGATGGTTCAAAAACCATCTAGATCAGCTTTCTTTCTCTCAAATGTGGTCAATGATGGCATATTAAAGAGTTAGACTATGTATATATGGAACACACATGGTGTATGTATGTATACATGTGTACGTGTGTCAAAACAGATTAGTTGTGGGTTGCCATGTTATAACATTTGCAGTCCATGCTTGGAAACTAAAGAATTCCACCCATCACCTGTCGTCCCCCCTTCACCAAAAAGTTTTCCAGCTTTTGGGAACCAATGTTTAGGTGAAGAAATGAAGGGCAGAAATTGTGCGGATTACACAAAGGGAGTAGGTAATATGAGGAAGACACATCCTATAACTGAGTCAAAGTAGTTGCTTTAGATAGAAGCTGTTTTCCCATCATTTGTCCACTGCTCTAGGTGAACAACTAATGATTTAAGTCAGGGGTCTCCAACCTTGGCAACTTTAAGCTTGGTGGACTTCAACTCCCAGAATTCTGGGAGTTGAAGTCCACCAGGCTTAAAGTTGCCAAGGTTAGAGACCCTTGATTTAAGTGCAGCACAGCAAAATCTTAGCTCCAATTAATGTAGTTCAGATCCGTCTCTCCCCGTGGGAATTGTTTTGCCCTGAGCATCCCCATCACAAATGCTGCCCCCCTGTTCAGGCTAGCTACCAATCAGGCAATTCATTGTCATAGGTGATTTGGGCCCTTAGGCAATCCCCACCTATTGGTCTTTCCTTTCCTTTCCTTTTCTGAGCTGACTGGAAGAAATAGAGAAGAGGAATGCAAATGGTTCAGGTTGTTTGCTGTGAAAGTCTTTTTCTGCCTTGTTATTGTAGATATTATAAATCCTATGTCTGCAATTACAGGGATCTGCAATGGAGAGCTAGAGAGGGAGGGAGGGAGGGAAGGAGAGAGGGAGGGAAGGAGAGAGGGAGGGGGGGGAGAGAGAGAGTGAGAGAAAGAGAGAGAGATCCTTATGCCTGCGTAACTACAACTAGAGATGTTCAGACATGGAAAGCTTGCAGTGTTATGAATCAAAACTCACTTTGGAGCAATTCCATCTTTTGCTGCTTAACATATTTTTGATAAGAAAAAAAAAGATAAAAGGCCAATTTACACAGCATGCTAGATTAAACTAAAATAGAATGGACAGTTTGGGATTCAGTACATTGGACAAAGTCAGCCGTTGGGCGAACACCACAGTTTTGTTTTCTTAACTCAAATTTAGGGCTAGAGTGTGATCTCTGTCAAGAATTGGTAGGCAAATACAGGAGGGCTATGCATGGGAAAAGAGCCAATTTGTGGTTAAGGCACTAGGCCAGAAACCAAGAGACTGTGAGATCTAGTCCCACCAATTAGGCACCAAACAGCTGGATGACTTTGCGTTGGCCATTTTCTCTCAGTCCTACAAAGAAGCAAGCAAGGGCAAAGTACATCTGAAATCTTGCCAGGAGTCTTTCTGCAGTGGGGCTAATGGTTCATTCTGTGTAAAATTCCTGACCTGATATAATCACCCTAGCTCTGTTGCCACAAATTTGTGTTGAAGTTGGAGCAGTCATTGTCTTAAGACTGAATGAGGGAACAGGGAAGCCATTTATCTCAACTGGCCCTCTACAAAGTATATAATCCATTGATGAAACTGAATTCTGTTATTCTGAAATATATCAAATTTATTGACAACATTTGTGGAAGGTCAAAGGAGGATGTTTTGCCTTAGGTTCTCTCGCAGTTATATAATAATAGTTATATAGTTATATAATGGATTTGTGTCTTGTTCGTTTGTTTAGGTTTTCTGATGTAATACTATTGGTCAAACATTGTGTGCCTCTTAATTTTTGAATTTGCTCTTTTTTCTTATCAGTCTTCTGAACTTGAGCATCAAAATATTAGATGTTCTGTAATTACACTTGGATTACAGGTAGTCTTTCACTTACTCATTTAACAACCATTTAAAGTTACACTGAAAAGGTGACTTACAACTGATACTCATAACTACAATTGTCACACAGCACCCTCATGGTCATGTGATCAAAGTTCAGGTTGTAAGTTCAGGACTACCTGTGCTTGTTTTTTCTACAAAGTAGGCAAAACTCTTTTGAAAAAGAAATTTAACTTTTTGAAATTGACATTGCTAAGAGAGATACAAAGGCTCCCCCTTTTTAAAATCCAATTGTAATCATATTTAAGTCCATATCCTTCTTTCTTCTTATTCATCAATAAATGATGATACAAACCTATTTGATCCATATACTGTATAGAAGAAAATGCAGGACTACAAGGAAGGCTAACCAGGGAAGGAAGGGAAGGGAAGGCAAAGCTGATTAAACAACTGGACTAAATTTAAATTGCCATATATTCTCAACATTTTCAAAGAGTTTTGTGAATACTTAACAGTTTAATGCAATAGTACCAAGGGTTTTTTTTGCAGTTAAGTAACAAATGTAATATTTTAGAATTTTTGTAATTTAATATATTATAGGATGGATCAGCACATTTTTCTGTTTAAGTGTTCCAAAGATATCATCACTGAATATGCAACAGATAATCTGGATTTTTGTGCAGGTATATATAATTTGAATTAGAAATAGATTTTGCATCTAGAGATCTTTCATTTTGCATTTAAATTATTAAGCTGGGATATGCCTAACGATTTTTAGAGAGCTCTTGTGGGTGATGGTCTTGGAGGTGTTTTTAATAAAATGCCTGAATGTTTATTTCTGAACAAGGATGCTTGGTAGAATGATGCATTGAAAGATGCTATGATTAGGAATAAAAGGCACATAAGAGAATTATTTCTGCAAACAATAAGACTGATTGAATAATACTGTATGATGTGTGGATAGAGAAAAAATAATTGCAAATAACATAGCCAAAGAGAAGAACATAATTAAAGTTCAAAAAGGCAAAGAAAATGTAAAACAATTTTGTTATAAATTAAAAAAAAGTGTTTTGGAAGTAAATGAAAAGGCCTCAAGCAGATGAGTGGAATTAAAAATAAAAATAATGATTTGGGATTACACGAAGCTAGAAGAATGCTAGAAGGAGTATTTATGATTTGTATTGGAATAAGAGTGATATGTTGAAGAGGATAATTGAAATGAATGGTATAAATCTTAGTGTTGAGGAATAAAAAGATAAGATGAAAATCATAATTGTCACGAGAACACTGAGAAATATATGGCTGCAGGTGTAGATGATGTGATAGGAGAAATATTTAAATATGGATGTGTTGGAATTAACATGTATGAAGACTGCATCTGTACCTAATACTCATACAAATATAGATAGATTATATGATACAGTGGTTGGATATGATGAGATCCACAAAAAGAGGAAGATGAGAATATTAAAATCAAAACAAAATGCAATGTATGAAATGTTGCATGGCTGTGGGAGAAGTAAGGATGCTTTGCAAAGACAGCTACATTGAATTATACAGTATACAGATTTAGCTATATTATCTTTTCTTTTTCTTATTTGTTGTCTTTAATTTCTTGTTAAGTTTTAGTCCTTTTCTGCACTTTGCATATCCTTTTCTGCATAACTAGGAATGGCAAGATGAATGGGTGCTCCTTAATGGAACTATTCCATGGAAAATATTTCATATTATTTTCATTTTAAATTGTAATTGTTAATGTTCTTTGTATATTCCTTTTTATTGTGAATGGTCACTGTGCAAGAAGGCTGGCTATACAATGCGATGAATAAATAAGGCTCCAGAAATAAATCTTTCTGAAGCTAATATATCATTTCCTTAATTTTAATTGTGCAATAAGCAATCTGACAATATTTCAATAAAGGAATTTCAATGAAATTCTTATCCAAATTAGCTGTGGTGTTTTTTGTGATCAGTGATAGCCCAATAGTCTTGGCTAGGTTTTATCTCCCCTTTTTTATGAAGGGATTTTTCAGTGACAGTGAAATTAATTAGAATGTGATATTTAATTAAATAAAATAGGGAATTGTAGCAAAAAGAACCATCCTTCCAACTTCAGACTTCAGTAGTTTACATAAAGCTCCGCTCTGCCCTCCCTCCCCATATCCTGCCTTTCCTACCTTCCTCTGGAGACAACATAAGTAGTGCTACATCTTCTTGATACAAGAAGAAAGCTCCTACATTCTTTAATTAAGGTGAGTTTGTTTCTGAAATACAGTTTTGACTGCCAAAAAACTGAGATATGCTGGCAACAAGACACCTTTCTTAATGAAATCAGAGCTGGTTGAAGTAAGCATTGAATCCAGGACACCTGTGCAGAGTTGAATGGCCTTTGTGAAAGCATCTGACAAATGTTAACAACAGCTCTGCTATGGCAGATAATTCCCACATCTCCTTTCTCATCTTCAGATTACTGATGGCAAACAAAGGCATTCATCACTAAATCTTATGCAGGTTGCTAGGACAATACCTTTCAAGCTAGCTCTTCAGAAACTAGGGACTGTTTCTAAATAAACATCATTAGTTTTCATAACAGTGGGAACCCACAACCTGAGTCCTAATGACCAGCATTCTTTACTGCTGTTCTGTCTGGGTCTGTGACACAACAGGCATCTTTGATTGAAGCATTCGAAGTTTATAGTTATGGGATTGCCAGGATCCAAGGCTTCCTTCTGTATGTGCCTGCTATTATTATCTTGTAATGAGATTAATGAAAGTGGTCAATTGCACAGAAGGTCTTACCTGAATATAATCGGTTGTATGTGCCTTTGAATATTGAAACTGGAACCATATGTGATGGGCCGTCTGTCACTGTCACAAGCTTCTAATTTGTTTTCACAGCCAATTAAAGGTGCTGTTTTGCATCAGTAAAACTCCACGAGGAATAGGATTTCAGTACCTCTTCTCATATGCCTTAAAATTAAGTTTACAGGTACTTCTCTGTGACTTTTCTCTGTATTCTTCAGTTTTGGAGGGTGTCTTTAAAGTGACCGATACACTTTTTATCAGGTCACTCTTTATCCCAATAAGAGCATATTAAGCATTTCAGCAATTGTAGTCTTAATTATCTTAGTATAACCTTATATCTTCGTATTTTACAAATTTTAATTAGCAATATTAAATGCTATAAAAATACCTGAATATAACTGACTAAAGAAATACATAAATAATTAAAGTCTTCTAGAAAGGCTTCTTGATACCGTATTGTCAGTTTGGCAACAGGTTAAGATTTTAAAGAAATTATTTCTGTAATGTCAAGTTAAGTATTTTAATATTTATTAAATGTTTCTAAGATGAATATTTATGTCATAAAAGTTTAGTCCTAACAATGATAGTTTTAGTGCCATTGTTACAATGGTTTTAGCACCTGTAGCTTGTTTGTTAACTGTGGTGCAAGTTTCTAACTGGGTTCTAGGTTTCAAATAAGATTTGCACATTAGACTTTATTGTCTTGTTTTATTAATTTTTGCAATTAATGCTACAGATGGAGAATCAACTTTATGAGATGCCAAAGAAAGCAACAACTAATCAAAACCATTAAATAAAGAGTTCTTGGAGAAGAAATGGAAAAAAATATGTGTGTCTAGCCCAAAGAATAGAAGACTGAAAGGAGGCTGATAGCATAGCTCAAATAACTGAAAAGTTGTTATATAGATGAAGGAAATTCTTGTTAGTTGCTCAGAGTTCAGGACTTCATCGAATTGACTTAAATGATGGGGAAAATCTTGGAGTTATCACCCCATATTGTATTTCACAGAATATCATTTAAGATATTAATAAAATGTATACGGAGTTCTCTTTAAGATCTTAATAGATGGAGATCTTTAAAGCTTATTCTTTGGGGCAAGGTTTTAATATGTACATATTTCCCAGAATATTATAATTTCTATATGCTACTTAAAAATTAATATGATGATGTATGAATTGAGACCCCTTGTTTTTAGATATGGTTAATTCATGATTAAAATGCTGTCCAGCTTATTCCAGAAAATCAAACAGTTCATAAGGAATCACTGTAGAATTATTTAAAGCAAACTGCAAATTATCAAAAAATCAAATATAAATTAGATTAAAATATTTGCTAAACTATGGTTTGTTCAGCCATGTATATTTAAATACTATTGGCTAAATTCAATCACAATAAACCATAAATCATAGCATCTAAAACAAAAATGGCTAGTTCACACGAGGCAAATACAGTAATCAGTTTTGAGTCAAATTCTTGATGTTCAACAAGCATAAGAAGGCAAGATGCCTCAAAGCCATATAGATGATGTAAATTTGTGCAATCTGAGGTCAGATATTAAACATAATGAAAGTAATGTAAACATTTCTCTATCGGGAAAAAAGATTCCTAATTCATCAGTGGGTTACTACTATATTTCAAGTTGTATATCTCTAATTTTCTGAAGAAAGAATTGTTTGTGTGGGGAAGCAAAGTTCCTTGATCAACAAGGCCATCCGATGTCATTGTAATATGCATTGCTATTGGTAATACAGCAGAATTAATCATGGTTGTGTACCACCTCTATGTGATTCTGCAGTTTAAAAAAGGTATTCTAAAAATTTGAGTCATGACAATTTCCAGTTCTTCCTACCAAGCTGTTCCCTTTCTTTGTTTCTTTGCCCTGTTATGCCTTCCCATCCAATAAGAGGTAAATTGGCTTTTTCCTGGCTTTTGAAATAAAAAGTAGTAATTAAGAAAATTAATTAGAAAAAAGTTAATCATGTTTTAGTGTCTAGGGTCTAACAAACCACCTAAGCATGAAAAGTGTTTGAGAGCCACAGAAGCCCCTAATTAAACTTGCCCTTCTCTGTTATTTGGCAAAGCATACACTGCCTTCCCCATCAAGAATATGAATCAGAATTCTTCCCCCCATAAGCATGAATTCTATCTAATGTTTTCAACAAGATTTTGCAACAACGAGACTCTGCAAATTTGCTTTTTACAGCCAGGCTACCTGCTTTGTTAAAAATTAACACAAATGAGCATTTTCTTTTAAAAAAAAAGTAGTAGATGCTACATTCAAATGTTTTGATCAGTGAATAGGAAAGGGCCTTTTGTTCAGTGATTGTAACTCAGGGATAAATGTGGAAAGTGGAGAACTGAACTGAAAGAAAGGGAGGCAAAAGTGAGGCTATAGGAAAGAACTAGAAGTTGTCTTTTCTGAAAATATCTTTCCCCATGACCAGTCTAGTCTAAATGAACAATTTTATTTTGATGAGTTTTAGCAAGAATTCTTTAAATAAAAATAAATCTAATCTTTTTTTTTTCTTCACTTGCAGGTCAAGAATAAGATTTCACTATTCAATCACATTAAAGAATACAGACAATTCTCTCACCTCACATGCATGTACAAAGTCAGTATTAAGCACAAAACTCAGCATTTGAGAATGTTTGTATTTTCACAGTATAAAGGTAAATTCTCCATCAAATCAAGCTTGATTTGCAATCACTATATGCAAACACAATCATGTAGTCCTGTCAGCAACAATGTGTTTCTTTTTACCATGATACTTAAAAAAAACCCAAACTTTTCAGCTAACCTCTAGTCTCCAAATTCTTGGTGATTCAACCACCTGTATCTTCATGCTTTTCCCCTCCCTTATTTACTAGTTCCTTGCTTAGCTTTTCAGTATTAACCAAGTTTAGCCTCATAGAGAAACTCTATTTAAGTGGTCACTAAGAGTGAACAATGATTTAATGGCACATAATCAATCAGTGAAGTTTGGCTAAGAGCTGCTACCCAGTAATGCTTCCACAGTATACCAAAGCTATTCTTGAGCATTTTTTTTCCTTTACTCTTGCAAATTTTTGCAGGGAGGAGAACCAGCTGACAGACTGTATCAAGAGCTGCAGGCTGAATTAATATTAACAAAATTGGCCAGCTCTTTATGTCTGCTTTGTAAAATCGAGATCATTTTTCAAAATCAGAGGCCTCCACTTTCAAACCCAAAGATTAATTTGCCACCTGCGCTTCTGATTTGTTTATATTTGTGGTCTGTTTTGAAATCTGGAGCAAAAACAAGACAAATGCTGCTGACTGCGGGATTCCTTCTCCAAAGTGGTGACAAACTGTTAGGAAAACACACACTGAAGTGTGGTACCATTTTCTCAGGAAGCAGAAGAGAAAAATCCAGGTGACAAAAATCCTACAGAGCTTGAGGACATGCTAATGAGAGACTAACAACAATATGGTTCCTCTTCTCATTTCATTTCCAAATACGGAAATTGATTGAAGTATAGGTGAATCCTACATAGAAAATTGTGATTGGACAATATCTGCCCAGATAACAGATAATCCGAGTTGGATAGGACCTTGTAGGTCATCTAGTCCAACCCCCTGCCCAAGCAGGAGATCACACACCATTTCTGACAGATGGGAGTCCAATCTCTTCTGGAAGATCTCAAGTGATGATGCTCCCACAACTTTCGAGGGCAAGCTGTTCCATTGGTTGATTGTTCTCACTGTCCTTGTTTCCAGGTTAAATCTGCTCTGTTTCTCCTTATTTCCAGGTTAAATCGGCTCTGTTAAGTCTGCGCCAAAACCTGACTGAGACTGAATGGGGCTGCAGTAGGTAGATGTGGTCATGGAAATGGTTCAGTGACCCAAGGGTTAGACTAGGAGTGGGGACACTCTAGGTCAAGTTAGCTTTCAGCCACAGAAGCTCATGGAGCAATGTCACTCACCTCCACAGGGCTGCAGTTGTGGGGATAAAAAGAAAAGAGACTCTCGTGGGAGCTACTTTGAGCTCCTGTTAGAAAACCAGAATATATAATGAATAAATACATAGTAAAAATATGTCACATATATGAGAGAACTAAGATTTTCTTTTCAGTTTACAAAGTAGTATTTCAGATGGTATATATCAAGAATACAGTCTGCCACCTCTAGGATTTCTAGGATCCTAGGAAACTAGGATTTCTCTGTCATGGTAGATGTCCTCTGGAACACTCTTCCCCCTAAGACTTCTACAGCCCCACCCTGACACTATTGAAATAAGGCCTTAAAACCTGGCCCCCCGTTAGAATGGGTAATAGACTGCTTGCAAGTTGCTGCTGGCATGGTTGTTCTTCCTTCTCTTCTAATAGCTCTACGTATTTGTTGCTGAAATGTTGATCTGTCATTAAATACTGAAGTTTCATCAGTTTATCTTGGTTAAAAGTTCTATAAATAAATGCATAGTGATGGCAATGACTCTCATGCATGTAATGATGGGTTGTGTAATTAAGTATTTTCAGCAATGGGTTATGACATTTTAACAATGAAGGCAGCATTTTCCCACAGGCATGGGGTGAGGACAATATGTGAATCTGCCCTTTAAAATGAAACTGATTGTTTCCCTCCTGGCGTGACTTATTTGTTTGCTATTAACTTTTTTTTAAAGATTCCCGAAGCTGCCCAAATTTGTTGGTGAGTGGGCTGACTTAGAAATGGAAATTATATGTACAAATAAAATTGTATAAATATTCCTGAACCTCCGATTGAGGAAAATAAAATAAAATCTGTCCATGGGCATTGAAAGAGGGTGATCTCATTTATTTATTAATCACATTTATACGGTCTCCATTTGACACGAAGTGACTCTGAATGGTGTAAAACAGTCAATAAAAATCCAAATACACAAAATAATCATTACAAAAGTATAGAAAGTCATTTTTAAAAGTGAAAAAAAAAATAGGAATAGTTCTCCAAAGGAACCTTAAAGACAAATATTGTGTAGTCTATGCTTAAAGTATTAGACTGGGGCCAGGACAGGTCACTGAGAAACTGTGCCCCAGTCATACTCAGCCTAATCTCCCTCATAGATTAGTAAATGGGGAAAAATAGAGAGTGGAGTGCCAACTATACCCTTTCAGCCTCAAAAGCAGGGTATATCCTTGGCAATTTTAAGACTTGTGGACTTCATGGTGACTGGGGAATTCTGGGAGTTGAAGTCCACAAGTTTTAAAAATGCCAACGCTGAACACCCCTGGTATAAATTAATACATATGCCTCAGATATAGGGAACTGAAATATTTAATGCCAAAGCAGGGTACAGTTACAGTGGCAGAACAATTAACTTTATATAACTAAGACTACACAGGGCTAATAAATGAGAGGAACAAACTGTATTTATCAGAATACTGGTCCCCAAAATTAATCGACAAATGGAGTAAAAGCTTATTTTCATGGACTAATTGGCAGGAGAGGGTCCCATTGTTAACAAATTAACTTATCTGTGGTGATTTGCATAATTTGCATCACGATATCACATAGATGTATATGAGTTATGTAATGATATTGTTACACAAATGATAGGAATCAATGCAGAAAATTGGTCTTTTCCCTGCAAGTCTTTTGCATGAAGGTCTGCTCAATTGAAAGCTCACTGTATATTCATTTACTAGAAGCATTTTCATGTTAACGTTTTGCAACAAAAATAGCTGAGAATCTTGTGGCAACTTAAATACTAACATTTATTATTGTATAAGCTTCCATGGATCATAGCTCAGTTTATTAGATATATGGAGTAGGCTTTTGCTTACAGCTATTTTCAGGGAAAGGAAACGGGAGATTAATGAAAGAAGTGAGATAGAATTGGTTTAAAAGTGACCAGGGAACAGAGTAGTTTTCTCCCCAGCCAAAAAAGAGAGAGAAAAAAATGCAGGCAGGGAAAATATAATCAGGAAGGCAGGCAGCTAGCCAAAGGAGAAATGTTATAATCTTAGGTGACTTCAATTACTCTCATACTGATTGCATAGATTTATACTCAGGTCTCAATAAAGACTCAATTTTGTTATATCTGAGAGACATGACTCTGCTTTAGATCAGCTAATTATGGAACAATCATGGAGTCAGCATGGAGGCTAAGAAAATGGGACAAAGGTCCATGCATGACCCTGGATATTTCCAAATAAAGTTGGAGGAGTGGAAAGAAGCAGAAGGTAGATCCTGTTCCCATTTGCAGTTCCCTCCGACAACCCAAGGCTTCCCCCCTTGGATGCACAGAATTTCCTTCTTCTTATCCTCAGACCAGGTGTGAAATGACCTTAAGTTGTCATTAAGTGAAATAGTATACAGCCCCCTTAAGGTGATGCTTCAAGGTATGTAAAACATGTTAACATTTTGTTATCCACTAATCTTGCAAGGATCTAAAGAGATGCCCTTACAGGGTTGTGATTAAACATGTATGTTGGGAGTGTCACCTCCCCTTTAATCATTACCTAGCCTTGCTGATAGGCATTGCTTTCCTTGATTTTGCCATCTTTGTTGGCATATTATTGCCTTGATTCCTTTCATTCCTGTTACTTCCCCTTTTTCCTTTTTTGAATCACAATCATAAAAGAACTACAGACTAGGGTATTACTCCTGCAACAGTTTGAAGCTAATTGGAAGCTAAGTAAGCTGCAACATGAGAAGGTTCTTACCTCTTATTTATTTAAAATAATTGTAAACTTCTCCAGTCAATGGAACCTTTAGGCAATGAACAACAAAACAAGTGGAGTTCAGAACAAATAATTCTGAACTTAAGGCAATGTTTTGCATGCAAAGTAGGACTGGGTTGGTTTGTAGTTGTTTTTGCAAAATTTTACATTTGAAACAATTCCAAAGGAAACATTTTTCATACTTCCAATATTTTCATATTCTTGGGGGATGAGTATGTCCCTAAAGGAGGGTATGTCCTACCCTCAAACCCTGAGGAATGGGTCTAAGCTCTAGGTTACAACAAAACCTTACCAGCAAGAAATATTTTACTTAATGCAAAGTTGTCTTCTTGAAAAGCAAAACCACTCTGTTTTCAGTTTCATTATGATACATATATGGAAGATTTGTCAGAACATTCAATCCAATAACAATTCATTTGAAATGGAAAGGTTTTTTTTTTAATTATTATTATTTAATTGTCAATTGCTTACAAGGTAATAGGTATAAATAAAACATAGTTATGAATACATGAATGCATATAAAAATAAAATATAAAAAAAAATAATAGGACAGGGATGGTAGGCACATTGGTGTGCTTATGCATGCCCTCTACAGACCTCTTAGGAAAGGGGTGAGGTCAATAGTAGACAGTCTAAGGTTAAAGTTTTTGGGGTTTGGGGAAGAAATCACAGAGTCAGGTAGAGTATTCCAGACATTGACCACTCTGTTGCTGAAGTCGTATTTCCTGCAATCAAGTTTGGTGTGATTAACCTTGAGTTTATATCTATTGTTTGCTCTTCTGTTGTTATGGTTGAAGCTGAAGTATTCATTGACAGGTAAGACATTGCAATGTATGATTTTATATACTATACTTAGATTGGACCGAAGGCGGAGTAGTTCTAGGTTTTCTAGGTCTAGAATTTTGAGTCTGGTGGCATAAGGTATTCTGCAACGAGTAGAGGAGTAAAATATTTCTGGACTTTCTCAACTGTGTTAATATCAGATACACAATGTGGGTTCAGACTGATGAGCTGTATTTGAGTATTGGTCTAGCAAATGTTTTGTATGCTCTAGTTATTAGTGTTATATTACCAGAGAAAAAGCTATGTAAGATTAGGTTAACAACGCTTAATGCCTTTTGGCTATGTAGTTACAGTGAGTTCTAGCGCTTAGGTCATTTGAGATAAGTACTCCAAGATCCTTGACAGAGTTTGAATCATCAAACTCTGGTTTTGACTATTCAGCCTGTATTTTATTTTCTGATTTTTTTTGCCAATATGTAGGACAGAGCATTTATTTGTCGATATTTGAAGTTGCCATTTGTTTGACCATTCTGATACATAGTCAAGGTCTTTTTGAAGGGTAGCAGTATTGTCTGTGGTGTTGAATAGGTTTACATCATCAGTGAAGAGAACGCAGTTGCTCTTGATATGATCACAGAGGTCATTTATGTAGAGTATGAAAAAAGTTGGTCCTAGAACATTGCCTTGGGAGACACCACTGTTGACAGGTACAAAATTTGATAGGACACTCCCAATTTGTTGTCTGTTTCACAGGAATTCTTCTATCCAGTTATGCAGGTGTCCAGAGATACCATAAGATTTTAGTTTTAGGAGTAGTTTGTTGTGTACCAATGAATCAAAGGCTTTACAGAAGTCTATGTAGATTGCGTCTATTGCTTTGCCCTGATCAAGTTGTGTAGTCTATATGTTTTTGCAATGTAAGAGTTGCAGATTACATGATAGTTTTTTCCTAAAACCAAATTGTTTATTAGAGAGTAGGTTGTTTGTTTCTAAGTGGAGGATGATGGATTGATTAATAATTGAATCCATGACTTTACAGGTAACGCAGCATAAAAAGATTGGTCTGTAATTTTCAACTAGGCTGAAGATGGGGATGACCATGGCTTTCAACTTTTTGAAGATGGGGATGACCATGGCTTGTGACTATAGTTTTGGCAAGGTACTGGTCCTGAAAGATTTTTCAAAGATTATGCTTAGAGGTTCTGCTATGGCAATGGATAGCTTTTAAAAGAAGTATGCACACATTCTGTCCTGTCCAATAGAGATGATTTTAGATTGCATAGTGCTTTTTCAACATTGTCTTCTGTAAAATTTATATGTATTAGATCATTGTAGTTGTCTGTGGTTCGACTAGGAAATACTGGGCATGATCCATTGCTGTTTACAAATACTGAGCCAAAGAATGTGTTAAAGAGGCTGGCTTTAATAGTGTCGTCGTTGCAGTCTTTACCATTAGATCCTTTCAGGGGTGGGATGGACCTTGAGTCTTTTAGTTTGTTGTTTACAAAATTGTAAAAAGCATGGGTGGAATTGGTACGTAGCAGGTTTTCTTCTTGTTTAATGTGATAATTGGTGCATTCAGTTTTTATTTGGTGGCATAAATTTTTGTATCGGCTTTTGAGGTTGGCAACGTGACCAGATTTGTTTTTCTGCCAGATTTCCTTTTTGAATTGAAGCTTCCTTATTGTTTTGGGTAATTTGTTTTTTCTGGTTTTGGGAGCTGTTAATGGTACATATAGTTTGATGACTCTTTTGACTTCAAGTAAAAATATGTTGTAATGGTCTTCTACAGTATTGCATCCAGAGAATAGAAATTGCCAATCAAGGGATGAGAGATCGTTGTTTATAAGATCATAGTTGCCTTTTTTGAAGTTATAATTGGGGATTCCATCGTTGTGATGATTTTGTGTGGACGTATGTTGAGACAAAAGTCAATCAGTGTTGTGGTCACTGTTGGAAAAGGGTTCTTTAATTTGTATTCCATAAATTGAATTCAAACTATTGCAGAAGATGAGATCGAGGCAGTTGTTAAGTCTAGTGTTGTTGGCTACTAGTTGTTCTAGTCCCAGATTTGTTACTGCATTGTAGAAGGTTGCATGTGTGAATTCAGTTGTACATTCGTTAAAGGTCCAGTTAATATGAGGTAGATTGAAGTCACCAAGAAAGATGAAAGCATGTGGGCAGGATGCTGCCCATGTTAGTAGTGTATTTAGCTTGTTTGCATGTTCGGTGTCATAATCAGGGGCTCTGTAACATAGTAAGAACCAAAATGTGATATTTGACAGTTCACAGATGATGGTCTCAGGAATAGCAAGCTCCTGGGTAACTTGGATGTTTTTTAGATGTAGGGACTTTTTATAGAAGATAGCAACATAGTTCCCAAAATGTGGGACAAGGGGTGGAACTAAGTAGTCCTTTAGGAAAATCAAATCTTCTCAAGCGCTTGGATGATATTCACGACATAATTGAAATCATTCCTTAAAGATCTGTATTGATGGGACTTGGGCTGAGTTTAAGGAGTTACAATTGGCACAGGAAGCTATCATTGCCTAACAGAATATGATTTGTGCAAACATATCTTGAATTAAGAAAAATCCCAAAGGAGATGGTTTTTGCCCTATTTTTTCCTTTTATCCTGAATATTTTCTACCAATTTCTTCAGGTACTCTCCAGAAACTCCATCAAATTGTGCTGTATCCATCACGTTAACTTTAGAGAAATAATAGAATATATACTTAGAGAAAAGTGACAGGATTATTGAAAAAAAAGAAAGCAGATTGCAGCAAAACTAAATGAAGAAATTTCATCTTAGCAAGGTACTGGGTCTCTATAATAGACCCAGAACTCCCATATGATTTGTTGATCTTACATTATCATACAATTCCAGTCTTTAAACCAACATTTTTATAAGATAGTCATTGTAATATTTTCCTCTCCTTGCCCAATGGAATCTCAGTGTGAGAATAAAAAAATTATCAACCTTCCAATCCAATATCATATCCCACCCCCAAACTGTATTGGAAGCTTTATAAATTAGGTAAAAATTTAAAATGTAAAGGGACTTTCAGTATATTTGGAGTATGTACATGTAGCTAGGCATGACCTGTTAAAAATTTCAGACTTGGGCTTGTCCAAAGCTTTTAACAAATACCATCACCAGAAAAGCCTGAATAAATAGCTATCTTGGAATAAAGAGTAATTTCTTTTATTGGTAACAGATTAAAGAATGGAAACAGACAATTTTGTGCCATCTAGGGAAGTATCTGGAAAGAGCTTTCAGTTATCTGGAATCAGGCATAAACAGTAAAATAGGAAGTTTATGAAGCAGGTGAGACATCCAAGGCAAACTGTGAAGGCTGAGTGGACAACAAACTGAAAATTAAATTCAGTATGGTTTGCCTGTTGAGCAAAACAAATCATAATTTTACATAATTGATGAGTGGATTTGAATTGGCTAAGAGTGTTTAGGGGGGAAGGACTTAAGGGAAGTGAGCAGTTCACAAAGAAAAACAAATTTAGTGTATAGCAGAACTGAAAAAAATAAACTCCATTTTGTAAATTATTGAAAAAGAAATGGAAAGCAATTCTGTTGTTATAGTGGCATAGCATCTATACTGTACAGTACAATATATATATTGTCAAAAGCTGCATAATTGCTAAATCATCCAAACAAAACAGATTAAGTGCAGGAAAGGGCAACTGATCTAATCAGAGATGGGATCGGTTTTTGTTCAAGAACTATTTGAGAAACTTCAAGAGCTAACAATGAAAGAAGGATAAAGCTTAATAAAATTATTGTTAAAAACAGAGGGCAGACAAAGTCTGCAATTATAAATATATTTAAGAATGAATACAGTCAATTAAACACAGTGAACCTACATAGGATTGTGTTGGTAATATCTTTCAATATATCACCAAATTTAATGTAAGTATTTTATTGCCATCACATAATGTTATGTTGGCCTTTAAAGAGGAATTAGTGAGATCATAAAGAACTGTCAGTTGCTACAATATTGGTCATCACAATCTGATGGACTCTTAATTTTCAGAAATCCTGGATGCCAGTGGGCCATTTTCTATGGATTCTAGCTTCTTACTGTTATAAATAGAATCCCAGTGTAACTGAATTTTAGCCTGCTTAATTTTTCCCAGATTCATCCACAATAATGGATGACTGCAGTTCTAATGATTTGGGAGTAGGAAAGGATAATTTCCACCTTTCTTCGAGCCATTGCTGCACAGATTTAATTCTAATAAAAAAACCTATTCATAAGAGAATACTGTGTTTCCATTCAACAGAGGTAAAAGAGGATGCCAAATAGTAAAATTCATGCTACCTCTTGTGTGGCCAGGGGTCTGTCTTTTAATGCCAGTTTCAGTGGCTTTTCTACTGAATTAGAGAAAAAATAAGGGCTGAACATCATCCATTAGGCTGACCCTCAAAAGAGGACTAGCACAGAATTTACTGTTCTGTCTCAAGATCAATCTGAAAATAGCAGGTGGGAAAGAAGAAGAAAAGGAAAACAATTAGGGGCATCTCAAATCTTTTTATCTGGGCCTCTAAAACCTCTTGTCTCTCCAAGTGAGAATACTTCTGCTCTCCTTGTCAGCTTCAGCCAATTATTTTGGCTAGATTTCATGCCAGGATCTATAAAGAACACTACTGAATTGCCAAGTTTGGGAAAATTTATGTACATTGGTTTATGTGCAGCTGTAGTGAAATAATTAATCACTATACAGTGACTTATGTTCATGCCTTCGGTTATTTATAAACAATAATACAGGGATAAAAATCAAATGAATAAATACATAAGTAAAATATTCTTATTTGTTGGAGGAAACCTATGCAGTCTAAGGAAAATGAAAGAGAACAAGACGGTTAAGGAAGTCAGAGGGCTTGGAGCAGTTTCAGAGATTAGAATTGAAACAAGGTACAATCTAAAGACACAAAAATACGAGATATAACTGAAGGTGCTGAAATTCAAGTTCTCTATGTCAGAAAGAAGGATGCTGATAAAATGTGCATTTACATGATGAACAAAGAAAGATAATATAGTTTACTCTGATCTTTTTTTCAATTTGAAATGTATACTTAACTTTTTTCTTTTATTGAACAAACTCTTACTTGGATCCCATGAAATGTTGAAACTTTGCAGAACACAGTTAAAAAACCACCCCAAATCAAAACCATAAAACTACAGGAGCAACATGATTTATAATAGTCTGTTCATTATGCATTGGCCATATTGAGAGCAGGCTGGCCTGAGGAATGGGCAAACTTTGTACTCTTCCTGCTTATTGTATTGAACAAAATGTTAAACCGGAGTTGGAGGATCAAGGATTTTTTTTAATATAGAGTGAAACAAATGAGAAGACCGCTCTTTAAATTTTTTTTCTCTGTAAAAATAATCATCAATAACAATATGCAGTTTGCTATTATTTGTTCCAGACAAAATTTGTTAGAGAAATATAATCTTGCTGCCAGTGTTGTAAGAAAGATGATGCCTACATAGACTATGAGATTGAGGCATAAATATACTGTTTGTCCAAGTTGCTGTATGGCTTCTAGTGATATAAATAATTTATCATGAGCATCCAACTCATGTTCCTTAGTTCCCATTCTTTCATCATTTAATTACAGGCCACATTTTTTTTATATTTCCCATGAATGAATGAATGAATGAATGATACCCTCCCTACCCCACACATATGTACATACATACTAAAATCAAAACAGATATATCTTGAAGTTTTGTTAATTTGTAATGAAATTAACATTAAATCATTGAAAAACAAAAAAATGCATAATGAGTGTTAAATACTTGCTGTAATGTCCAGAATGTACTTAATTGTCACTGATATTCCAAGTTTTAGATTCCTAAATATAATTTTAAAAATTGGCTATATATACCTTCTCTTTTAAAAGTTTTAATAACAATTATTATTAAAAAAGGAATGAGAAGGCAATGGCCTTTCCTTTCCCTTCCTTACCTTTATGTTCTCTTTCTTAACCCAAAGATATTCATTGATCAAAATCCCTGGCTGAAGGCACTCTGCACCACTCCCTTTCAAAGGAACTGGTGATTAGAGATTTTAAGCAAGGCCAATTGTCATTATGATTATCACCAGTTTTATTTATACAGGACTATAACTAGATTCAGAGCTTTTTAATGAGCGAACTGTGGCAAATGATTATTGCTTGCTACTGCAGAACATTTAGAAATTAACACAAAGCATGTTTTTCAAAGCGTATTTTTCCTTCCTCCCACAGATAGCCTTAAATTACTCAAGTGGAATGGTAACTAGGTAGAAGAAGGTTCCAAATTAGAATAAAAACAAATGCTTATCTTGGTCATAGGTCAGTACAGCAAATTAGAAATAGAAGAACAGGGAGCTGGAAAAAAAAGCAAAGTGCAAGATTCTAAGGCAAATGTGATTTTTGCTGGATAGGTACAGGACAAGGAGTCATCATCCAGTAAAGTATGTACAGCCTGCATTATCTAATCAAAGGGGGAGTTATTTATATGTATGTTGAATCCAAAAATAACGGTAAGAACACAACAGGTAGATAGACATAAAGCTGAAAAACACAGTGAGAGATGAATTGTTACTTCCAACTGCCCAGAATTTACCGTGCAAATGGAAATGGCAGCAGGATGAATGATTGAGCACATTATTGTCATAACCTCTCCAGGATGATCAATATGCCAAATTATAATGATACTGAATCATGGTGGCAAAGATGCTGTTAACTTCATTTTCCTCAAAACCCATTTCCCCTCCTTTTTCAGAATTGCTAAAGAGAAGCCCAAGTATCACTTGAAATCTGCTTTAAAATACACACAACACTCACCCCTCCTCTCTTTCTTTTCAAAAATATGTCACTTATCATTTAAATATGCAAGACAAATTGCTCAGGACATAATTATATTCATACTTGAAACAATGGTTACCCTGTCAGCCATTTTCTAGTTTATTTCTTCCTTCCTTCAGTTATTCATCCAAGGAATACTTCTCCAGAGGAGGATCCCACCAACTTCCTCAGGATCAACCAACTCAAATCCCTCCAAATTAATAGGGATAGGATTTGTCTTAGTCACCTCCAAGGGATCTACCCAGCCAGAGTTCAAGTTTGAGTGAAGTTGAGAGACTTTATCTGACAGAATATTCCTCACAGCAGCCCTTTGGTATACAATCCCATCTTTCTTTACCTAGAAGGAACATGGTCACCAGAAACAGGGCTGCTGGACAGCTATCTGAAGAGGGAATGGGACAACTTGCCACAGCCAACTTGTGGTCAACTTGCTGTGGCCAATTTGCCATAGCCAACTTGCTGCAACCAACTTGCAATGGCCAAACTCACCACGGCCAACTCACTACAAGACAACTCACTGCAGGACAATTTAATAATTCTATTAAATTATTTAAAATAAATAAAATATTTTAATTTTTGCTGTTCAAATTTCATTTTGTCCCTCATTTTGCATCCTTTCTTTAACGATTCTATTCCACCGTATCTTTGATATTAGGGTAACTTTGTCCTGTAGCAAGTTGCCCTGTGGTGAATTGGCTGTGGCGAGTTGGCCATGGCATGTTGGCTGTGGTGAGTTGGCTGTGGCAGGTTAGTCATGGTGAGCTGGCTGTGGCAAATTGTCACAGACCCAACTGAAGATGCAATAAGGACAAATAAACAAGTATGTTTTGCCATCCTTATTGCTGCAAGGTAAGTTCCACTATAGGTTCTTACCTGTGCTTAGTTGACTTCACTCTTCATTTAGTCAACTGAGCATATTGATCTGTTGATTTGCACCACCTGAAGTCCTAGGGCTGCAAACTCTGTTCAAAGTTGTTACCATTCTTAATTTTTATAGGGAAACAATTAAATACATAAGGAAAATGATATGTTTTTATTTAATATTTATCCTGGGCCAAACGTTTTTTAATATTAGTTTTTGAGTAACTTCCTATGGCCACTTCCTAAAGGATGCTTCCCACCCTGAATGACGTGTAAAAGCCAATTATGACCCCTTAGTCTGAAAAAGTGGCACAATAATGAGTTAAATAGAAAGTAGTCAACAAGGAGCTCTTTTCAGCTGTGGTGCTCGGCAACACCTTCCTGTTTCTGGCACTTGACAGGGCTACACAGCCTCTGAAGCGGGAGGTTGTTAAATACCACCTCTACATGCAGAGACAGTATGAGTTGAGTAGCATTTTCTGGGAACATTACTAGCAGAAGTTATTGCCTCTGTGCTCTCTGGAATCCCCACAAGCAGCTGCTTTGGTAACATTGGAAGAGGAGGTACAAGGTTAGATGAACCATTAGTCTGATGTGGAAAGCTGCTCCTTCAGCTGAATGATAGTAGCCAAGTTTACACTTGTTCAAACCATATGTGTGTGGGGAGGTGGGGGGGTGGCAGGATGAAATCTCTGAACCATGCATCATTCAAATGAGTAAATTCATAATAACTTTTATGCTATAACAACCATGGTAAAATAAGATACAAAGTTTTTTTTTTATCTTTACAGATGGCATTCACTTTAACATCAGCCAAACCCTGGCACAGAGTAATGTGAATTCACCTGCAGTTTTGTGGAGTGGGTGTAGACATTGCTGCTGCCACCTGCTTAACGCTTATTTTGCAGGAATGATTGCAATGAGCTTGGCAGCAAAACTTTATCTGAAATGCCAAGGGGTGGGGTGTTGGGAATCCACAAAAATACATGTACAGGTGTTTCAGAAGCGAAATCCCAAACTAGTATGAAAGAGCCAAAGGAACAGATTGTTACAAAATTTAGAAATATACTTAAAGGAAAAAATGTTTTGCCAGTCAAAAATCTTGTCAAAGTCACGCATATACATTATGTGGAAAAGTTTAATTTCTCAAAGATCTGCCTGTTCTAAATGGATATCATGACCTAGCAACTAGCTTAGTACTTACTGTTGTATGGATAGTTTTTCTGAAATACCAACTTTTGGAACAGCAGCTGCCTTCGTACTAAATCTTCCACAAAGGCTTATCTGCTGAGATCTATGGTCTTTCTTGGTCAAAACGAAACTGAAAACGGCTACACTTTTGACCCTTGTGAAGGCATCTCCGTGAGAAACCTAAACTCTTCATTTCCCTCTCCTGGAACAGAAGGATCAGAGCACAACATTGAGACGGCTTGCCAAACCGTGTTATCATGGCCCAGGAAAGGTCACCCACAGGTTAGCGCATGAGATCAAATGTACTGTACTACCCCTTTTCATTTCTTCTTTCTGTCGCTAATCAAAGATCATACTATAATGTCTCGCTGAACCGCACTGAGAAATAAATTTCAAAAGATTTAGACAAGAGCAGTGTCATGCGGATTGAGACAAAGTTAAGAGGCTGAGAACACAGCACAATGATAAATGGTGGCTTTCTACAGAACTGAGAAAAAGCGTCCAGAGGGAAATCACAGTGATGAGAATTAAGATTCGTTTTCCTCAACATCTCCATTAATGATTCAGGAGAGGAATTAAGTAGCACTGTAATAAAATTCCCACATGAATCTAACTGAAGAGTTGCACTTTCCAAAGAGGAAATAAATTAATGCAAACCAGGTCTAGAGAATGATGGGTATATGCATTGAGATTAATCTTGGAATAACATAGGCTAAGAACAACGCTAAAAGGGGTTGTTCGGACAAAAGTTCTGAGGAAAAAAAAACATAAGGAAGTATAAATTTGCAATTCCTGCAGAAAAAAAAAGCACAGGGTCGGGTTATCTGCAGGTTAGACAGGATGGGCCCACTCCTAGTCCCTTCCCTTAAACTTTGCCACTTTATAGGAAAGAGCTAGAAAGCTTTTCATGGCAGTTTCTGTCTCTTGCCGCAGAAGTTTAGCAAGTCTCTACCATCCCGGTGTCTGAAAAGCACTGAAGGCCCGGCTTTTCCTCCAAGCACTGGGATATGATGATCAGAAGCTTGATTGGGCACCAGATTTTTGTTTTTATGCATTTGGTTTTAATAATTTTAATATGGTTTTTATGTGATTTTAATTTTTGCCTGGGAGCTGTCCAGAGTTTATTATAAGAGGGGTACCTAAAAGTGCTTTTTTGAAAGGCAACAGGACTTGGTTTGTTTTTTTCCCCCTTGAAAACAGCTCTGAAGAAGTTTCTTGGGTGACAAGAGAAATGTCTTCAAGGAAAAAAAAACCCAAGTCCAGATGATTTTCAAAAAAGCACTTTTGGGACAACCATGACCTGGATAACTGAAAATCTCCATAGATAAAAGAGGGTAGCATATAAATGTTTTAAATAAATAAAAAGTCATCAAAGCAATTTTAAATTAATTTTATCTTGTGATTTAGAATAATTTACCATAAACCCAGCTTATTATCTGTTTTACATATTCTTGTAATCCCCTATTGGGTAACTATAAGATGTGTTAGACTGAAACTACATTTAAAGCACAGAATATCAAGAGAATATCAAGAGAATATCAGATTAGAGAGAGTGATTAATGAAGATATGAAATGAAAATGAAATAAATGATGAAAAAACAAAACAAAATAAAATGATCATACCTATAACTTTCCTGTTTGGATCAGTGAGATCTAGGGAGGCAACTTCTATCACAGTGAACTGTGTTAGGAATGCTGGGGTATTCTGGGAGTTGAAGTCTTAAAGTTACTTAATGTTTGAGAAGCACTGTTCTAGTTGTTGATAGAATCCTTAGGCGGCATCTAATGTGTATAGACGTTAGAGTCTAGCAATATCTGGCCACAGTTTTCCCAAGCTGCTGTTAATGTGCACCATATCTGGAACAATTAAGGAGTCCACATAATTAAGAATTGCATTCCCTTTTTGTTTCCTTTTGTCCCTGATTCTGCAAACTGACTGGAGTGCTCTCCCAGCCATGAATCTGGCTTTCCTATGTTTAGCTTTTTTTCTTATAGTAGGTATGAGATGAATTCTCCAGGATAATTATATTTTGCTGAACCATTTTTATTTCAAAGCATCGGGAAAAGAGAATTACAATGGTTAAAAGGACAGCCAATATATTCCATCCAGATCTTCACTGGAAAAGGAATTATTAGCATTAAAGTCTACTTGAACATTTTCTAGATGAGCATGAACAGTGGGAGAGAAAAAATCTAAATCAGAGTGTGTTTTGCCTCAAACAATTATTGAAAAAAATATTCTGTCACCTTTATAATCTTTATTCCATTGCATCTTATTTCAAATGTAGACAAAATTGCATTATTTATGGAAAACGTAAGATTCAGGAGCTTAGGACTTCACAATATATGCTTAGCACATCCCAGCCTTCTGGTAATCTCCTCACCTTCTTTTACATATATTCCATGTTTTCCTGGCAAGATTTCAGAAGTGGTTTGCCCTTGCCTGTTTCCCAGAGAGAGACTGGTTTCCCCAACCTAAATAGGAATTGCATGAACTATATATGGTAGCTGCCTAGAAATGATAGGATTATTATATTGCAATATCTAGATAAGATGAGATGTTGGAGAAGGCTGCTCTGTAAACTTCAAATATTAAATTCAAAGCCCGCTGGGTGACCTTGGGGAAGCCAGTCTCTCTCTGAGCCCTGGGAAACAGGCAAGGGCAAACCACTTCTGAAATCTTGCCAGGAAAACAGGCAGTTGGCAGAAATCAACACTAACTTGAAGGCCAAATAATAATAAAAAAAGTTATCCAGTTTTCTGACTAATTAGCATCCTTAGAATGAAGAACCTTCAAGTTCTTGTGTTTGAAATGCCATTACAGAGGTCAGTGTTATAAAAGCCGGTAAAGATTATGAGGCAGTTCTATTTCTCCTTTACTTGTCTAGAGAACTAACAGACAACAAAAGAAATAAAAGTCAATGGTGAAGAACAGCCTTTGTTACGATTGATATTGAATGGAGATGACATTTGGATTTTCTGAGCTCAATCCTCACTGCCGTATTGCTTTTATTAGTAAACTAAATAAACCCATTTCCCAAAACATCTGAATATACTTCTTTTTCAGCTTCCCCTTAAATGTCACAGCAGGGAGCACCACTTGTCTTTTCTAGGCTCAGGAGCCAAGGAAGGAGAGTTGGAATCTGCATAGTGCCTGGATAGCAATTCTTTGTACTTCTGTTCAATAAACTTGCATTTTGAGATTTACAAAATGTTTATTCTTAAACATTTCTGCATCTTATCCTCTGAACATGAATATTTATTCTTGCAGATATAATATTATTTAACAATTATCTGTGTCTCATTATAATTGTCTTTACACATTTTAATTTACAGTAAACTGTTATATTTTCACTTTGAAAATAAAAGGAATATATGTGAGATGACCCAGAGTCCCAACTGTTTCTGCTGTATTTATCTCTTCTGTATTGTATATTTGCAGCAATACTCATTGAATTTAAAAATATTCAAACTTAAATATATGATAATTGCACCTTTCTTTTGTTGACGTGGAGATAAGCCTAGCAGTTTCTAATCAATTGAGAAATGTAGGTATTTCATTTCTTCACAATTTTTTTTCCTGAAAATATTCTATTCCCTTTATAATAGGTCCTGATGGGAATCTATTTTTTTTTAAATAAAGATGGTGTGATTGAGTGACAGCAAATCCATTCTTGGGCACAACATGGATTTTGCAAATATATATTTATCTGAGAAATATTCCCCTTCTGTCCACACTGTCATGGCAGTATCTAGGGATAATTCCTCAGAGGAAAAGGATGGTTCAGGAAATCTTATCAAGCCCCTGCACAAGCTGAGTTACCTAGAGAACACCCAGGGATTTAAGGTTTAATCAAGAGCCAAGAATGTGTGGATGGTATTATGGCTACATCAGGCTTAATAAGGACCAATCAAATAAGGGAGGGGCAACAGATTCTAGTCTTCCCCAACCCAGATGCTTCCCAAATATATAGACAACAGCTATTAGAATACCCAGTTAACCTGGACATTGCTGAGAAATTTCTATGGCACCTGGCTCGAGAAGGACTTTACAATTCTATTTTAATAGAAAAGCATCACTATTTTTACACGTATTTCCTTATTTATGAGAATTTGACTTTGCTTTGGAGAAAAGTTGATTCTTCTTAGCAATTACTTCCTTGTAATATAAAATAAAGGAGAAGAGAAGAGGAGTTAATGTGTAACCATCAAGTGCTTGCATGTTTATATCTTTGAGAGGTTAGACATGTGATCAAACTACAGATATGACACAGCAATAGAAATTAAAGCTACAGGTATGACAGCAATAGAAATGTTGGCAATTTTTATGTGAGAAATCTGGCAAGGGAAACACTAAACTTGTTTATAATTGACAAAGAAATAAAGGATGCAGAAACATTTGCAGCTTCTAGCACTGCTCTTTCAATCTCAGTTTCACATGAATTAGGAACAACAGTCAATTAGATATAAGAATGCTCTCTAACCAAGTGTCCACCACCAGACTGGAGGACATCAACAACAGGTTTAAAGCAGTAGGCCTGGGCCTCTCTGGAAATAATGACTGACCTATGGCAGCCAGAGGGGCAGCTTGCATAGGTTTGCTTTGTACCTTGTTACAACAACATAATCTCTTTCTTTCTCTATGGTCTAAAAGGCAGTTACTGATTAAGTGTCTATAAAATATATAAGCAACTGAGTGGAATCTACAAGAAATTGCTGTTTTCCTATCATGTCACTTCAGGAAAATGATAACTAACTTCATTGCATTATCCCAAGATGTTTCCAAAGGACACTAATATTAGGAAATCCCCCTTATTCATAGAATTATATGGAGTCCAGTTGAACTGTACCATTTATAACTTTCTCACATTCCTCATTTTTATTTGCCTGTACAAATACATTTAGACATTACTCTGAAATGCCCTCTTATTGGTAATGCTTGCAGATTAAGATGGTAGAGTGTAAGATAGAGACTATCCTACACCAGAGAATCTCGTTTTTTAATGCTCCTGTTTGAAAAACAGTGAGGTTTCCAGCATTTTTCTGCTTCATAACTTAGTGATCTCTCATCTCTTTTAGGGATGGATGGAAGCTAAGCAAAGCAAATGGAATCTAATACATGTCATGACAAAGAATAGTTCAAATGGTCACATCTATTTCCCAGCTATATCCCTTGATATATCCCATCGAGCTATTATTAAGTACAGAAGAAAGCTATTCTGGAAAACAGCTCTAACACAGTGCTAGAATATCCAGTTGGCATTACCTGTTTTGAATCACATACTCATGCACAAATAAAGGTTGAGTTCACACAGCAGATACACCCATACATAATCATGGTTTTCTGATTTAACTCCATTTTAATAGACTTGCGGGGCCGGCGCATTGTGCAACAAGGTCACATAGTGTAATAAGCTTGGGACTGGGTTAGGGACTTCTGTCTTCACCATGAGTTGTATGTGTGTGTGGGGTTTTACACAAAGAGAGGCTCAGCCAATCTCATTGTATAAATGTTGTACTCTGACAATAAAGGTAATAATAGTTTTCTGAACTTGCATATCATGCAAACGCCAATAATCACATTGTCCATGTTATTAGAATGAACTACAACGTTTATCAAACCTGGCAACTTTTAAATTTGGACTTCTGGAGTAGCAATGATGATCGGAAGATGACTAGGTTCAAACCTGATTGGATCAGCTTTCAGAATTCCTCTCCAGGCAAGGAGAAGATTTAACATTACCCACATGTGCTCCACACAGTAGCTTCTGAGAAAACCATAAGATAGTGTCTGTGGCAGGAAGTGGAGGGATTGATAAATGTAGCCAAGCTGCAGGTTGGCTCCTTTAAAATGACACTCGGTTCACATACAACCTTCCTTAACCACTTCTGGAAATTTTTTGCTAATAGCTTTGTTGATATTAAGAACCTGCAGAATGGCAAGTTTCATTACACCAGATGTCTGTCCTTGAATCCTTGGTGAAATATGCTACATGCAAGCTTAAGAACTTAAAATTCGTGTTTTGGAATAAACAGGAAAAAAAGGTTATTAGAACATTTTGAAATAAGATTTGGACTAATTACAATAATTATTCCTGTAAGTTGTTTGTTTTACTTATTTTATTTTATATTCGTAAAAATATGAATATTTTCTAATAAAGTATAAGAAATATCCTCATGAGAAAATATTGATCAGGGAAAAAAACATGATAAGATTGGACTTGGAAGGTTGGACACTAGAAGGAACAAGAAAGAATTAAAGGTTATAATTAAAGGAGAAGAGACCCATCCATTAAAAAAAGCAAATTACTCTAACTTTGGAAGAATTGAAGATATTTTGGAATAATGCATTCAAAAGTTACGGTTAAGATTATCTGCTCTCATAAAAATAGATTAAAAAAGGGTTATAGAAGAGAAATGGGTTTCATTGGGCAAGACTGGGACTGAATCTGATTCAAATGTGGATTTTAAAATATCAGGTTACAAATATGATATGGGAAAAGATGTTACACTGGATTTACAATTGAAACCAGTTGATCTCTTAATAATTTAAAGGGATATACAAATAGCAAACCAGGAGACTGACTTGGATAACTTTCTTATCCAAAGGTTTACAAAAGAGACCTGTTAAAATTTTGAAAGGATTTCTGAGAAGAGACAATGCCCAATGTTCATTATTCGTTATTTCTTGTCTTCATATAGCAGTTCCTACAAACACAATCTTCCTACAAACACAATCTTCCTACAAACACAAAGGCAGCACTGTTCTCTATGCTTTACAGATCAATTCTGAAGCTTACAATGACAACAGACTATAATATAGACCAGAAAAAGATTGCCTGATAGAGTTACACTCTTTGTCTCTCTAGGCATGTACTAACAATCAGCCAAATGAATGGATGGGAATAATGGGACAGGATGCTCAAGGTTAGGCAGAAAGTAAAGCATTTTTCTTGATACCTCTCTGTTTATTGACTATATCTACAGTTGAATCCATGCTGATCTCTTACACACATGTATGAGCTTAGATTTCTGATTTTATTGTTGGATTTTCTATATCAACATGAGCATTTGCCATTATGTTCAATCATCACTGTCTTAATACTCCATTCTTGTTCCAATGTTGTATTTGAACACCAGACATTTTTCTTTTCTATTCCCAACTCCCACCCCAGGAGGTAATTACTAATTACCTCTTTACTCTGCCAAAAATTCAGGAT
The DNA here is from genome assembly GCA_023653725.1 of Bungarus multicinctus. Lineage (NCBI taxonomy): Eukaryota > Metazoa > Chordata > Lepidosauria > Squamata > Elapidae > Bungarus > Bungarus multicinctus. The sequence continues at coordinate 1,167,868 of JAGDQI010000444.1, read as the reverse complement.
GACTAATAAAATATTAAAAATTAAATCAAAATAAGGAGGCTAAAAAACCAAAATTAAAAGTAACACTAAAATAGATACTAAAATAATCTAAATATCAAAAGTGTAGTGAAGACATGTATCCTTACAGATTTTGTAAATATAGACAAAATAAAGATTAAATGCAAACCCCCAATGCCTGTGGTTGCCTAGTAATGATGTAGAAGGACCCTCCTAGATGCCAGAAAAGCGGGTATCAGACAGCATTTCTTATAGATTTCCCCCCCATTTATGCAGGTATATAATGGGAGAGCCAATTCTTTAGTTTAAGATCATATAAATAAAAAAATGGGCACTAGGTCGCAACAGACAGTCCTTGGTATTTCTTTGCTACCATCCAATCGCATGAAATTGTCAGGCTATTAATCGATGGCTACATCTGGCAAGAATGCACAGTCAGGACCTCTACTACTTGGATGGGAGATCTACTTGTGGGCCACGGCCCAGTGGGCCATGAGAAAATTTTGGTGGGCTACAGAGAAATGTCACCCCCAGAGCACCCCCCAAAGCAATTAATCCAGGCTGCGCAGAAACACAAGGCTGCACCACCCACATGGCCTTCGGGAACCCTCCCTGTCCACTCATTCCTTAAACTTGCCTGCTAAGTTGCTATTTTTCTTTTTCCAACCATCAGCTGTTCTGCTGTGCTGGGAGATTTAGATTAGCTAGGAAGCAAGAAATGGTTGGATTTCTTGTTTTCTAACTAGTCTTTAGATCTTCGGCTCTGCTTTTAAGCACAGCCGAACCTCCCTTAGGACTGAAGTTTCTATTATTCAGTGCAGACTCACGGCAAGCAAATTTTATGTGACAGACTGAGCTAGCCGATCGCAGATAGATAGATCACTGAATGATTCTGCCTGAATGAACTCAATCTGCCTGTCTGCTTTGCCAGATTTTGGGTAAAAGTTGATTTTTTTAAATAAAAATTTCAATATTTACATACACGGTGTGTTGTGAATTAATTTTATGTGTTTGCTTGCTAGCAAATTTTATGAGTTTGCTTGCAAACAAATTTTATGTGACAGATTGAGCTAGCCGATGGCAGATAGATAAATCTCTGAATGAATCTGTGATTCTGTGAGCAACTCAATCTGCCTGCCTGCTTTGCCTGATTTGGGGTAAAAGTTGCTCTTTTTTTAATAAAAAATTCAATATTTATATAAATATTTATAATATTTATGTACAAGCCATGCCCAGCCAGTCACATGACCACAAAGCCACACCCACACATTAGTCCACACCCACAGAACCGGTTAGTGGTCCCTGGGATTTAAAATTATGAGTTTGGTAGTCCCGGAGGTCCAAAAAGTTGGAGACCCCAACCTAGAGAGAAAGCAGAACTGTATATTAGATTGGAGTGCTAATAAACACACCAAAAGAATGGCTAACTACTTCTCAACAATTGTCAAAGAAAATTGCACGTAGGTGTCCATGAAGTCACCAGAAATCAAACTCAGTTCAAAAGAGACTTCCCTACATATGCTATCACCTTGAATTAGGTCCAATGAGCAAGTAAAGATCTTTTACTATATCAGCATATAATTCCTAGGCTTCAAAATGATTAATAATTAATAATAATTTTATACCAGCTGTAAATTCTGGTCAAATTGTTGAGAGTAACCATATAGCCTGCATTGCAGAAGCCAGGATGGGATGTAAGGAAGCTATGAATATTTACTGCCAAATCAAGTGGTTTGGGAAGGATTACAGCTGGCATCCTAGTTATGCTTGCACAAGTATATTTCTATGACATAGTAGCCACTTGTGAACTTAATGACAAGGAGTATTCCCAGACTGCAAAACTGTTATTTCCTAAAGGATGAATGAACAGAAGCAGAAACCTCAAGCCCTCAATTTAGCTTCCTGTTTATCTATAGAAAGTCCATCTTATCTGGATTCAATTTCAGATTGTATAATGTCTTTTTCTAGAACAAGTACATTCTAAAAATTTCAGTGCATTCATTGATAGATTGCAATCTTCTCCGGCATATCATTCAGGCAATAGCAATGGCAAATCTACTAACATACTTAAAAAGTAGAACAAGAATTACTCTCAGTATATATTCATTTGACACATGTAGTAATAGCAAATATGAAATCAGGATGAATCGTAACAGAAGAAAGAGTTGCCTGCTGTTGCCTGATATGCTTTAAAATCTTATGTTTTCTAACCAAGACAAATATTTAAATAATAGTTTGCACGTATTCCTTTATTTCACAAAGTGAATTACCTATGAAAGTAGTAGTAATTAAAATCAACACATCCCAATCAACATCTAAAAAGCCACTTACAATAGGCACTATAAATACCACCCACATAACAGCACACTGCTACAGAAAAGTTTTCTGAAGATGGGCTCCAGCACAAGTCCAAAAGCTCAGAAGGCAAAACCTGGTGACTGACCTAGACTGAACATTATCCTGGGACACGTATATTTGCCTTCATTCGTGACTAGTAAAAATTACAATTTAATTTGAGTCTGCTGCCAGAAGTCAGATTCAACAACTTAAGAGACAAGAAAGAAGATTGTAGCTCTACATTTGAAGGAAAACTACACAAAACACTCTATCACTACATATTTACCAAACGTTTAAGTAGCAGATATATGGGTCAGGTAGGGTGAGGAAAAGAATCTTGACTTTGACTTTGACATGGGCTCAAGATGCAATACACCGATGCAGTACACTGGATTCATTTCGAAAAAACGATTAGAAAGAATAAGACATACTCCCAATTTCTCCTTAAGATGAAATGATCAGTTGCAGGCTACTCTCATCGCCAACAATCCTACATAATAGCATTAATGCAACGTTAAGTTTTCATGTTAAATGGCAAGGGTTTTTTGATGTCTTAATAAACTATGCTATGGAAACCACTCACACTATATTTTGTATTACATTTTTGGGTCTCTTCTATCGAGATTCTCAGTCATCCAGGTCATGGTTGCTAAAAGGTGCTTTTTCAAAAGGTAACTGGACTATGTTTTTTACCCTGAGAAACAAGAAGAAGTTTCGCTTCTCATCCAGGAAGCTTCATCATTTTCAGGTCTGTTTATGCGACGGAGGAGAGCTAATTCTTATGTTAAATGTGGAATGTAAGGACCTCTAAAAAAGCATCTAGCTATGTTGAAATCATAACCAGTATCAGATTTTCAGTGATGGTAGTAAACAGGAATTAATTAATCAGCAGTGTCTTGTTCACATTATAATTCCATTTCCCTATTATAGAAAACACACCCTGCTTCAGACTCAAAGGAAATAAGTTCTCTATGCCACAGCTACCAAAAGACAATATCCATGTCCCATTAATGCATCCAAATGGTGTGTTTAGATTATTAATATTCCTTACTATCCACAAGAAAGGAAGTCCCCAATGATGTTCAATTGGTCTGCTTTCTTATTCACTTTCATGAACTTGTCCTTCAGGCCCTAATAATGGAGTTGGGATTTCAAAGCATTTTTTTGTCTGCAGCTTCTATCTTTCCAGCCCATGGGCTATGTTAGCTTAGGGTGAAGAAAATTCAGAATCTGATCCCTGACTTAAATGAATTGAATTTTTATTTATTCCACATATGCATGCACAAACATATAAAAAACAATAAAAAACATATAAAAAACAATTACTACCAAACTGCCTTCCATTGAGGACCTGTATACTGCACGAGTCAAAAAGAGGGCTGTGAAAATATTTACAGACCCCTCACATCCCGGACATAAACTGTTTCAATTCCTTCCCTCAAAATGATGCTATAGAGCACTGCACACCAGAACAACTAGACACAAGAACAGTTTTTCCCCGAAAGCCATCGTTCTGCTAAACAAATAATTCCCACAACACTGTTCAACTACTTACAAGTCTGCATTATTATTAACCTTCTAATTACTCCTTAACACCCATACTTTCCCACTTGTGACTGTATGACTGTAACTTTGTCGCTTGTATCCTTATTATTTATATTGACTGTTTCCTAGTATGATTTGATTGCTTATTGTACCCTATTATATATTAACTGTTGTATCTTATGATTCTTGACTCTTGACGAATGTATATTTTCTTTTATGTATACTGAGAGTATTTGCACCAAGACAATTCCTTGTGTTTCCAACCACACTTGGCCAATAAAGAATTCTATTCTATGTACAAACACACATATTCTGTTGTCGCAAACAAAATATTACCTATTTGGAGCAGGTTATTTCTCCTTTTTTTCCTGAGATCTCTTTCCAGCAAATATTGGCATGCACATCCATCCTAATATCTGTCTGTCTGTCTGTCTGTCTGTCTGTCTGTCTGTTCATCCATCCATCTATCCACCCATCTATGATAAACAGATGAGCACTACTTTTTATCATGTAATCCTACATATGTTCCACTCACGCACTACACATGATCATTACCCCAGGAATGTTTTAAATCAACCAGAGGCAGGAAAATTGAAACACTTTTTAAAACTTGCATTCAGTTCAAGAATGCAACCCAACTTTCTCTTCCATTCACAATGGAAAGCATAATAGCATCAAGGAATCTTCTTTTGATTTCAATCATCTCAGTTTTCTTATTATGGAAATATACTTTTCATAATGCTTCTGATTCATGTTTTAAAGTACTAATTTACATGAAGTATTTTAATTTTCCACAGAAATATTATGATACCTTTGCTCTTGAATACTCACATACCATTTCCCCCTTTCAATGCCTCAGATATCACATTCAGAAAATACAATGCAATGTGATACAAAACAGAGACAGTCTTCGTTCTTGCTGTAACTGGACTAAGGACCCTTAGCTAACCTACAAGGAAGAGAAGCAGGCAAGAAGATCCCAGATCAATGTTCTCAGTATTTGGTGGCTTTAAGACAGGTGGGACTTCAACTCTCAGAATTCCCTAGCCAACCTTGCTTCTGGGGAATTTGGGGAGTTAAAGCCCACCCACCTTAAAGCTGCCAAGGCTGATAATTATGCCCTGGGCTATTATGAAGCAAGAGGACAATTTTGAAAAGACCAGTGTAAAAAATTGTACTTCACCCCAGAACCCTTCTTCTGGGGAAATGATTGCATTTCTTGTTGTCTTGAAGAATTTAGGTGAAGACATACAGTAGTATCTTTGTACTTGTCTATTTTGAACCCGTCAAATTTGGTACTCAATGCATTTTGACCTGAAAGTTTTGTCCTGATACTCATTGTTTGGTACTTAACAAGCAAACTAGAAGTTGACAGTGTTTTGGTTGCCTCATGACTAGTTCCTTATGAGAAAAAAAATCGTTTGGCACTCATTGGTTTTGGTAGCTGTTGCACCTCCTGGGACCGATTAATGAATGCCAAGGTACCATTGTTCAAATACTTTTGAGAAAATATAATAAATCCTTGGAGTTTCAGAATGAAGCAAACGTAAACTGCTTTGCTATTTTTTTTTTTTGCCTAGTGCAGTGTCTTTTAATCCTTATTTGCTAGCAAACAATGGCTTAAAAGATGAAATTGAGAACAGGTTACAGGAGATAATAGTTTAGAAAATAACCAAAAGCAAATTTGCCTGGAAAGGAAATACAACTCCTTTGTGGTATCATTACTTCCAAACTGATCCCTCAGCATTCCCCATTCTGTTCATAACCCAGGAAGGATGATTAATGCTTCTTTAATATTTATAAGTATATCACACATTTTTCTATATAAATATTGGATATTTTTGACTAGCCATCATCCTAATCTATGTTCGGTGCCACATTAATCATTTAAATAACCTGGAACAACTACAACTCCATTCTTTAGGGACAGTTTGTCTCTAATAGATGCACCCCAGATCATCTTATTCTCCTGTCCCCCAATCAGTTTATATATAAATTCATTTTTAGTATAACTGGAAGTCTGTTTATTCAAATCTTTATGTTAAAGCAAGTTCAAAACTTCCACATCTATACACACTGAGATTCCTAAGTTCTACCTGTCTGGTTTAACCTACAAGTAATGCAGATACTAGAAATCCTAGATTTTGTTTATCATTTTCTAATTCCATTGATGCCAGCATGGACCATGACCTCTTTCTTCTTCTATTATTTTCTAAGCTGTAAAAGCAAAACATGTTCACAATTCCTAAACGTTTGTACCAGCCACAAAGGATATGACCATTGTAAACTCATTTTCTGTATCAATTACAATTTAACCATCTCCTTCTTGCTCCTCACTTCCCATAATGTGTCCTTGGTGGAAGAGGGTATCAGTTCACAAATCTCTTCCACAGAAATGCCTTTCTCGTCTTTACTATGATGTCTTATTATCCCACAGTATCATTTTCTATTACAGTCAAGGAGCCACTAACTCTAGAAAAGACACTTTACCACATCCATGGAGATTTTGCATCTGTTTGTTCCCTCTCAAAGAAAGTTACAGTAGTTGAAATTTTCATCAAATGGATTCATTTTCCTTTAGATACATTGAGGTAACTTAGCTGCTGTTCATTACTCTTTTCATTATTTCTGATTCCATTTTTTATCAAAAAACTTTAGGAACACAAAGCTAGTTTCAGGGCAACATCGATTTCTTTGCTATAAAAAGTACTCTTCAAACAAGGTTCTAAGTAAGAGACATTTTTGCTGATTTCTTTGAATGTTAAGATGGAATATGAGCAAACTGTTTTCAAAACCAATCTGGCAATAAACCTGGTAGTCCTTTTTCGGGATAAGCAAGTGCTAAAAGTAACCACTTGTTTTATGGGTGTTTCTTTTTATTGTATATTCTGAGATTAGAAGCGTACTAAACACTTGCAATCTGACACAGATTACTGTGTTGGAGGGAATCCAATCCTTCAACAAAGCTTTCTAATTTACAACGTCAGACTTCAAACCAATTTCTATCATCTTTTAAAAGCATTTATGATGCTAATTTAAAAGTTGCATTTTCACTCTCTGTCAATATTAACTTTTGCTCACTTAGTATATATTACCAGAAATTGTCTTTTTGTCCTTGTAAAATTCTATTTATGAATTTATTGGGAATAGAGAATTATTATTAAACCTTATTAAAGGATGATATTTCCTGATAATATCTTATCAGGAAATATATTTAGGTTTTGCCATTATAGCCAAAATTAGAGTCTGAGTCTATATAGTATTAAAGTATAATTAATTAATACTGTACTTTAAACAAGCAATGATGTATATTGGCCTCAAAGCTTATATCACAAACAAATGATATACATTTGTTTGCAATGTATATGATATACATTAGGATGTACACAAATTACATACATTGCATGATGCTTTGTTGAAATATATATTGCAATTAGAAATATGTTAAAATATTCTTGCCAGGTACATAGCATTGGAACCAATTTTATCTCTCTGCCTGAATTTCTATCAAAGCTGCCTTTGAAATGGAAGAGAAGGAAATGGGCTTTAACTGAATTTCCCTTCAAATGCCATTTGACTTCTTGATTTAAAAATGAATGTACTGTGAATATAATTCGACGAATGCCCCATCCGGGCTTCTGAAAGAACATTAAACCGCTCCAGGGAATTGGAATGAATAATTACGCTTGCTTCTTTTGAAGAGTAGTTTAGTGTTGAGAAAAAAAGTATTGATAGCCTTCTTTATATATTCACACATTTATTTTGTGCAGGCTCACTGGGGGCTACTTTTTACCATCTAATAAAAGGCCGAGGAAAACTAGCTACACACCTGTCTCCACCTCAGTTACAATAGCAAGCGAAACACAATGAACTCTATAGTGCTTCACAGATTAGCAAGAGGATCAGACAGAGGCACATTAACTTTAAAGGCAATGCTCTCAGGTGGCTTTAGAATGGCAGCCAAGAGTCATTAAGAGAGGGCTATCCTGTTATGTTTAGAGAAAAGATGCATTGAAAAATATGATGACCTGTCATTCTTCTCTTTATGCATCAGTTGTGAATTACATCTCCCTGAGCAACACTGGCTACATATTGTAAACTGCAATGCAATAATGTATTTCATTTCATCTATTTATTTAATGGTTTAAGAACACCCACAAATGGGAGAGATGTTCTGTTTTTCAAAAGGTAATTTCCATAATTTAGAGCTTTCAACCAAACTCAATTTCTGTTTTTTTTCTCTAGCTAGCATATGCACACACACAGAGAAAGACACAAACCACATTACCTGATATACTATAACTAAATCAAATAATAGATTTTTCTACATTGTATGAAAGTTTTACATCAAAAATAACTAGAAGCAATCATTGTCTGTAACTGTATACACACCTGTCAAAGAAATGCATGATCAAATTATACTTGCTAAACTTAGATATAGCCGTGGAATGCTAGGCAATTATTTTCTGAATTAAATAAATCTGAGCAGAAAATCCTGAATGTGAATTCAAGATACCCCTTTTATACACATATGTATTTCCAATATATGCACAGATATATGTACCAGTCTGATTTTACTATCTAGTTAATTCTACCATTCCCATTTTGTTTTGATCTTGTGATACAGAACTGCTATTTGTTATTTGGCCAATGTATAATACTTAGGATGTTCTTGTCCTAATTTAATTTTTGTTACATGACAAGAGAACTGACTGGATATTAAAACAATAAGTGATCTGGATATGGTTTCAAGATTAAGATCTTAAGCAGTGGTTATAGAGTTCCAACATTCAAATAACCCTGTATAAACATTTCTGCAATTTTAAAAAAAGTGGAATCAAATAAGATGATTAAATATAGGTATACTGGAGGAGTTTCAAAACATTAATTTGTGTTTGTTGTTTTTGAAAATGAAGCAGATGAAATGAAGTCATATCATAAGAAAGTGGGTTATCAAAATAAAGACCCACAATTAGACTAAAACATACTGACCTGAAGCATCTGCTCCCACTTAGAATTGGATAAAAATATCCTTGCCTGTTGCATAGACAGAGATAGAATGGGTGACGCAAATGCCCCTTTGCAACTACAGCATAAAGTTAGCTATCAGCCTTTGGATTTGGTGTTGTTTGATCATGTCAATCTTAAAATGCACAATCATTGATAGAAGTATGTTTCATACTGCGGATCATATTTCAAGTTTCTAACTCCATGGAGTATTTGTAATAATATCACACAGAAAAGGTTATTCTCAGTACATATATTTTGTAAAGAAGAATTCTTAGTGATTTACACTCTTCATTTATATTATGGCATGGGGTCCTTTCTTCAAAGGTATGTGAACAGTTAGAGGAAAATGATTACCTATCACATACCACCTGAAACAAAGATTTTATGACAGAATCACAACATTATAATATTGCAATATACTGAACAATGCAGAGAGCAAATTATTGCTGAATTACAGTCATTAATTCTAAGCTGCTACCCATTAGATGTATGGACTTCAACACCTGCATTTCACAGCAACCTACATGCAGCTAAGGAAATCTGATAGATCATGTGCACACATCCATAAGGTACATATAGGAAAAGCTTGCACACATATATATTCTAGTGGATATAAACCACATCATTTTACTTGACGATGTTGTTAAACATAATGGTTTACTGGTAATGTAGTTTGGAAGACATTTTTTCACCCAGATAGATCAATACCTGAGGAGAAATAACTAGGCAGTTTCACAACATTTAAAAAGGAAAAAAAACCCATGGATTTTGAAAGATAGAAGGAAAAAAAATAAAGTTACAGGAACTGTGGAATGATACCACAATACTGAAATTTAAAAGTAGTAAATATATGATTAATATAAACTACAGCAGTTCCACTGAGCAACTTATTAAAAAAAAAACTTAGGGAGATTTTCTTGTCTTTCAAATTGAAGCTACCTCCATGTTTGTGTGAGCATATGCATGTTGGAATAAGAGTGTCAAATCAGAGGGCTGCAGGGAGCTGACCAGACTCTACAAAAGGAAGGAAATCACTGCCAGCAAAGCAGGCGTGAAATACCTTTGGTGACAAAAGCTTGTCCTAGATAGGTCTAATGCACATGGAATGAAGTCAATTGTGCTGCGAGAGCATTTACCAGTGCTCCCAGGCCTTACAATCTATAGCAAATATTTTAGAACATTTAACTGCAGTTACAGAAATAAAGCAAAAACAGAAAAATAGTTTTTCAATAAAAAATATAGAAAGTGTTAATGGAAGGAGACTGAAAAGAATCAGGGTATTAACTATTGGGCACTGATACTATTGGCAAGATTCACTGATAGGCAATAGTGGGTTCCTAATCAGTATACAAATGAAAAGGAAAGACAGTATCTGAAATATATTTAGCTTCCAATTGGAATAAAGCATTCTCTTAATTAGTACAATCAGCACAATTTAGGATATTTACTGTGTTATTTTCTGTTGTCCTTTCTTCATCCTTATCTCTACCTTGAAGGAGCTATGGGACAATATTTAAAGTTCTTGGAAAAAGTGCTAAAAAGCATTAAATTCCTCTACAGATTATATCATGCCCTACTACTTTCATCTCATTCTGCTGGAAGAGGTAGCAACAGCAGGCATTTTGATGCTTTCATATTATACTCTATTAAAAAACAAAAAACAATCTCTTACCTCCCAGTTGAATTGAATTGAATAAATTTGCCTTTGATTTCAAAGTGCAAACTCAACCAAACCCCACTTTCTTTGAATTTCGAACCTCCCATTTAAATAATTCAGGGATGATTGCATGGGATTACTAAAATGTAAGATATGTGAGCTATGATACTTCAAGTCTATCAGCACCTCCTCTTAAACGTAACAATGTCATTTTACCTAATCTACACTGGCAATCCAAAGATAAACCCACAATCACAAGTGGGCGATGCTGCATTTTGTTTTTGCCATTTCTGCTTATCAACTGAACTGAAGTTTCGCTGAACAAGATGAATAGCAAAGGGCAGCACAAGAATAAGAAGCAGAAGTAGACAAGCATTTTTTTTTTTTTGCCTTTTGGCATTATCTATGGAGATTCTCAGTCATCCAGGTCAGAGTTGTTCCCAAGGTGCTTTTTCAAGAGGCGACTGGACTCTTGTTTTTTCTTTGAAGAGATAAATAAAAGTGAAACATCTTCGAAGAAAAAACAAGAAAGTCCAATCACCCCTTGAAAAGCACCTTGGGGTTATCTTTTTAAAGATAAGTTTTAAAATATAATTTTAATTGAATTATAATTTGGTCAGCATTGTAGGGCATTCATTTTTTATTGAGAGACATAGCCTTTCAACAGTTACCATTGCTTTTCCGTCAAAACAAATATGGGCAATATTAGTCATATGAAAGCTCACATGTGCTTTTCATGCCTTAAAAGAGTGGTGGAGTAATATTTACATTTTGTTGCAGTAAAATCTCCTTTAGAGATTCTACTATCCCTGCCACATTCGATTCATTCTTATAATGACAATTATAAGCAGGCACAGAAACATGAAAAGTTCTATAATTTTTCCCCTGCAATGAAAATTTTTGATCTCAACTAGGCAAGTTTAACTAAACTAGTCAGTGCTTATATTAGTATGCCTGTCTCCATGTGTGTACATATTGTTCTCAACAGGGAAACCTGCTGACTGTAAGTTGAACAGTCTAAGAATATTAAAGGATGAGAATTTTCAAACAGTGGATCATAGTAATGATAAATCTTTTGATGTTTGTTCTTTGTAAACATTAATCTATCACTGCAGCCTGAAGTCTCTTGAGCAATAGCTGAACCTTTTAAAAGCAGCTACATTTTCAGTAAAATAATAACATCACAGTTTTTGCTGGCTACATATCTGAAAATTATTAATATTTTCAATCCTGATGAAGTGGGAAGCTTTTCTTATGAAAATCCCAAAATTATGTGTAATTTTTTATTAGAAACATCAAAACATAGCAAACTGATGACAGAAAAAGATCTACCACTGGTGTTCAATTGAACCCTTTGAGATGTTTTTGTCTTCTATTTATTTATTATTTTCAATTATTTTATTTATTTTTATTTTTGTTGGATGATGGATATGTTTATTCCAAGCATGTTCAAATTCTGTTACTGATTATTGATCCACCACTTCAGCTGGAAGTTGATTACAAGTTTCCACTACTTTCTGTAAAGTAATATTTTCTTACATTAATTTTGAACTTCCCTCCTGTCAGTTTGAGATTGTAACTTTGTTCTTGATTTTGGCTTAATATCAAAAATGCTGCCTTCTAGAATCTTGTTTCTAGAGCTATGGTGGTGCAGTGGTTAGAATGCAATATTGCAGGCTAGCTCACAGCTCACTGTCAAGAGTTCAATTTTCATCAGTTCAAGGTTGACTCAGCCTTCTAGCCTTCCGAGGTCAGTAAATGAAGACCCAGATTGTTGGTGGTAATATGCGGATTCTAAACCACTTAGAGAGGACTGTAAAGCACTATGGAGTGATATATAAGTCTAAGAGCTATTCCTATTTATACCCTTAATATATTTAAAGTTTTCAATTATGTCACCCCTTTCTCTTTTGTTCTCCAGGCTGAACATATTCAATTCCTCCAATCTCTTTTAATTTCCTATGAAATGATGGAGAGTATAATAGCTAACATAAACCTATTAGTGAAAGAGGAAGAGAAATCACAGCATTTTCATGTCCATCTATAAAGTTCCCTAGCAGTAAGACAGTTATACTTCTGAAATTTCATGTATAAGCTTGTGTTGATCAGTCTCTCTTTGCATAACTTCTCCTATTCATAAACCATGTTCTGTAGAGCTGTTATATGCTTATGATTTTTGCCTGAAAGAGTTTTATGAACTGAAACCATTTAAGAACAAATGTCTGCTGTAGCCCAACATCCTGTCTTCCACAAATAAGGCCACTTCTAATGAAGAGCTTTGTTCTTTAATGGAAATATTTCAGGTAACAAGAGATCCAATCATTTTATTGCTGGCAGTATCCTTCTTCTCTAAGACTGAACCTTGAAGAAGCCAATTGTGCAATCATAATCTGACCTGTTTATCTGACCTGTTTATCTGTTCCCCTGTGATGTCACACGCACAACCCCCCCTCCCTTCTGTTCTATTATTGGAACACTTGAATCATTTATTGGAACACTTGAATCATTTATTTTATTTCTTTAAAAAAGCTGGATGGAAATGACAAATTAAAGAATAGTTTTTGTACCATTTTAAAAAAGCAAACAACTAGCATCAAAAGAAAGAGGGAAACAAAATAGCTGAACTAGCATTTACTGGCAACTCTCCTATAACTTGAGTTCCAAAAATGGGGAAAGTCTTCGCTTGTGCTATATCAAAATATAAGCTAGGAACATTTTATATTTTAAATATTCTATGAATATTGCATTTGTCTTTACCCATGGGTATTTGTACCTTAGGACAGATGCATTGAGCTTTCTGACTAATAGCTGTTATATAATGACTGCTAGAGCACTCAGTATTCCCATCTTCCATGCATTTCCCTTTGTGATTTCTGGCTTCATTAATTTCAGTACTAGGGTTTTTTTGTTCCGTTACTTAAAACCTTGCTTTGAAAGCTCATGGGTCTAGGAAATCCTTTGAAAGGGATGCTTTACAATACGCAGTAGTGTGTAAGCAGCAGCTTTCTTTCAAACATTAAAGCACCTGCTTCTTTTCCCCAACTCTTGCATTTTCTTCAGAACACTTTCAGTTTGTCTGTTTTCCAATGCAGTAAAACTGGAAAAAGACATAGCTGCTTTAATGAGTTGAAGAAAGATGACTCAGTCTCTTGTGCGCTGAAGCACCTCTTTTAAAAGCTTTGCATAGTCATATTAAATAGATTCTAAAATACTAATACTAATTCTAAAAGTGATGAGTTTCACTGAAGATCCCAAGCTAGTAAGAGTTAATTAATTTATAACCATAATAACTTATATGAACAAATGACCAAACTGCTTTTAAGCTGGACTTGCAGTTGAAAATATACTACATGTAATAACTCAAACCAGTGTTTGAGTACAAATGTTCCGGATCTGGCATGGGAGAAGCTGGGATATTAGCAATGAAACATGACCCCAGCTCCAATATTGAAACAAAAATAGCTAATTGTACTTTTGCTACACCAAGGTAATTAAACTGACAAAACAGCACTTACTTACTCAGATGAAGAAGATACTATATATAAAATGGAGTTTAGATGATAGATAGATAGATAGATAGATAGATAGATAGATAGATAGATAGATAGATAGATAGATAGATAATTTTTTCCATCTATTTATTCTGTCACATATACCCATACATACACACTCACAAAAATTTCCTGGCAGTTTCCTGTAACAAGTATTACTTGTGATCTGGTAAATTTTGCCAGATGTTAAATATTACTGTAAATCATGAAGTTGTAAGCTACAGCTTGTGCTGTCAGAAGGAAACTAAATCAACAGAAACATGATGTTCAGTTATTATAGCTGAACAAAAAAACATGCCTATCCTTGTAACCTTAATTTGCAAGGATATTTTGCCCTGAAGATTTAGTTGTAATTCTTGGTAATCTTTATATGTTCTTTTCCTCTTCAGACTAGAATATCAACATGATGTAGACACATTGTTACTTTGTGTAGTAATGTTTGGTTCTGTTTATCCTTGACATTTAGTCTCCCATGTTTTATTAGCCAAGTAATGGAGGTTAAAACGATTAATTTTCTCATGTGCTGGTTATAACCAATTAACAAGAATTACTCATTGCACTATGCCATGGTTTGGTTAACTATGATAGCTGACTAAGGATAATTGCCTGGTCCTACACAGCACCAAGAAATAAAGTATTGTTTACAAATCACAGTGGCTCAACTCTTACTCCATGCAACATCAGTTTACAATTTAAAGTGTGTACTTACTCATCTATCCTCTCCCTTAAAATGTTGAATTTATTGAATTTATATTGAATTACATCTGCTGAGATTCTCACATAGCCATTGCATTAATTTTACAATAATCAAGTGCTATGCTATTATAATAGTGTGTTTCTTTGAAATAGTCAAAAGCCACATAACTTAGCATAAAAAGGCTACTTCTTTTGGACTCATTTTCATTTTCACCCCAGTCAGCAGGGCCCCCAATTAGACCCCCCCCCCCATGGAGGGGAGGAGGTGAACTCTAATAATTAACCATCTCCTGTTGTGTGTTTGCTGGAAGAACTTTTGGAAAAGAAATGGTTCAGGTAGTCCCAATATAATGCCCACTTTGAAAGTAACCTTCCACTTAAACAATGTTTTGCCTTCCTGAAACTTTAATCTGGTCTTCTTCCTTCTGCCAGTCTTCTTCAGGGGTTCCAGTCTAAACCTAAGATTCAGTTCAAGATGAAATTTCTTTGTTTAGTATAATAAAATGGAAAAAGTGGAAACAAACCAAGCAACTAAATTATTTGGGATACATATAGATATATAGTTGGCAGCTTCGCCTAGCCATGTTGGAATAGCTGCCAAAGGCTCAGGACTGTTTCAAGGAACTCTGGAAATTTCCAAACAAATAACTTTTTCTGGTTAGGGCAGACCAGAAATCTTCAAGAGACCAGATGAGAGGGAAGTTCAAAGACTGCAGAAAGAGTAGAATATTTGAACAAATGTGATTAATCTTGTATCTGGACTGAAATGCAGTATGTCTTTCAGAGTAAACAAACAGAAATCTTAGAATCATGTTAATGTTCTATTAGTATCCTAACCCTAACCCTTAAATGACAGAATAAGTGTACTGAAGGGAAACACTGACACTAGTACCCCTTCCCAAATCTTTTAGAAATGAAAGGACATACCAAGAAAGTAACATCTTGAACTTGGATTGTCCAAATACTCTGAAATTATATGCAATAACTAGTTTTCTCCCAAACTGATTTTATTGCACAGGTCAGCAGTGGTTTAAAGCAAGCTTTGACCTGCCTAGATACAAATTGTCTAATAACAATTGAATTGAGGATGGGTTTACTGTGGCCCTGCTTTGAGCTGTGCTCAGTTTTTCCTACATACAGTGATTCCTTGATGTAGCAAGTTCTTACTAACTCTTCCCCTGCGATGGATTTACTTTGCAGTGTTCCACTTGCATGGAAACTGAGTAACTTGTCTTCATTTTTGGTTGGCAGTCAGAATTCTGTCATGTTATTTCCCTTTATCTTTTTATATTTACATTTCCAGATATGAGGTCTATGAGATCTTGGTACAGATTGCCAGATTATCTAAAGTTGTTTTTAGGCACATAATCTAAACCAGGGGTGTCAAACTAGATTTCATTGAGGGCCACATCAGGGTTGTGTTTGAACTTAGGGGGTTTGGTGGGCATGTCCAGGTGGGTGTGGCCAGATCAATGTCACTCAAATCAGGGGCACTTGTTATGGCCTGGGATTTTTGCTAGTAGTTTGTTTTGCTATCACTCTGCCAGCAAAAACAGAGCTCGGGTGGCCCACGCAGTCCCCCCAGGTTCCATTTTTGGTTGTGATGGCCTCCCACAGACCTCTGCCAGCAAAAGGGGCCAACACACACGGCCCTCCTGAGCTCCATTTTTGCTGGCAGGAGCACCACAGGCTGATCCTTTGATGTTTCCATGGCGGCCTCATGGGCCAGATCTAAGTACCCCATGGACTGGATCTGGCCCGTAGGCCTTGAGTTGACACCCCTAATCAAAACAATCCATTCTATTTCTGCTTATTTAAAAAAATAAGCCCATTCAGTGTGGCTTGCTCTCAGATAATCAGACACAGGGTTGTAATGGAAGGCTGCATGATTAGTTTATTATTGCTTTCCTTTCCTTTATCTATAAGTAGTAGTCATAAAATTATGAAGAATTTTTCCCAAAGTATGGATATAATGACTTTTTTAAAAAACCTACATAAATGGAAGATTTTAACATACAGTATTTCTATCAAGAAAATAAATATTTACCAAATCAAAATATTAATTTGGAAAGAAAGGGCTCCGTGGAATAAACCCAACATATCTTTTCATATCAACCCAACACCTTTCAACCCAACATAAGTTTTACAATATTTGATGCCACTTTCTCATTTTATAGAGAAGGTAAGCAAAATGGGGTTTTGCAGCACAGCCACATCTCAGGGAAGACTTATGTGGTTTTAAATTATGCTTGATAGCCCAAGACATTATTGCTGCACAATAATGTCTTTGGATACCAAGATAGGGAAGAGCCATCTTTCTGTTTTTACCCTAGAGGATAACAGAACAATTAAAAGATTAAACCCAGCAACTGCAGAAATGCAATAGCTGATGAGGATGTCAAATATTCATACCTGGTTACAGAAAGAGAAACTTCTTTGTCTTGGCAGCAAACCAGGAACTCTTTGGCTAAGGGCATATATAGACCTACCTTTTGGCAGAATGAGAGAATCTCTGATGCTTTTCAATTCTGAGAACCTTTATGAAACTTTGAAGCAGGGGGTAGGGTACTTATTTGTAGTTAGAATTAAAAGGTTAAATGTGAAGTATAGGGACAACAGTCAAAACTTAAGTTTCAAAGTGTAAATGGTTTAAGCACTAGTTGAAGACGTGGACGAACTAGCTCTCAGCATAGTTTTTCAACATCTCAAGAACTATGTCAAAGAATGATAACTCTCCTTTTGCAAGCCCTGCTGTAGCTTTACAGCTATTCATACATTGACTTTATAGCACAAGGATGGGCATTGTTATACTCCGCCCTTTTTTGTAACATCTTCATTTCCAAGGGAACTAATATATACTTGCAATGGAATAAGAAGAGAAGCCAACAATGGAACTGATTCTTTGTCTGAGCAAACATAAGTTAGATAAACCAACTCTGGCAAGAGAAGACTTGTGCATTAAGCAAATGCAATTATAGACAAAGGAGCTAGCATTTTCACTGATCAAAATTAAACACATCAGAAAAAAATAATGAACATGATGTTCAAAATATTAAAATTCAATATCTGCACCTAGAAGATTAAAAAAGTAAAAAAAAAATCTGAGAAGAAGAAATCTGGAACATTATTAAAGCTTTTAATTGTGAAAAGAAAAAAACCCTAAAGATAATCTGAGGGCTTCAAACATAGATGTTGTTTATGAAATAAAGTTAATTTCAATGCAACTTGGTGAGGAGGAGAGGGGTTGTTAACATGGTAGCATAAACCAAGTGGCTTGTTAGCAAGTGGTTTGGTAGCATAACCAAGTGGCTGACAGAATGAACCCATCCTCCCTAAATAGGTGTCCTCCAAATAGATTATCTTATTTAATTCATCAGATAGCCTTCAACATTGTTTTTGCTTCCCTTCCCTACTCACTCTAGCCTCAGTGTTCCTCCTTAACTGTAATATGGGCACAACACTTGTTTTCTTTGGAAATCATTTGTGAGGACATAGCAAACAATTTTAAATGGTGGAACCCTAAAAATGTGTTTCTTTAACATATTTTGGATGCTAAATTAGATGCTAAGAGCTGTGGTGGCGCAGTGGTTAGAATGCAGTACTGCAGGCTACTTCTGCTGGTTGCTGGCTGCCAGCAGTTTAGCAGTTCAAATCTCACCAGCTCAAGGTTGACTCAGCCTTCCATCCTTCCAAGATAAATAAAATGAGGGCCCAGATTGTTGGGGGCAATATGCTACTCTGTAAAATCACTTAGAGAGGGCTGTGAAAGCATAAAAGCTCTGTGAAGCGGTATATAAGTCTAAGTGCTATTGCGATGTTAATTGAATTTTGCAAAAAAAGAAAAATCAACAATCTTTGTATCTGTACACAATAATCTAGCTTCCACAGCTCACTTGTTAACTTTCCTTAGGTCACACAGAATGTAGAACATTCTGAATACTAACAACAATTAAATTCACCCACAGCCATTTAAAGTGGTGAAGCTGATTCCATTGTGTAAACAAAAATAAGCCCTGATGCTTACTCTAATTGTAGCAAATGCAGACACTGCATCTCCACCAGCAACAGTAGCAAATATTCTGCACAAAAGCTTACTCATTAGGGAGATTTACTGGACTGCTTTTTGTTGGAGGGGGAGACACATTCATGTCCCCATTGCTGATGTTGCAGAGGAGAAATGCATATAATGTGCAATATAAAAGTTGTGAGATTGTATATGAAGTGCCTGTTTTCCGTTAACAGAAGTAAATTTGAAGAAAACTTAAAGTAATACTGATAAAAACTAATTTAAAATAATCCAAATTTTCATGGTAGGATTTCCCCCTATAACTGCATCCTTTAGTAGATGATTTCTTGACACAATATATGGTTTGCATTTAATCTGTTAAATTGAAATGGTGCTGCAGTAACTTGCAAACATTAGAATTAAGCCTTGATTTTCATTGTAATTGAAAGTGAGCATTTCAAATTGCTTCGCATATAGGGAGGTATAATTTGACTTTAAAGACAATTGGCCTTTTTAAATTAAAGGAAGCATTTAGTTGGGCTTGGTTTCTGTTATTCTAAGAGGGAAGAAGTCTTACTTGCTTTTGACCAGCTTAACACAGGCTTTCTATGACATAGGGCCTTTGTGCTATTGTGCAGCAGATTGGATCTAAAACTTAGGAGGGAGCCTGACCTGTCTGCATTCTTTAGCCCTTCTCCTCCCCTGTCCTTTATTTTCCTTCTTTGAGCTATCTATGAGCAGAGGACTAGACTGCAAGAGAAAGACACCAGGTATTAGCTTGCACAGACAATGAGATGGTATCTCACAAAAGGCTCCCCACAGCAGTGACAGCTCAGCAGCTATACTTGGTACAAAGAGAAACCTAGTCTCTGTTGTTTCGGGCTTTTTTTTTTTATCTTTAGATTCAATTCTAGTTAAATCTTTTGAAGGCACTGACTGAAATACTAGTGCCCTTATAATCCAGGATTGATCCCTCCCTCTGCTCCTGTGAATCCAAACTATTCACGGATGATCTAATTGAATATGTGCAGAAGGGGAGAATTGCCTGCCAATGATGATATACTTTGGCTTTAATAATAATCTTGGTGTCTAACACAGCATTGCATCTTAATACATGATAAATTAAAAGCAAGTAATCATAGCACTAATGAATAATAGATCAGCTATAATATTAAAGAAAAATAATGGTCACTTTTTCCACCATCTATACGTGACTAACATTGGCAATCCAGCACATTTGATTTAATTTTGAGAGGCCATGTCTCATTGTGATGACAGAAGATTCATTAAAAACTTATTGATATTCCCAACTCAACCTCTGTATCAGATAAAGGGTAATGATAGAATTACTCATTCGTTCCTCAAGTTAAAAACAAAGACTTATTATCATGATTCTCAGATTCCATTAGGCTGCTTTCTTGCTGAATTATTTGAAGCCATAGTCAGCAGAGAAAAGAAATTTCACTGCAAAAAAGTGTATCTATAACTATCAGTGTACTTTATAAAGGTTAAGAAAGAGCCCAAACAAAACAATTATTTTTCACATTTCTGCTCAAGGGCAAATAGGATTCTCTCCTGAGAATCAGTGTCCAGGCCAAATTCCTGCATCCATACATCAGTATATGCACAACAAACATCAATACAGAGGTACACATTACACACACAAAATCACAAGCCAGGGGACAAAATTCTAGATAATTGCTCAGACATAATGAAAAGGCAGGCTAAGCAAGCATATTCATATGGAAGTATCACAAATGGTGGGGAAGAAATTAAAATAGATTTAGAAATACTAGCTGGCTTTGACTTTTAAGGATGCTAAACTTACGACTCTGACATTACAAAAATTTACACCTTACAGCATAAGCAGAGAAGTTCAGCTGAAGACGTAAATATAGTGCTAATAAGACATTGACACAGAAACACCAATAAAAGCTTTCAAGCAGCCATCCTGAAGCTTTAGTGCAAGGATGTCAAGTTGGTTCAAATAAAATACTAATACAAACTAAAAAGAATCATAGAGGAGACAGCAAGGAAAGCATATCAACCCAACACAAACACAGGATAACATAAAACATACACAGATATTTGGGGGTCACTCATTTAATTCCATATTTTTGAAAGCTGATGCTGCTGATACAACAGCTATCCTATGTCCATAAACTCCATCCGCCCTTTATTTGGTTTCCCATTTTTAGAAAAATCTAGTTATATTGAGGAAAAGCCATTTTTCCTCTGACCAAAGAATCCAGATAGAAAACAATTGAAAACTCATTGTTGGTCCTTGAATCAGCTTGTAAGTAATTTGTTTTTCCAGGATTCTTTTCTTTAAAAAAAAAATACTTACCAGAATATCTGAAGAAAGAGGATGTTAAAGGGAGCAAATTTCCAGCTAAAACAAAGAAGCAAGCTAAAGAGAAAGAAAGTATAAGTGAGAGGTAGAAAGCACTCTTTAGAGAGGAGAAAAAGAAAAGGGAGGTAGCCAGTGAAACCAATTTTATAGGAAGGAAGAGAAAAAGAAGGTCCCGAAAAGTTAGAAAAAAAGAAATGCAAATTTAAGAACTAAGATTATGTGTTAACTACACCTCAATGAAAAAAATGATTAGAATCCAGGGAATTATTGGTGTACAGTAGTAAGTTTGTTAATGTGTGTAGAATCAGCAGAGATTTTGAAGATATCAGAGGAGTGAGCAGAGCACATATATATTGTACGGCATTGTGGAGATATGTCCTAATGGTAGAGTTCAACTCTTAGCATCTTCATATATTTCAGTCGCTGTATATTTAAATTGTTAGGAAGTGTACAATCAGGTTTATGAATGTACTACTTACAATTGTCAATGGAAATACTGTGTATACTGAGATAAAATATAAGAATAATGACTCTATTAGTCCTAAAGAACATGAATTTCTTGGAATAAATACTTTTGGGAATTGGTCTTGAGAGCAATTGGTCTTGAGACCAAAAGGTTCCAAGTTCCATAACTTTCAGACAAACCTACTACAAAATTATAGGCTAAATTATCAGCTGCATATCCCAGATGAAGGAAGAGGTCTAAATAATATGCTAATTAAAAAGTCCAAAATGTTGATGAAGTTAAACATAGGCTTGCTTTCTTGGTGAACTGTGATAAGTAAGAATCATAATCAGACACGGAAGTTCTGTTTGGCAAATATGCTAGCAAGAATTGCAGCTTTTTATACATTGGGCTAGCATAAGGAGAGGACATATTTATTTATTTGCAAGTTGGATCAGTTTAATGGGAAGGGACATTTTGGAAATACTCTGCATGAAAAATGACCTCTCAGATTTAAGTTCCTCTCAAGCTTATTATACTAACTTTCTAGAGCCAGACTTGAACTTGAAATGAACTTGGCTCTTTGCCCCATAAATAATGACATGGGCAGTTTCTCTAAGTAGCATTTAACCTACCCAAAAGACGTTATAGAAAAGTATTATAAAGACACAATTAAGTTAAAAAAGGCCTTTTTTATCTCTAATATGATGAACTTCAGGGGCTATTCCTGAATCCAACTGCTGATTTGCTATAGTGAAAATACTGCATTTTATTACTGCCAGCAATGTACAATAAATTCTATGCCTTCTGCTTTATTTTTTAGATGCCCATAAAACAGTGGCATTGCTTTTCCTAAAACATCATAGTCATGCATATAATTGCAGCAGTACCATATTCTTTCCCCACCGCTGCAGGGATCATACATCTCCAACTTTTGTGGTTAACTACTTGGAGTATGGGGGATTGATCTGTTCCTTCCTCATGCTCCTGCAACATTCAAGTATCAGGGGACATTGTTATGTCTGGTGACCTAATTCAGATGCTGAACTCTGAGAATCACAGAACAATCATTTTATATAATTATATTTTATCTGTCATTTCCTAGAATGTTAAAATAATCATTGCATGTGTAGACAAATAGAATTTCCCTACCAAAATATAGTTTGCGGTTCAATATAATTCAAGGACAGGCGATAAAGCATTGAACACTGAGTGTATACACATCTTGGCATTTGATCTTTAACATATGCAATCACTCTTACCAGTGATGGTTGAAACACATAATGGGAGACATATAAAATCCTAGATGCTAGAAAGGAATCTCTCCATCTTCTCATCATTTTTTACAAGTTGTTTTATTGTTAACACTGCCTGTGATTTTAATGCAAACACTAATGCCTCTGTTAGCAAACAAAGAATAGCATATATCTGAGCTAGTCTCCTTGAATTTATTAAATGAAAAATTATTCATGCTGATGATGAAATAGGGGAACTACTTTTGTTTGCTTGTTTTAGGACAGAGCCCATTTTCTAGGTGATATTAGTTTCCAACAAACAACCTTGATACACTCCTTAGTGTCAGTTTCTAAGACGAGGCTCAGGTGCTCTGGCTCTTTTGTTCCTCAAGGATTCTATTTCAAACCAGTTTAAAAATCACAAAAATGAATGAGCTCTTTTTCTTTTCTTACAGGAGAGATGAGTCGCCAAGGTGGAATTGAAGTGATATGGTGGCTTGATAAGATAAGCGCATACTGTGGCCAAGATAGTCTTCATTATTACACAGAGATTGCTACTTGCTGTATTTTTCAGACACCAATAAACAAATGTTCAAATTTTGTTCCCGACATTCTAAAAATGATTGGGGTTCAGCAAAAAAAAAAAAAAAGCAGTTTTGAAAAAAGAACTCTCCTTACATACATGCAGACTGAATTACTCACAAGACTGCTTCTCTAGCATATTGTGATTACTGAAAGACTTCTCTAAAATTTGAAGGACCTAACTTCTGTCTACTCTGAATGATTATTAGGCAGACCTACAGGTTCAACATCAGAGTAGGTATTTTTTACCTATGCATGTTCAAACTCTAAGAAAGATCCTCATTTGACTACATCAGGATGACCTCCCATACCCTAGAATAAGAACGGGCAAAAGATTGATTGGAATGATACCATATCACACATTAAATTGCCAAAAAAGTTGGGGAACCAAGAGTGAGTTTATATGTAAAAGAACTTCATCATGTTCTGATATGAAGGATTCTTGTGTTCAATACAAGAAAATACTTATAGTGATATATACCTTTTGCATCAACTTCCAAATAACAGGCACTATGTTTAAAAAAAAAACACACGTACAGAACGGATTCCCCAAGCCTCAATTCTATTCATCTCTAGACCTTGCATGCTTTTTTAAAAATGTGCCTTTTAAGCTAAAATTATTGTGTTCCAATTTTCAGTTTAGCTTCTTTCCCCTTTATCTTCAAAGTAAGCATACTTCTAAGGAGAGTCTACTGCGTCGGAGCTTTCTCTAGCACTGCAAACGTTCCTACAACTTGAAAATAGTAAGCAATATGAGTGTATGTGGGAGCAGATGTTCCTGACTGAAGGTTATGTTCTTTCTTCTAGATAACTCATGAAAACACACAAAACAGAGAGACACAAACACATACAAAAACAGAGAAAGAGAAAGAGGAACGTTAATATTATCAGCAAAGGCGCAGAAAGGTATCTTAGACAAAATCTCAATTCAGAAAGAAGAAAAGCTAGAACCAGCAAGGAAGCGGCCAAATTCTGATTTTAATTACAAACATTTAGGTCAAAAGGACTTGCTTAGCGTCAAGGATGAAATGGCCATAAAATGCAAAGTAAGATCAGAATGTGGTCCTCTGACATAAAACCATACACAGAGCTGTTGGAGAGTTTAGGGCGCTCCATATCAGAAAGTATGTTCAGGCGGTTCGTTGTTTTGTTTTGTTTTATTTAAGTACTGCAGTTAATTTGAACGGTTCTATTTCCACGGAGCTGACCCCAGGGGGGGGGGGGGGAAATCAACACCTTCCATCCAAATAAATCAAAACCAGGATCTCCGCCGTGAGGTAATGATGCTGCTATCGCCCCTCCCCCCCCCGACACCAAGCTTTCTCCTCCGAGATTGAAAAAGGAAGCCCTACTGATGCTCCCAGCCTCTCCCGAGGGCACTTTTTGCACACCCGTAACGTTTTCGATCTTTTGTGCCTGCATTTATACAGCAAAAGAAGCACCGGCTACTATAGGTTTCTGCCTTACATGGTGGTTACCTTTCCAAGGACCCGAGTCAAGTAGAAGACTGGGAGTGTGTGTGGGAGGGTGTAGGCAGAAAAGAGATCCCGCTAATGAGAGTTCAAGCTCAGGAGAAGAAGTAAAGTTAGTTCGGGATTCAACGTTTCAGAGCTGCTCTGAAATGAGCCTTAACACTTTACCGGATTTTTAATTTTTTTTTTTTAAATCTACTTTCAACTTTCTGGCTGCCCATCTGAACCCGCCTTCCTTCCGCTTCTTTCTTGTGGGGTGCCCAGCCTCCCTTTCCCCAACAATGCCCGAGAGATCTGCTGCTACCCAGAGCATCTTCCTCCTGAGCTGCGAGTCGGCTTAAGGAAGAGCTTCCGACGCACCAAGGATCCTCTCTCTTCCTCTCTTCCACACCCACCGATCGCCACCTCTCTTAGCGCCTCTCCCCGCTTTCCTTTCAGCAGCAGATCTGGAGGCAGCGGCTACTTTGAACCCCCACCCCCCACCCCCCGAAGAAGCCTCGCTCTCGCTCCCCGCCTCAACCTTCCCTCGCAAGCTTTCCCTCGGTCCCGAGACTCCCAGCTCCGAAGCATCAACGCGCCCCAAAAAGAGAGGCTGGGGCTCTCTTCCCGCTGAAGACTCGCTCTTCGCAGGAGAGAGAGAGAGAGAGAACAAACCCCAACACGAGGTCCGGTGTTTTTACCGGTTTGGAGCTTTCCCGGAAAAATAAATAAAACAAATAAATGACAGTTCATCTCCCCATAATAAAGAGGCGTTTATCCTGCTATCTATCCCCCCCTCCCCCGGAGCCGGGAAGTCGCCCTCAGCCACCTGGGCAAAAGGCAAGGCGAACCTGGCCGGTGCGTGAACAAGCGGGGGAGACGCGGACTCCTACCTTGAGCGCCTTTGCGGACAGTCCCTGGTGCTGCCGCCGCCGCTACTGCCGTCCTGTCCTCTCTGGCAGAGGTGAAGAAGGGACCGTTCGCCCCCTGGCCGCGAGCTTCCTTTGCCTGCCTCTCTTCCACCAGCCCACCCCCTCTGCTCGGACGAGCAGAGGGAGGGGGGGGGAGGCTGCCGAGAGAACAGCCTCGCTCTCTCTCGCTCTCGCTCTCTATCTCTTCCCCACCCCACCCCCAAATCTCCTTTTCCAGCCCGCAGTGATGAGCTCGCTCGGTTCTGCCTGTCATTCATTCCCTCCTCTCAACTCTCCAACGCGGCGCTTCGCTCGCCCTTTTCCAGAGTCGCTGTGCCGCCGCCGCCGCCGCCAGCGTATTCGCTACGGCTCGGGCTGCTGCAGAGCCGCGGCCAGCGCGAGGAAACGCTCGGTCCGAGAGAGAACAAAGCGGCCAGTGGCAAGCACCACCGGCCCGCCGGCCAGCCAATGAGGAGCCGCGAAGGGCATCAAAGGGGACCTTTACCTGCGCTCCATCCGTGTGGAAAGCGCGGAGGGAGGGAAAGAGAGAGGGAGAAAGGAAGGGAAGGGGGGAGGGAGGACTTTCTCAGGCGGCGATTGAGGGGTGGGTGGTGCCGGGACCTCTCGGGTCGTTGTCCTCAGTACACAACTCCTGGGCCCCAAATTCTGGAGGGGCGGCCAGGAAGGAACCCTCCGCACTTTCTACCTTGCCTTAGCAGCCTTTATGGGCTCTTTCCTCCCCCTCCTCCTCCGGTTGACTCAGGCAGGGCTCGGGGAGATTGATATGGTAATAAGCGCGGGGTGGCCATACTTTCTCATTACTGTGGAAACCGAGGGGGGTAGGGAGTTCAGGACAAAGGCCGTAAGTGAGGAGAACAAAACCAGTGGCTGGCCCTGGAATGTCTGCCATTTCTCTCTCCCTCTCCTCCTGCCTCTGCTTTTTTTTTCTTTTAATTCAAAGCGCCTATATGCAAAACATAAAGGGACAAGACCACTGCGGGAGAGAGAGTGGGGGGGGGGGGGGGGAGAAGAAGAGGCGAGCGAGGAGGTCCCTTCTTCCTTCCCGGAAACCTTCCCCTGCTCGTCAAACCCGCGGTATAAATGTTCATGTAACGGAGCTCGTTAAAGTTACCCCACGTGGAGTTTTAAAGGGAGGATTGGGGGGGGGGGGAGCGGCAGGGGCAGAGGAAGCGCAAGAATTTGCTGACAGAAATGGGCGCCGCCCGAGCCTTAACGATTCATCCAGGGGGTAGCTAAGCGTTTCTAAGGAAGTGTCTCGGCTATCGAGAAAATAACCCTTTCCCCCCAACCGCTGCAACTTAAGGCGGCGGATAAGTGTGGACAAGGCAGCAGCTTTAGCCCTGGGAGAACTTTGCCCCAAACCAGGGACCGCGGACTTGAAAGCTCCCTGCTGCAGTCTCGGCTTCAAACTTCTCAGACTTCTCTGTGCTTCATTCACCCAGCATATTTTTTTCCACTGGTTCATTGCTGGGACCACGTTTCTGCAGATGTACGGGCTAACCAAGGCCAGGATAATGGAATATTTCAGGATTACTGTACATGTTGCCCGCTTTGCATGGGTTTTAGACAGGGAACTGACAGTTTAATTTTTGGGTAATATTTGTATTTGTGAAACTTTTTCCCCTCAGAGAAGAGTAGATTTTTATACATCTTCCTCATCACAAAATATAGCTCAGAGGAAAGTGAAAAGAATCTTTCTAGCGTTTCTCTATGGGAAGGAAAGAGAACGAGGGAGGGAGATGTACCTACTTGTGAAAGATTTTTGGTATCTTTATCTTAACCAAATCATTAAGATGGAGGTAAGTGCTGAGTTTGGAAAACTGACAAGGCACAAAGAAATAGCAACATTCTGAAGATATGTGGTATTACCAGAACTGCATTGGTGACATATTATTAGCATTCACTTCTCATGCTTGATTTTATGGAAACAACTATGACTCAGTGACAGAGCATATAATTTGGAAGTCAGTCTCAGCATCTTCAATAGAATAAGGCTCCCAAGAGTAGGATTACAATATGTGAACTGCAATAATCCAGGTGAACACCAGATGGCAGCAAAGATACAGAAATTTCTAACCTTTTGCTACTATCTTGTGGTCACCTGGATTTCGCAGCTCATATGTGCTGGCCCTGCCAAAGAACCAAATGTAATCAGTTTTAAACAATACAGAGTTGGAAAGACATGGCCTAACTTAATATGATACCGAATATAGAATAACAATGTTGGAAGGGATCTTGGAAGCCTTCTAGTCCAACTCCCTGGCCAAGCAGGAGACCCTATAGCATTCTGGACAAATCTCTTCTTAAAATGCTCCAGTGATGGAGCACCCATGACTTCAGAAAGCAAGCCATTCCATATAACTTCCTCTCTTTATTGGAATCACATCGATATCCCAATAGTCTGTATTTATGTAAGTATGCGACACAGAAGAAGAAATTCAACTGCATGCTTTGCTTAGAATGCAGTTGTCTGCTTTTAATGAACTCACCCATGACCAGGAGATTGTATTAGCAGTGAGTTCATGGGGGAAGCGGTGAGGAATGGTGCAAGCTGAAGGAAAAGGACATACACAGACCTACTTCTGGTAGCAAAGGTAAAGAAGCTATGAAGCACCAGGGGTATCAGTGACATGATTTGCCTGAAGGCACCATAACTTTCCTTATCTAATGATGTTTAGATGACTGCAGGCTCTCCCCTGATTCTGCCTAGCGGCTAAATCTGACCTATATTTTCTGATTTTCACCTATCAGCAACTTCCTTCTGGAGACCAAACCAAGTAAATGCTACAAGTGTGAACTGCAATAGTCAGGGAAGTATTGCTTATTCTTCTTCACCTAGTAACACTATTGGCCTAAACATGTTGAGGAAAGCACTGCAATAATAATACTGGAGTTTTCAAAGGACTGTAAAGAAATGGCTTTGG
The DNA here is from genome assembly GCA_023653725.1 of Bungarus multicinctus. NCBI lineage: Eukaryota > Metazoa > Chordata > Lepidosauria > Squamata > Elapidae > Bungarus > Bungarus multicinctus. The sequence goes on along the minus strand of JAGDQI010000444.1, from coordinate 1,139,147 downwards.
CTGGGATGTTGGAGAACTCTGGCTTGTCTGGAATCATGTTTTCTGGCTAGCCAAATAATCTAGTGAGTTGGGGATAATCTTTGGCTCCATTCCTACTATTTTTGCCCCCTTTCTTACTTATTTCGGCACAATCTTCCAGGTGCCGAGCTTGATCACATTTTCCAATTACATCTGAATGTCTTTTAACTGCACTGTAACTGTGGAAATATGCTATAAAAAGCGAATTAGATTTTAAAGAAGGAGTGAGAAATCTTTGGCCTCTTGAAGTGGCAGAGTTACAATCCCCAAGAGCTCCAGCCAACACGGCTAATGGTGAGAATATTGGGAATTGTAATTCAGCCATTTCAGGTGGTGCACAGTTTCTCTCTCTTTCTGAACTAGTCAGGATCATTGTGTCAAAGCTAGAATGAAAAGGGAAGAGGCAAGAAAGAGAAAGCACCCAGTTCCAGGGCACATATTGGTGGGTGAACCTACAGCTTAACAGGTTGGAAAAGGTACTGGACCTTGGATCATCTGTGTACTAGGGTACCATGATTAGGAAATTGGGTGGTCCTGATTTTTTTTAAAAACATGCATTTTACTATTCTAAAGCTTAATGTTGCTATCACTATGCTGTTTGGGGTAAGAAATAAGTACTTTTTTCAGGCTAAACTACATGCTTACTTCTTTAACACATTTTTGATTCAGAACAAATTTCCTTATGAAAGAAAAATATTGAAAACAGATAGTGGTATTCTATCTCTTCATGTGTGAAAATATATTCTGAATAAATAAAAAGACAGTTCATATTCATGCCAGTGAATGCAGTGCCAGTCCCATTTTGAAACAGAGAAAGAGAGGTAGCAAGAGGAAGTGAAATAGCTCTAAATCTGATGGTGGTTGCTTGTTTTGGCTGATCAAAATTCATGATATACATTCAGTATGTTCTAGAGTTTACCCTGTCATAGATGAGATTGTTTGTCATAGATTATTTGGAATGTTTAAGATAAAAATTGCTGTATCTTAATAAAAATAGTATACCCCAGTATAGATCCATTATGTTATTTAAAATGTCTGGGAATCTGGATTATCACTGAGAGTTCCAATCCATTAGTATTTTTCAAATAACACAATTTGTATGTATTGCAAATGATTAAGACTTATTGGCTATGTTTGACAAACTACTATTCATTTAAACAATGTATAAAACCACCTTCCATTGCAGTAAATTTGGGCAGCATATCAATAATAATATCATAACAGTATAAACCTATGATGAAGTCTGATTAAACAATAACCCCTAAAATAAGAAGCCACATCAGAAATAGACCTCATCCAACTGCCTGGCCCAAATGTTTAAATTACCAATGACTTAAACTACATCCCATTTCACAAAACAATGGCCTCGAATTCCATATACAGGGTTTCCTAACTCTAGAGCTGAACATTCTGAAAAATTCTACTTGAGGAAAAGTTTTAGGTATTTCAGCAGCTGAGTTCATTTCTTCTAGATCCCAGAAACCATCAAAATCAATAAACTTCAAGGCAGCCATGATAATTAAGTTGAAAGTTCTGAGCTGAACAAACTGTATAGAACTTTTGCTAAATCAAAATGACGGCCATCAAAAGTTTTTTTAAAAAATTCTGTCATTGGTTCACACATAGCTATAAACTATAGTTGGATGAGTTTATACGTAATGCTGACCAATAGACTGTGATAAGGATTGGGTGTTTCTCCACTTACACCTAACTGTACGTATGTGTGTATGTGACTTGGTATCAGTGTTGATTCATGACTCCCTGGACAAGCCCTTGCAGTTTTCTTGTCAACATTTTTCAGAAATTGTTTGCCATTTCTTCCTTCCTAGGGCTGAGAGAGAGTGACTGGTCCAAGTACACTAAGTAAGCCGCGTATCTTTGGCAAATACTAGAACTCACAATCTCCTGGTTTCTAGCCTGGTGCTTTAACTGCTACAGAGCACTGACTGTCTTCAACTGTGGCACAAACATATTCTGGTAACATCTTTCTGCCATCCCCCCTACTACATTTCTCCAAATCGACTCAAGCCCATAAGTGAGACAGATTAAAATTGTCCTTGAATATATAAATGACAACATTGTGGTTTCCTTCCTGTGACTACATAAAAGGCCTGATTTTGAAGAAAAAAACACACACTAATACATAGTGTCCCTTTGAAGCAATGGAAGACAGTTAAAGAAACATTTTAGAATATATGGCTCTACTCATAGCCCCGTTTCCTAAATGAAGGAAATGTGAAACAATGCAAATGAGCAAATAATGGCAATATGTGTTCTTGCCTCATTTTATTCAACATAAAAGAGACAATTTCTGGAAAGAAATGTCAGTCGTGGCACATTCATTTCTCTCTATTTTTCCTCTTTGATTTCTTCTACCTTTCTCATCTTGTTACTTTCCTCATTTCTTGCTTTTGATGAAAGATTCTAGGATCGATGATATGGATCGACAAACCTTTTCTGTAAAAGGCCAGTTCTTACATTGCCTCTGTAGGCATGGCTGCAAGGGTGGGATTCTGCCGGTTTGGACCGGTTCTGGCGAGCCCCTTGCTCCGAAGATCAGCTGTCTCCAAACTGGTTCGCTACAATGAACATATGGGCCCACCCACCAACCCCTGCTCTTTCTTGTCCTTTACTTTCTTTGTTTAGAGCAGAGTTGATTTGCATGGCAGAACAGTTTGCCATGCCACAGCTGTTTTCTCACAGGGACTGCTGTTGAAGGTAAGTATTAGAGCTGTTTGAAACGCGAGGCGCATGTTTGGCGCGAACGCACATGATCACTGAAGTGGTTGTTATACCGGTGAAATCCCACCCCTGCATGGCTGGTAGGTTTTTAGACCACTGAGCCAGTGGCAGCCATTAGGTAATGCTGGCCCACCAGAAAGGAAACCACTGATAGGCCACTGCTAATGCCTAGGATACCCTAACCTGGCCCTTGGCCCTGCCCTTTATCCTGGAAACCCAACTAAAGTTCAGGCCTGGAGATCACTGGAGTTCAGTGGCCCATAAATTTAAATAAATAAAAAAGTAAAATACAAACTGAAAAATCCAACCCCTCCCCACAAAATATGTATAACATAGGGTGGACATAGAGTGAAATTTCACAATTTTGTAAAATTGCTTCAGTTGCTTTGTAAACGCAATTCTAACAGTTTTATCTCAAAAGATTCATATTATTTTATATTTGCTTTAGCAATACTACATTTTTCCAAAGTTCATAACATTATTTTGAGTATTAACAAACTTTTATCAATAAACCAATATGAATCAATTACAGTTACTTAGAAAGTCACCTAAGGAGTTTATTGAAGCATACCAATTTGGCCAGTGATCCCCAAACTGCAACTGTTTATTTAAATTAGCTTTGATTTAATCATTTTTATGGTCAAGTGCTAATCTGGGAAAAAAGAATAATTATGCATCATCGTTTAATATGCTTGCACATTGTAAATCATGAATACAGTTCTGTTTTAAAAATTCCTCTGCTTTAACTAATTCTTACTGAATTCTCATGATTTTGTATTTCAGCCTTCACTGTTTGTATGCCTCTAAATATGATTATATATAGCTTTCAGAACCTGAAGTCAACATACTGTAGTTGAACAGATCTGAACATTGTCAAGTTGCGGAAGACTGAGATAGCTAGTGTTGCTTTCATTTCCTTTTCCATTGGATTTTTAAGAGAACACCTGAAAAGTTAATTTAAATGTTAATCTGTTCCAAACCTGCCACACAAAATTAACAAGCTGTTGTGAAAGAAGAACTGTTCCTTCTATGTCTTAATGCCCATAACAAATACTTCAGTGAATATCTACAGGCCTGTTATTCCCTTTTACACCAGTTATTATATGTTCCAGCTTCTAGCTATGCAGGCATTACTACAAGTTGAGGCAGCCTTGTCTTCAAAGCACTCTGCTGGTATAGGCTCCAGGAAAGGATTAGCTTATAGCCTAGTAGACACTGAGGCAATTATGCCTTCTGTGAGAGCTGGGAGCATCTGGATTTGGATAATTTAAGTTATTAGAGAAATCAGGGAAGCAGAAGACATTTTGGGCAAGGGCAGCTGCTTATTATGCATATATATTTCTGCCAGAAAAAAAAGACAGGAAAAATGTACTCAAGGGGAATAGAGTAGACTTGCTGTGGCTGGCTTTAAAGTAACAGGAAAGCTATATGAGTTTTAGAGGAATATTGATATCATGCAGGAAGGATTTTCAAGTTGATTCTATAATAATGGCAAAAAATCTGAGATTAAATACCCAGAGGCTTTTTACTGCAATTCATTTGTTTAGTACATAATTTTGTGCATAAACTGGAGTAGTCTTAGCCTTTTACAGAATTTCAAGAGCGTCTGTATGAAAAGATGCATGCCAGAATGTCAAAGGTCACATGAGGAACCTCTTTGAAGCTGGAGTTAATCTGCCATTGATTGCAGTTTGTAGTTAAAGGAGACTGTACTAGTATCTGTATTAGAAATAAACAATGATTTCAATATGTGTACCTAGAAACCAAACCAAAACAACAGTATTCTTAGAAATTAGTGAGGTGATTTGGTTTCATTTTGTAATCTCCCCTTTCACCTACAAAATGTTCTAGGTTTCTATTTTAGCCTTGCAAAATCTCTCCCATAGGTTCATAGGTGAGCAGCAATCTTGATGTGGTTCTTTCTAGTTTGAATACCACATTGTCTCCGTGATTAGGAAGAAGCATAAACTCTGTGGAGTCCCTGGTTCTTTCTCAGCTTGGTTGTCATCTTGCAGATATTTCATTACCCAACTAGATAATTTCATTAGTGCTGGTGAGTGTGGGGTTTGCTCCCTATTTATATACAGTTGCTTGCCCTGCCAGTATTGGTGGGCATGTGCTTTTCTCCTCAGTAGTTCCTTGATTAAGGTATTGTTTTCTGCTTGATTGTTTCCCTGAAGTTAATCCCTATTTGGTGTTGGATGCTGGAGAGATTTTTTTGTTTCCATCTTAACTTTTTATTGTCTCTTTTGAAAGATACTATATGTAAATGTGGTTTATCTCTGTGTATTTATTGATAGCTAGTTTGTCTGAATGCCAAATGTTGAGGAACTCCCTAGCATTTTTTAATTTAGTTTGATTTAGGATACTTACAGTTTCCCAGTTGAAAGTTGAGTCTTCCCATGAGTTATCTACAACATGCAATGTAAAAACTGTAACAGCCATTATGTAGGACAGATAGGCAGGAGACTAGCACAGCATATCTATGAACACCAGCTAGAGATCAGAAGACATGATGAAAACTTCCTCTCACAGAATGTGGTCAGGCATAAAATAAAGCCTCACCTGATATTCTAGTGAAGAAAATGGAAATACCTGTGTTGCACTACAGTATATTACCATTAGATGGTCAAACAAGTGTAACCAAATGTACCTCAATGGCCATGTATCAGCATGGAATTGTTGAGTGTACATTGGAGGGCTCTGTTTTGGGCCCCATAATATTTTTTACTTATTTATGAATAATTTGAATGAGAGATTAGAACACATTATTAACAAATTTGTCAATGATACAAAAATGGTGGGATAGCAGTCACCTTAGAAGACATTAAAAAAAAATTTCAGGAGGATCTTGACAAGTAAAATAATGGGTTGAAACCAGCAAAATGAATTTTAACTGAAAGAAAGGCAAAGTCCTGCTTTGGGATAGAAAAAAAAATCAAAAGCATGAATGTAGAATGGGAAGTGCAGGGCAGCAGAACATGGAATGTCCCAGTGATGCAACTGCAGAAAAGGAAAAGCAAACTTAGTGGAAATATACTGTCTGTCCAGAAAAGTACCGGTAATCTTTTCTGTGTATTCTGCATTGGTCAGATTCATCTATAATATAGTGCCCAGTTCTGATTATTGCATTTTAGGAAGGACATTGTCAAAGTGGAATGTGTCCGAAGTAGCTCAACCAAGATGATAAAAGAGCCTAGAAGGAAAAACTTTTAATGAGGAAGTGTTAGAAATTTGGATATGTTTAACTTGAAGAAGAGAATGCTTTAGGGAGACATGATAGCTGTTTTCAAGTGTCTGAAGAGCTGTCTTGTAAAATGAGAAATCACAGAGTTATATTTTTAAATTACAAGGAAACAGATTTTGGCTGGGCGTTAGGAAAAATAGCTTAACAGTAAGAGCCATTCAAGAATGGACAAGCGGCTCTGAGAGTTTCTCCTTCACGGGAGATGATAGAGGTTGGATGGCAATCTGTCAAGGACAGCTTGTAGTGGATTCCTGTACAATGTGTGAGTTTAGAAGGTCCCTTCTCCCTTTTACTTTTCTATGCTTCTCTGTGTAATTGCCAATGGCACAGTGCAGCTCACTGCAAACTATATGCAGCTAACAAACACCTTGGGAAAATTATACTCCATATCCAATATATTGGGTACAATATTGTACTATATTTACATGATTAGTCACAGAAGCTATTTCAGTGCAACATGGGCAAGGCTGCAAAGAGATTGTGTGCCACATATTTGCTCTATATGCCCTCTCAGAAAATGTGCAATTTAGAAGCAGTGACCCTTCTTCCATTATCTGGCTCACAGCAATCTATAAAATTTAAAACTAAACCAGCTTTTTTTTTTAGGTCTTTTCACCCAGGTTTGCAGCAAGTTTACATGTGATAGGAATGGTGGTCTGATGAATGTATACTTTCATTTTTATTCATCCTTAACTTGGTGAAAGAAAAATGTTTTTAAAAAAGGTTTTTTTGACTTTCATCCATTGCAATACTAATGTATTGTGTTCCTCTGTGTTAAAGTCTGTTGAGCCCTATGTAATTAGAACTCATTACACTGGATAAATTTTTTTCAGAACAGCTTTATGAAAAAATGAAAAACTATAAAACAAAGTTCTTACTAGCTTCATTGTTTACAATTAACTACAGTATATGTTTAATGGGAAGTTTGTTAAATCTAAACTTATCAGACAGCATCAGGATAAACTCCAGCTAATTGACATGCTTGAGTATTATAATTTGTTTTGATTCCTCCCTCGCTCCTCTTCCTTACCATATTGCTTGTTGGATACCTTTTGTTGTGCATTGCCTTCAATGTGGGGGTCTAAATTCCTTATGTTCAATGAGATGAGGAATGCCTCAACAACATGGAGCTGGAAAAAGCGGTCTTCTTCATCAGCATGAAGCCCATCACCTTTGCATTGACTTCACCTCAGCAGGTGGGATGTTAAACGAACCAAAAGGTTTTAATGAGGCATGGAATTGGAACCAGCTTGTTTGCTCATTAAATTGTGCGGGAGCAATGTGTGTGTGTGTGTATGTATGTATGTATGTATGTATGTATGTATGTATGTGTGGGTATGGAGGGACAGTGTTCTTTAGATCCTCACTTTCTGCAGCTGGAAGACATACTCTGTACCCATCCTCAGGGTGAAAACGGAGCCCCTGCAGCGTCCTTCAATTGCATGTACTAGCAATAGGGTACATACAAAAGGGTAGAAGCAGTAAACACATGGGCTGCTTCAGACATTTTGGTAGGTTGATTTGGTAATGAAGCTGCTGCAAGGTGGAAGAGAGGGTCTGTCAGATTCTGGCTTCCACAAGTTACTTTGTTAATTGGAATAGCCTTTGATAGCATCAGTCATTCCTGGGCTATTAGCTCACTGTCCATAATTTTGCTTGTTCTTCTCTAACTATCCATGAAATGTCAGAGGATCTAGACAATAATTACAGAGGCACAGGGAAATAACTTTCTGCAAATATCATCAAGCATGATCTACAAATTATTTATTTTCATCTTTTTTTTTTCATTTCACACTAACTGTGCTCCATCTTCCATTGGCATCTTAATATTAAAGTACAACAGAGTGAATTGAGAAGCAGAAGTGTGGATAAAAGACAGATGGAAAAATACAGATGCTTTAAAGAAGTAGAATAATAGGAGGAAGAATGGCCAGCAAAAAAAAAAGGGGGGACTTGTTGTATAATATTAGAAAGAAAAGAGGTAACATACCAAAACCTTGGAAGACCTTCAGCTGGTGAAGAAAGTTTCACTGGTTGATTTTTTGCCCTTCTCAAACCACGACTGTTAAATTATTCAATGCAGAGCAAAAATTTTTAAAAAATGGCAACTGTGTTTCAATAAGTGTTGGAAGGAGATGAATAGAAGCCCAGAATTCATTAGGAAAAAAGTCATAATTAAAAGCAAAAAACAACAACCCTGTTCTAATGTACCTGCAAATCACTAAAAAGACCTTTCATTCAATCTGAGGTGTTAATGCAGACCCAAACTGGAAGATACGCAAGAGATACAGAATCTAATGTTTTCTAAAGAGACCAAAATAATTTCACTGAAAGCAAAAAACAGGAAATATTTGCTTTTAGCTACCTACTGGTTATTTACTAGGTGCCATTTAATACCAGTGATTGGAAAGAGTTGTTTGGTTTCAACAGGCTTGTAGATTTACTTTGATGTATTTACAAGATGACCAAGATGTCTTTTGTTAATTTCCTAGGAGAATTCTACTGGGTCCTTTTCAAAGGGAAGGAGACTAAGGTTAGGTTTACTCCACGCCCCCTGGGGAAGATGAATGGAAATTCTGGGGAGAGGGAGCTTTGGGGCTAGAGAGCAGGTCAAGCTCCATTTTCATTCAAGTCAGCTGATCCTGTTGCCACGGTGGCTGGTTGTGAACAGTGTTGCCTTTGGACAGACATCTACTGTCTTGGAACAGAGCTAGGTCCACAGCATTCTTTACAATGGAGCTCGGTAAATGGAAGCAAGCAACTTTCAGTCATCTGTGCCAGCAATTTAGGAAGTAACTCAGAGGCAAAACCTGTACTGATTTAAGGAACATGGAAATCCACATTGGATCATCTACTGGGGCTTTATTTTTTTGGCACAAGAATTGTTCTTGGCTTTGTTTTCATCTAAGCTTCAAGAACCCACCTCCTCCTGTTTTATTTCAGGTAGAGACTGTATTCCTTACAACAAACTTGTTCCTTAGCATGTAAAATATTTGCTTGCCAGAATATTATATATCCTTATGATAGTTATAGTACCACATTGCATAAGTTATTGATCAGACATCTTTACTTGTTCTTCTTCTTGTCTACGATGGTGACATAAATAGGGGATTTCCTTAATACCTAGCTGACTTTGCTTTGCCTGGGAAGCTACATAGAGATACCTCTGGTCAGGACTTGGGTGGGAAACCTTCAGGAAATTCCAGGGGTTTAAGGTATGATGAGATGTCCAAAAGAATCCTGAAAGAAGGGTAGGAAAATCACATATTTGTTGCTGCCAACAAAATGACACAGACACATAACCAAGAAACCAAACATGACCTGAAGGAAACAAAGGTCCTTAGGGCAAATCCAATTTTAAAAGGCAGATGACTACATGAAACAAGAAATGCAACTGTTTTCCATGTTGGAAACCTGCTTACCGTGATGTTCAAGCAGCAGAAATGGAACATAAAGTTGAAGAAAGAATGGCTGTATACCTTTTAAGTGCTTTGAAGACTTTGATGAGTGCTAGGATTTCTAAGTGCTGCTGACCAATAACTTGCACTAGCTTAGAAAAAGCCCATTTGATCTCTGCCTGAGAATTCCTTCTAAGTATTCCAATACTGTCAAACCTCATTCTAATAATTAAAGGGCTTTCCAATGGAGTAATACCTGCAGAGGTTCCTATTTCTTTTACCCTGACTCCTTCACTTCCTCTTTCTGAAGTAAGAATGCAAATACAGCTACAAAAGTTCTTCCAGCTAGGGAGTTTCCAGCTGTTTCACTGTCAATTACAAAGAGAATTGTTGTTGACTTTCCCTCTCTTGGGGCCATTGCTCTTATTTTATATGGATCCCCTTCCCCTCCCTGTAGTACTACTAACAATTATATCCAGAGAAAGAGAATGTCATTACACCTGAGCTGTTTCCAGAAGCTCAAAGTAATCTCTAAAAAAAAAAATTGGTTACTTAACATTGTGACTCCCTAATTGTTATTTGTGAAGTGTCAATAAGCTAAATGTTTAAAGTTTGTTTGGGCTGAAAATGCAGATTGAAAGTATTTCACCCAGGGAAAAGAATAACATTTCTAAAATGATGGTGACCAGGAAGGGCAGCAGGTACTGTACTCAGAAACAATTATTTAATTAGTACTATCACCTCCTTTCATTTAATTTCAGTATGATATTTGTAACAAAGCCAGGAAGGCATTTGAGTGTTAATTAAAACAAAACTGATTTAAAGCATTAGTAAATAAGGTGGTGAAATGGCATTCCTTTGGAGAATTATAGTGCAAAAGTGCTAATGTTTATCTAGGTGGCACATTGTTTCTGAAGCAGAGTTTTGTTTTTTTTTCTTCTTGGAAAAAATTCCACGCTGTTGTTGAAAGACGTATGTCATGCATACTTTAATCTTAATCTTTGCACTAAGTAGCGGTTAGATGTGTACCACTAAACAGCACTTCTGATTCTATGAGTCAATGGACATTTATATACTGAAATGTATATATTATTCATTTTATGTAAAATCCCCAAATTATTTACAGTGATATAACCCAACAATATACTGCTATTATCACACACAAACACACACATAAAGACACACAAACAAAACCATGAAGCACCAACCATTTTAGAGGTGGTGAGTCTGGGAAGTGGCGCAAATAAATCATTAATCTGCAGAATCCCTCTCCTCCCTTCACCCCCCTCCCCACTTCTCATAAAACCTCATTAGGATGAACCCTTCATAATGCAGGCATCTGAATAGAGAACAGCCTCTTCTGCACTTTGATTTAGGGCTTTCTCCACTTGGAGTCAAAGTGATTTCTATTCATTCTTGAGTCAGCACAAAACAATGCCAGCATCACATTTCCTGTCTTCTTTCATCCTTTATCCTGCCTCGGCTGTGTCTATTCTGGGTTCTGTTCTGTGACGCTTTGGCAAGAATGCCAGCCATCATAGGCTGGGTGATTCGTTTCCCTGCTCTGAATTTGCTGCCATCCCTCTTCAACCCTTCAACAGTCATCAGGGAAAACATCTATCAATCAGGACGTTACAGCAAGCGTGGTGTACAATTCCTTTCAAGACTTCTGTAGGTGGATTTGTCTCTCTCCCCACAACCACCACACACATCCCATAACTTGAAAGAAAGAATCTGATGGGATGACACCAGAACAGAAATAGCCTCAGAAGCAGGAGGCAATACATGTGTGCTGTAATCATGCAACTACTGTCATTAAATACCGAACAGTAGAAGCTCTAAAATTGTCTAATCCTAGGCAATTAACTCTTAGTTCATGTATGTGAGTTGAGTTGGGGGTGGGGTGGGGGTGGGGGTTATTGGAAAGGACAAATTTGGGGAAACTGGCAAATAAACAGAAACACCCCCATCCTGCTTTTTTCCTTGATGGAATAGCAAAGGATGGCTTTCTTTTCTTTGTCCTTGCTGGAAGCTGGAAAAGAAGCGGATGTCAAAACACAGGTTTGTCTCTCTGTGTGTGTATGAGAGAGAGGGAGGGAGGGAAGGAGAGAGAGGCATAAACAATCTCAGCAAGCATAGTATTAATGGAGAAGGCAAAATTTGAGAGAGAAATAGCAATGGTAGAGAGTAGCTAGTGACAGGAGAAGGGGTTCCCTTTCTCAATACTCCCAAAGGCCACCTCTGATCAGATAATGGCATGGTTTCTTCCACTTCATTAAAGGTTTTCAAATGGAATCTCGATTATCAGGTATCAGGATAGAGTAGTAAATCCTGCAGTGTGCAGGGGGTTGGACTTGAAGACCTTTTAGGTCCCTTCTGTATTTCTATGATCACAACTTTAGCAGACAAGCTAATGTCTCTCTAAGGGAACAAATAGCTAAGCATAGCAGATTTACATACTATACATTAAAACTGCAATCAGATAGTGGTGGACTAATAAAGACAATACTATTTTTATTCTACTACAGTCAATGCCCACAAGGCTTTCTCATTTACAGGCTGGAGATAGGATAAGGTCAACAACATGGGATTAAGAAGTGAAATTCAGATATGAAACATGATTATATTATCCACCCAAACATTTCTCTTCCTCCTCCTTTCATACAAATCTCTATAGACATGGTTTATACTGTGAGGGATCCTAAAAATTGCTGTGTTCGTTTTTTCTTTGGGGGTATTTATGGCTTGTTTTTCTTAATGATTTTATCCACTATGTTTTATGATTGTTGATTTTAATATTTTAATGCTTTAATGTTTTTATGCTGTAAGCTGCTCAGAGTTTTGGATAAAATATGGGCAGTAAATAAACTTCCTAAATAAATGATCACTACGTATTTAAATGCAAGTGTGGACAGCACTACAAGTTCACCTATTTACTAAACCACAAAAGCTATGGTTCCAAACTATAATGCTATACTCATACAGTATGTGATTAGTCACCAAAATCAAATCAAATTTTGGCTTAGCTTGTTGTGTATACTTTCATATTAACCTATAATGTGGCTAAGTCATGCCTGTGGATTAAATCAGAAAGTAGACTGGCTTCTTTGGTCAATTCCTAGCTGTTTTTCTATCTTTTGAGTGCTCTTGTTTTAATTTGGGCAGGCACAAAAGTAAATTTATTTATCACATTGAGCAAAAATTTCATTAAGTAGGTCACTAACTGACCACTATTTCCAATGGATTCATTGAACCATGGTTAATTCATTGACTTTCTCATCCTCAAATATGGCTAAATCAAAAACAAACAAACCATTTTACAGTTAAGTGTAGATTTGGGCATTAGGTCAATGCCCTGTCCCAAATGAATATGAAATATGAGTTCATTTCACTTTAAGTACGTACTCGGTACTCCATGGCTGAGTTCACAAATTTCATTAAGCCATCAAGCCATCAATTCCGAGGGAATCCACTGTCCCTCAGACGATCGGATGAGAATCCCTCTTTGTAAAGTGTGGTTCCGGGGTTCAGATGGGCCTATTGATCACATACCTGGCTCCCTCTATGTGACATCGGTCCTGCCTGAGCTCCTCGAGATCATAGCCAGCTTGGCGGTTGAGATCCCCAGGCTGATGGTCATGGGGGATTTCAACTTGCCTTCGGCTGGCGGGACATCGGGGGTTGCCCAGGAATTCTTGGCTTCCATTACAGCCTTGGGCCTGACCCAACTAATTAGGGACCCCACTCATACTGAAGGTCACATCTTGGACCTGGTTTTTGTCTCTGGACAGTGGCAGGATGATCTAGGTATAGGGGACATAGTCATTGAACCTCTGTCATGGTCTGATCATTCGCTCCTTAGGCTAAACTTCCAAGCCGCACCTCCTCATCGCAGGGAGGTGGAACTGACACGATGGTTTCGCCCCAGGTGCCTGATGGACCCGGATAGGTTCCTGATGGAGCTTGGGCCATTTCCAGGTGTTCGAGCACACAATTCAGTCGAGGACCTGGTGGCCGCCTGGGATAGGGCGATGGCTGGGGCCCTTGACCGGGTCGTGCCCTTGTGGCCTCTGACCCAATGCCGATCTCACTTGGCTCCTTGGTTCTCTGAGGAGCTGAGGGAGATGAAGCATCGGAAAAGATGCCTAGAGAGCGGTTGGAGGGCCACCCGTTCCGGACCTGACCGAACACTATTGCAGTCCTATATTAGGACCTATTTAGTGGCGATAAGGACGGCAAAGCGTTCTCACTTTTCCGCTCTTATTGCGTCCGCAGGAAATTGCCCAGCTGCCCTCATTTGGGTGACCCACTCCCTCTTAGAAATCGGAGTGCGGGAGGATTCTCTACAGGGGTGGGCTGAGGATTTTTCGAATTTTCTGATGGACAAAATCACTCAGATCCGGGATGGGTTGGACTCTGATTGGGCGACTCTGGATGGGGTATCAGAGGTGGAATTTGGGGAGGTCGTCTGGGGGGAGTTTGATCCTGTTTCCCCCGAGGACGTGGACAGGATGCTGGGGAGGCTTAATGCTACTACATGTTTACTGGATCTGTACCCCTCCTGGCTGGTATTGCCACTCGGGAGGTGACGCGAGGTTGGTTCCAGGGTATTATTAACGCTTGAGTGAGGGGTTTCTACCTGCCACTTTGAAAGAGGCAGTAGTGAGACCCCTCCTCAAGAAACCGTCCCTGGACCCAACTCTGTTATCTAACTATCGTCTGGTCTCCAACCTTCGCTTTGTGGCGAAGGCTGTTGAGAGTGTAGTAGCATGACAGCTTCCCCGGCAACTGGATGAAGCTGTCTATTTAGATCCACGCCAATCAGGCTTCAGGCCCGGTTACAGCACGGAGACGGCTTTGGTTGTATTGGTGAATGATCTCTGGAGGACCCGGGACAGAGGTTTTTCCTCTGTCCTGGTCCTATTAGATCTCTCGGCGGCTTTTGATACTGTCGACCACAGTATCTTATTGCGGCGGTTGGGGTGGGTTGGGGGTGGGAGGCACTGTTTTGCAGTGGTTCTCCTCCTTCCTCTCCGACTGTTCGCAATTTGTGTTGGCGGGGGGGCAGAGATCGACCTCAAGACCCCTGATTAGTGGGGTTCCTCAGGGGTCGGTGCTCTCGCCCCTTCTGTTCAATATTTATATGAAGCCGCTGGGCGAGATCATCCGTGGCTTTGGGGTGGAGTTTCATCAGTACGCTGATGATGCTCAGCTGTACATTTCCACCCCAGGCCACCCCAATGAAGCCGTGGAAGTGATGACCCGGTGCCTGGAGGTGGTGCGGGGTTGGATGGGGCGAAACAGGCTTCAGCTCAACCCGTCCAAAACCCGGCGCCCCGATACAGCCAGTTAGTTCCATCGCTGGCTGTGGGGGGGGGGGAATTCTTGCCCCCACGGAGAGGACGCACAATCTGGGTGTCCTCCTGGATGTGTGGCTGTCATTAGAAGATCATATAGCGGCCATCGCCAAGGGGGCTTTTTGTCAGGTCCATAGGATCTACCAGTTGCGGCCCTTTCTGGATCGGGATGCCCTTCGCACAGTCATATCTGACCTCGTTATCTCCCATCTGGACTATGCCAATGCTCTCTACATGGGGCTCCCCTTGAAGAGCACCCGGAGGCTCCAGTTGGTGCAGAATGCAGCCGCGCGGGTGGTTTTGGGGGCTCCTTGGAGCTCCCATGTTACACCACTCTTGCGTGAGCTGCATTGGCTCCCGGTAGCCTTCTGGGTGCAATTCAAGGTATTGGTGATGACCTTTAAAGCGCTCCATGGCTTGGGACCTGGGTACTTACGGGACCGCCTACTGCCGTCATCGATCTCCCGTCGCCCAGTACACTCCTATAGGGTGGGCCTCCTTGGGGTGCCACCAGCTGGATGGCTGGCGACCCCGAGGGTACGGGCCTTCTCCTTGGGGGCACTCTCCCTCTGGAATGAGCTGTCCCTAGAGATGAGGACCATCCCTGATCTGTTGGCCTTCCGGCGCACGTTGAAAACATACTTATTTCATCAGGCCGGTCTGGCCTAGGGTTTTATAGGATTAATTTGGTTTTAATGGGTTTTAATTCTTTTATATCCTTGATTGAATTTTATATGGAGCCACTATATTTAATATTTTTAATTGTTTTTTAAATGTTGTATTTATATTATTTTTTCACTTTGGCTGTACACCACCCTGAGTCCTGGAAGGGAGAGGGGCAGTATAGAAAACTAATAAATGAAATGAAATGAAAATGAAAGTATTTTGTTTGGTTTTGGCTTAGTGTGTTAGATGAATTGAGCTCCTGAGATTGATAGATTGTCTTTACAGTTTTTTATTCTACATGAAGTAGGCCATGTTGGTTAAACAGCCACCTGCACAGGAATCCAGAGCAAGTCCCAAAAAGGTCACATGGGGTCATGATGATGTCACTCAGATGAGCCCTGTGATGTCATTTGCTCCCTGTGGACAAACCTCTTAGACTGAGCTGTGATTTGACTGGCTTGAATACAGGAGGTGGGATGGACCTGTTCTGTGCCACTGGCCTCTGAGTCTATCTCTCCCTTTTCTTCTATCAAGGGAAAAAATATCCAAGGCACAGCAGCTTGCCAATAGGCCACCACCCTCCCTTGCTTTATTACTGCAACCAGCATGTGCTGCCACAACAAGATTAAAATGATTGCGCCATCATTTGTTTCATATTTAATAAACAATTGGGAGCAGGTTTCCCAGCAAGCTGAGTCTATCAATCAAACTCATACAAAGTCCCCCTTTGAGCTGCCACTTCCAAAAAGAAAGAAAACAAAATTGGACTAATTTATTATTCATTTGTTCATTAAGTCTGTATTAACCAGATATATTATAAAAGAAAGCAGAATTATGCCTTTTGATCAGGGAATTCTCTGCCATGAATATTCATAGCCTCCACTTTGCCCCCTCTTGCTACTCATCAGCACATGTGGCATCTATTGTGTGGTGTTAGGGAGGGTCAAACAAGCACCCCCAACAAAGTCAATCTTCAACCTCAGCATCCTTGATATTAGTGACTGACTGCACCATCCATATTACTGCTGGTTGGCTGCCACTCTTCTGATGAGGGAGGTGTTGAATGCTGCCAGGCTGGAGACACTGCAATTGAGTAGTAGTGAGGTGATCTTGGCTCCATCCAGAGGCTCATAGGAATAAAAGGCAGGAATTTGGACTCACCTGTGTTTTGAATCTACTCTTTCAGCCTGGAGTTCTTAGAGAGCTTAATGGGACAACCAGAGGAATAGTCACCAACTCTACCCATGTCTTTAAAGATTAAGCTGAACCTGCTTAATAAACATACTGTATTTCCTGGACTTTGTGGCCTCCTCTAGCATATCCAAAGGCTTAGGTTTGCACAGTATACCAAGCCCGCAAAAAGTTAACCCAGGTTAAGACAAGGCTTGCTTAGCATTTGAATGTCCTTCTCTGTATTGGTTATTGTATTGTAACTCTTAAAAAACTGTTAGACCTAACACAAAACTAATTAGCTTTTTAGTGAGAAAATGATGCAATCATTAGGTGTGTTAAATGCACAATCTGGGATCCACTATAATGAGTGCCAGACTTCCTGGATAAACTTGTCAGGAAACACAACTAGATAAGCAAATTCTACTTTACTGTAAGGTTATATTAAGAGAATCTTACAAGTCTGAAGGTACAAATTTCCCATCACCTCTTTTAACTGCCTGATCAATTTGGATGCGTTTTCTTCCTCTGACCATTAATCTATTGGGCACTCCTCCCCCACTTATCTGTTTATTTTCTAGGAAGCATCTCTTCCCCTTATCCCCCAAGGGTACCCACACATTCTGTTGCACTGTGACACCAAACAGATGGGGAAAAAAAAACCCACATACCCTTTTTGGCATTAAAACAGCAGGTCTGTATCAGCAGGTCTGTATCATATGTATTGAAAAATTCAAGATGGCTGCTATGATTGAAGTCCTGCCCTCTTTTTAGGTATGTTCCACATGCAACTGATAAAAAGAGAGGAAGGCTTTGATTGTGTAATTAAGACCACCAGCTTCACCTTTCTTACCTCCCTTAAACACTCCCCTGCCGAATTGAAACTCAGCAGTTCTATTAGTTTTGTGGTGATATCAAAATTCATAGTAGCTGAACTCCAGTTCCCACATGACAATAATAATGGAAACACTGTAAGGTAGTTTGCTTTGTGTGTATATGGACGGATGGGTGAGTTATCTCATGTTGAATTTAAACAAGGCTTCATCCTTAACTGGAGAATCACATGATGTTTATTTCCATTTCCTGTTTTCTATCCTGGAGTCCCTGGATTTTCTTTTTAGCTAATAGATAAATCTAGAATGTTAAAGTGTCTTGGGCATTATCACAAAATAGCTATAGAAGAAGCTCATTGTTTGGAAAATCTCTACATATTGATCACAGTTAGCCATTCAAAAATTATCTATTTCACAGAAGGACACAGTTTTTTTGCGTATGTCTGCCTGTGACTCTTGGTGATTGCTTGGATTTCAGAAGTGGTTTGCCATTGCGTCCTTCTTAGGGCTGAGAGAAAGCGACTGGCACAAAGTCACTCAGCTGGCTTTGTGTGCAAGATAGGACTAAAACTCAGAATCTCTGGCTTCTAGCCTGGTGCCTTAACTGCTACACAAAACTGGCTCTCACAGTCAGCCACTCAGACCATTTCACAGAAGGGTAAACTATGGCTAAACCTCATGGATTGTTGCCCTCACCCCCCTCCAGAATTGCATTTTGTGCTAATTATGTTAACATTAGCCAAGTTGGAGACCAGTAATTCACTCCTCCTCTGACTCTGATCTGACTAGTTCTGATGCTGCAATTAGGGTTTATCAAAATCAAGGCTGAAGCACTAGGGGTTAAATTCTTCTTTCAGTGTACAGTTATTCTAAAAAAAGTGAAAGAAGGAAGACAAGTAAATTAATCCAGTTCTTAACGACACATTTAGTGTTAACAGTTTAGATGAAAAGCTAGAAAAGGGCACCTGATTCTCAGCCTAAATGGTGCAACTCCCTTCTTCTAGTATGAGATAGTGAGTAAATTATAAGGCAATCTCACAGCTGCCCAGATGATTATGAACTATGGAGATAATATATTCAAAACAAAATTTGAATAAGAGAGACTCCAGGGTTTCTATAATTGATTTACAGAGTTTGATCCAAAATATGTTTACTCACAGTTAAATCAAGTTGGGTTGCAGAGATTACATTGCTGGTATAAATGGGTATTACTTTTTTTGTTGGCTCTTCATTAGTTTTATCTTTCCTGATTTAGCAAACATGTTAAGTATTATTGCTTAGAAGAAAACAGTTATTGAAGAATACCTGAAGACATTTTCCTAAAAGCACTAGGCTAACTGAGTCATCTGCCTTACCAGTACATAGAAAATAGGTTTTTCCCTCTTAATTAAGTAGTATTTATTTAATTTTTAATTTGTTTATAATATTGTAGTAATTATATTTTCTCTCCTCCTTCAGCATTCAGGACTGAAATATAATAATTTTTCTGCAGGGCTGCTTTGATTTTAATTATTCAGCATCTACTTCTAAATTCTTTGTGATGGGAAAGATGATTTGAAGGTATCATATTATATATCCAAATTCACTTTTAAAATGGTACTTCAAACACTGTCAGTTTCCTTTACAGAAGGGAGAGAAGAACTGGCAGGAGGTTATGACTATTGACTTCTTTTTCCCACTGCGGCACCTAATATTACTTTGAACGGAAAGTTTGTTGGAGCTCACTAGACCCGAACAGCTGGTTGGTGCTGGCAGTCGATGGGAGGACATGGAACAAACATGAGCCACAGGGAGGGTGACAAACTTTTATTCTGTATCTGCATTGACAAGCACCAGAGCAGTTAACGTATGCAGGGAAATGAGTCAGCCAACTTTTACAGCTGTTTCACAGTGACCTGGATCTCCAACTCAAGCCTCTTGCCTAAGACATGCAGGATGGCAGCCTTTTTTGGACAAAGGCCTGGGGAGATGTAACACTATCCATTCTCTAGCTGAGTTGGCTTGGATGTAGAAACAAATGTGATCTCTTTCCAAGACCATCCCTGGTGGTTTTACTTGATTTTATTGTTTTTAAAGGATGTTCTATGACCATATGGAGAGGTGGGGAATGGGCTTGTTTCATGCCTGACTTCTGCACATTCATTGCAAATTCCCCTTTGTATACAGAGAGAACTTGCTTCAGCAGCCAGGAATGGAAGAAAAGTGGAGATCATGATCCTGTGGAGAAAACTTTCTGTGGAACTAACCATGTAGCCATTGGCTGACTCCTCAGTGTGTTCAAGTCCCTTCTGTTATCTCACCTAGAATATTTGAAAAAAAAAAAAGCTATTTATTTATTTATTTGATTCGTCAATCGCTTACAAGATAATAGGTATAAGTATAAACATGCATAAGTATACAGAAAATAGGTATGATTAAATGGGGACATTAGAATAGGGACGGGAGGCACGATGGCGCACTTATGCACGCCCCTTACAGACCTCTTAGGAATGGGGTGAGGTCAATAGTGGATAGTTTGATTCGTGTGAAAATGCTCACAGTCCTTGCCTTTCAGGTTTCAGCTATGACTGAGCACTCGGTGGTTACAATTCTTAAAACATACTAAGCAATACTGTTAATTATGGCTCCCTATCTGTGTTCACACAATTATATTGCAGACTAATGAACCATACTATGGTATAATACAGCACGGAAACCATTAAATATGCAAGAGTCATCTCCTCCTCTTCCATTCATCTTTTATTTTCATTTATTTTACTTAAGAAATTTATAGGGTCATTGATCTCATAATCTATGACTCTGTGTGGTGAATTTCAATAATTTTTTAAAAAAATCAAATGAAAAGTATTGGGGCAAGAATGTAAAAGAACTCTGTTATAACAGCAAAGATATGCCCAAGGGCTGACTGTAGAATTGATCATGAATTGGTGTGTGCAATTTGCAAGTCAAATTAAAGCAATAGTATAAAGCCAATCAGTTTTCAGGATATGACTTTGAACATATGCCCACTGTGGAGTGAAATAGAAGAAACTGTTAAGGATGAATGTAACAAGAGACTTCCAAAGACCAAGAAATAGAAAAAAGCAAACTGGATGTCAGAATTAACAGTGGGAATTGCCAAGAAGAGAAGCCTAAACCAAGAAAAGCAAAAATCCCAAGAAGCAACTTAACCAAGAATTTCAGAGACTGGTTAAAAGACACAAAGAATAATATTAGAATGATATCAAAGATGGAAAAGGATATAGAAAAACAAGGAAGGTTTCCAAAAGATGTCGGAATTCAGACGCGTTCCCATCTTTAAATGGATGCGGAAGCACATGGATGGCTGATTCAAACAGATCAAATGAGATGGAAAAACTATATGAGTTCATGTACTTTTTGGATTATGACCATTTGTGCAGCAACCATTCAAAGTTACAATAGCTCTATAAATGACGGGGACTTATAATGGGTTCTTGGAGATCCAGTCATTGCAGTGTCCCCATGATCAGGTGATCTCAATTTCCAGTGTTCCCTGCTGACTTCCCACAATCAAAGTCACTGGGAAAGCCAGCAGGAAGTCAGAAGCTGTGATCACATGAGATTCTTGCTTAACCCGCATGATCCTCATTTAATAATGGTAACCGGGACTGTCAGAATTGCTGTTGTTAAGCAACACAATCATGTGATGTCACAGTTTACATCTACATCATTTAGTGGCAATTACAGTTGTTAACTGAGGAGTACTTGTATAATGACACTTTGTGCATCCAAAATACCTTAGAAGATATGCCTTAGTAACAAGAACCTCTAGTATTAGAAGATGAAGTGAGATCAGCATTCCAGTCATTACCAAGTCTGAAGCATTCAGGAACTGATGAAATATCTACAGAAATATAACAAGCAACAAAAGAAGAATCAGTAAATTATGCTGACAAATTCACTGTTCTGATAGCTGAAAATGCAAATGATTTGGAATTTTTAGTAATGAAAAGTCAAGTAGCATAGCAAAAAAAAAAGGGGGGGGGCAGCTATGACTAAATATAAAGAAGACTGAACTAATGACAACAGCAACCAGTCTTAGAATTAGCAATGCAGATACCGAAATGGTGGATAGCTTTGCCTTTTAGGATTAGCTATCAACTAGAAAGGAACCAGCAATCAAGAAATATTCCACAGATTACACTTGTACTTGAAAGGATAGCATTGAAAGTCTTCAAAAAGATGTACTATGTCTATACCTACAAAGGTTAAAATCTTCCAGGCAATAGTTTTTCACCCCTTTTCCCTTCCCTTCTTCTTGCTGGTTTTGCCTGTCTCTTCTTTATCACTGGTTAAAAATAAGACAGATACTATAGTTATTGTCACTTGTTGTCTGTTATCACGTACTTGCACGTCTGTTATCGAATAGAATCATGGTGTATGAAAATCTCCTTCAAAGTTTCATTGAAGTTATTAAGACATAACATAGAGAGGGACACAAGGGAACCCTATTTCATAAGTGAAGGCCAAACAGTTGAACAAGCTTCCTCTCCCATACCCACTGCATTTCTGGAATCTGCTATCTAGACTAGTGATCCCCAAGAGCAACCCAGCAAAATGATCTAGAAGCACATCATGTCTAGAAGGACATTGTGTTGGACAAAAGTATGAGAATTTTAACAGGACCAACAGAGGCACTTTCTTTCTTCCCAGGTTCATATCAGACAGGCTAACTGTGACTATCTCAGCCCCCAAGACAACTCAATCACAGCTATGTAGTTAATCTTGAATGAATGTCATAATAAATAATAACAATTTCATGGTGGAAAAAAAATGAGCCTATGGGATTTAAAGCACAGAAGCCTCAACTCTTTGTATTGCACAGGTTGAAAATATACTAACAGTAAGTTCATATGTTTCGCATATGTCTAAATGAAATGGTAAAAGTCAAAATGAACAAAGCTGATTCCTTTTACCCAAACATATACTTACATAGAGCAAACTAATGATGAAATAAGCGTTATCATTTCTTCTTGAACCTAGTTTGAAAGTAAAGATTATGTACCATGTGGCACGGTATAAAGATAAATTTATCAACAGGGGCTAATTCTTGCTCGTCTTCCAAACATTAATAGGACAAAACAGTCAGGAAAAGATCTTTTTCCACCACTGCACTACTTGCAGTAATCCCAGCAAGCCATTAATTGGAAAACCCTCAAGGTTTGCTATCTATTGATTGGTTACACTCCCAAGATATATTGATGCACTGCAAGATCTAAATCAAAACAACTATTCTGTAATTATTTTCTTTTACATAGTCCACTTTCAAATATTATTTTGTCAGAATTCCATAACAGTATTTCAGGCATTCTTTCAAATCCTCTGAAGTCCTGAGGAAATTCCATCTGTTTCCTTTTCATCGCATATAAATGCTTCCAAAGAATGAATCAGAATCATAACTAGGTTAGAGTAATAAGCACACCTCAACATAGCTGGATCATTGTAAGGGACAGCATACAACTCAACTGAGGAGTACCATGATCAACCACAGTATGTGTGTCCCACCATACACACACACACATACACGCACACGATGAATACAGAAAATGGATTTTACCGTGGGCTGTAAAGCTCATTCTTCAAAGTTACTCCAAAATTTGGGCATGCTAGAAACAGTTCACTTACCTAAGTACTCTGTAGCATTATATTGCTATTTAGAGAGAAATCCTCTGTGGCATGTTGCCAGTTTCCATAGAGCAATCTGGGGTGGAATTGCTTTGTTTGACAAAAAATTGCGATAGGACTGGAAAAAACAATAAGGAGATGGGGACAGAAAACACTGGATTGCTGATAATGTTATCATCTGAATGATGTGTTTCTTGGTTGAAATGAAAGACAGCAGCTGCAGAAAAATACAAACTGGTTTTGAAATGGCAGGTGCTAGTGGACAAGAATGGGCCTCTCTCTTTCTCTCTCTCTCTCTCTGTGTCTTTATAGCTGTGTATAAATTGTAATTAGGTAGTGATGTAAGCATTTCCACTGGACTCTTAACAGTGATTTTACGTTCCTTGTGTCAAATCTAAATGCTGGACTTTAAATAGTACAGTGTTAGTGAAATTGTGTTATTTCGAGGGTTAATTTGTATCTGCTTTTGATATGAAGAGCTCTCTGGTTAGAGGATATGTAAATGCTTATCTCCACTGTCTCTGACAGTTCAGTCTGAAACGGCAAGACACACATTTTGCATAACATTTTTTTTAGGGTTTTCCAGCTTCCATTGTTTCACCATCCCAATTCATCTAACAGGTAATCTCTCCTGTTCCCATTTTAAAAATAAGGGACTGAATCAATACTGCTACCATGTTCCTGAAAGGTAAAGGTGGAGGAGCGAGACATGCCATCTAAAATCTTTGTGGGGCTCCATCTACTTTTTCATGATTGTTCTGATGAACCTCTTCAGGTTGATCTTCAGCATCTGCACAGATATTGCCTGTGTATATACAAATATTCAGATGGGGGTAGAAGTGAGCAATGTGCTGCAGAAAAAAATATAGCAGTTGTTGTGCAGCAAATCAAAAGCAGATCTGATTTCTCCATTTCAACATGCCTTGAAAGTGGGAGCTGGATTGTAAGCTGCAGTACTCAACATGCTTGCTTAAGAATCCTTTCAATCCTTTTATCTTTCAATTATCAATCTATTACTTCTATACTGCCTGCCATATGCTTCTCAAAGTGGTTTATGCTAATATTATAAAATATAACAACAACAATTAAAATATTAGAACCCAGTCATTAAAGCTGATGGGAGAAAAATGAGAGCCAACGAGAGTTATTGATTCTGCATTCGTATTAGAGAAGTTACAGAATGTAGTTGCCCGCTAGGACACCCTACCCCTTGGAAATTTCAGAAGGAGAGCAATCAAGGGTTCAAGTGCCACATAGAAAAAGCCTATACATGAGCAACAGTGAGATTACTTCAGTCAATCTTAGTGTGTGCTACAAGTGCTTCTCTGATGTTATTAGCAATCACAGAACCAAAGAGTTCAAAGGTCCATCGAAAATCATCTGGTCTAACTCCTTGTTTGGTACAGGAACCAGCTAAAGCACTTTGTGTAGATGGCCATTCAGCTTCTGTTTGAAGACCTCCTGGGAAGGGGAGTACATGGCTTCATAGGCTATCTATTTCCCTTGTTGATAGCTCTTATTGTCAGGAAATTCTTTCTAATATCAGATTTGAAACTGCTTCCCTATAGTTTCAAGTCACTGGTTTTAGTCCTGTTTTCTGAGGCAACATCCACTCAGATGTTTAACAGAGAATAACATCCACTCAGATGTTTATGTAACAAACATTTAGATATCAAGGAACTACTTTCACACCTCCCGTTTATTGTGTCTTATGTAAAGTTAAATGTAAACCTTCCTCTGAATTAATTCCAGTTTGTCAATGTTTTTAGATGTGGTGTTCAGAACTGGATATCTTATTCCAAATGGAAGAGTAGAATGGGAAATTTCCTTCCTATGCTCACGACTGTATGCTCCTGCTAAGACATCCCCAAACAGATTGATTGATTGATTTATATTCCTCCTTTATTATTTTTACAAATAACTCAAATTGGTGAGCATATTCAACATATCTTTCTCCTATTTTTTCCACAAGCAACCTGTGAGATGATTTGAGTTGAGAGAGAGGAACTGGTCCATTCAGACTGGTCCACTCAGACTGGTCCACTTTTGTAGTCTATTATGACACAAAATGTTTTCACGTGTACTACTGCCATGGCACCATTATCCTTCCTTCCTTCCTTCCTTCCTTCCTTCCTTCCTTCCTTCCTTCCTTCCTTCCTTCCTTCCTTCCTTCCTTCCTTCCTTCCTTCCTTCCTTCCTTCCTTGACTTTAGGGTCTTTTCCCCCGTTAAATGTAATACCATTAATTTTTGCCCAATGTTCAGAACTGTCTAGATCTTTTGAATCTTCTTTTTCACTTCTCAAATATTAGCTGCTCTTCTTAGGTTTTTAACACACGCAAATTAGATATTCATTTCCCCAGTCCCTCCACCCAGATCATTAATTTAAATGTCATATAGAGCTGGGTTTGGGACAGAGCTCTATGCCAGTTCCCTCAGTTCTAATTTCCAAGTTGATGTGAGGCCATTTATGAGTAGTGCCTGAGCGTAGTCGTTTTTTTCCATTGTAATTCATCTGAAAAATACATTATTTAGCCCATATGTTACCATTTTATTAATGAGAATATCATGAGACTCTTCACTGAATGCTTTGTCAACATGAAGATACATTATGTCTGTGGCATTTTCCTCAATCTATTAAATTAGCTATTCTGTCAAAAAAGGAGAAGGTTATCTGGCTTGACTTGTTTGTCACAAACCTGTGATGACTGCTGTTAATTATTGAATTCCTATCCAAGTGTTCACCATTATGCTGTTTAATCTCTGCTCAGGGATCTTACCCAGTAAACATCAGGCTGAAAAGTCTGTAATTTTTTGTTCTCTTTTTTGAAGATAAGATTATTCCTGTCTTCCAGAATGATAGGCTCATTTTCCAGGAATTCTCCATGAAGACAATGAGTAGTTTTGTGATCACCTACACAATTTCCTTCCATATCAAAGAATTTCATCCATCTGACCCAGGAGATGTGAATTCGTTTAAATTAATTATATAATATTGTATCGTCTCCTTTTCTAGCCTTCTTTCTACTCCTGACACAACAGTGGCCAACTGGACTTCTGTTTCTCTTCTGAGAGATGGCAGACTTAAAATAGGAGGCAAGATATTCTTTCCACCACTTGTTAACAACCAGGTCTATAATGGTGAAGGCAGTCTGTCAAATTTATTTGACCCCAGTTATCGAGGGCCTTTTGTATGTCAGAAGCAAAAACTTGAACCTGACTAATTGGTAGGCAGTGCAGTTGCTCCAACAGCACTGGAACATATGCATGACCAGGCTCCCCCCATTCATTAATCTGGCTTCCCTGTTCTGCACCAGTTACAGCTGCTGGATCAAGTTCAAAGAAACCTTACAATATTGTAAATGTGAGTTTATTTATAGGGCCATTTTGAGCTTTCATAAGGGGTTTTTACATAAAGCATGTTGCTTGGGCAAAACACCTTTTTTTGAAACCTTAAAGCATCTGTGTCCTCTGGAAGCCTTCCACATCCCTTTGAAGGCTCTCCCTGTTGTCTATTTATAGTGGGACCGACAGTGAATTGAAATGACAGCTGAAGACAATCTTAGAAGCAGCTTCAGAGTTTTCAAAAGGCGGTTGCTGTTGCATTGCATCAGGAGGGGCGTTTTATTCAACAACTCACTTGGAAAGCACATATTTTGAAAGTTTGGCACAACCAAGTTATTAAGGAATAAAACAGCCATAGTCAGGCTCTGTTTGTCCAGTAAAAGGAGTAGTCAATGTACTAACTGAAATTGGCAGCCCTGGCTCAAAAGATCATCTTGGTCCCCAATGACAACAATGATGATTATAGGAACCCGTGCTGCCTTTTCTGAGGCTTGCAGTTCTGCTTAAATCAGGCACTTCAATTTTCAATAGACAATGATGAGGTTCTACAGTTGAAATTCTATCTAGATGGAAACTAAGCCTCATTAAAACCAGTAGATTGCTATTGAAATGGGTGGGATGTAGTCCAGTAAATAGCAATAGTAATAGCACTTAAACTTATATGCCATTTCACAGTGCTTTTACAGCCCTCTCTAAGTGGTTTACAGAGTCAGCATATTGCCCCCAACAATGTGGGTCCTCAGAAGGATGGAAGGCTGAGTCAACCTGGAGCCTGGTGGGATTCGATCTACCAAATTGCAGGCAGCTGGCTGTCAGCAGAAGTAGTTTGCAGTATTGCATTCTAACCACTGCCTCACTGAAACTCTGAAATGTAATATTTCATCAAAAGCTCTCTCTCTTTGTTTTTCCTAATGATATGATGATGAAAAAGTGTATTAGCATGAGCCAAACACAGCCCATCCTCTGGTGTTAAAACAGCTGCATCCTTTGGAAGGCTCTCCTGATTGCTTCAAAAGCTCTCTCTGGCCGCCTTCTTATCTGTGTCTATGCCTGCACTCTTCTTCACTTTGGTGGTGGTTTAAGTTGAATTGTTGACACTTCAATGAGCTTTGCAAAAGGTCCTTTCTGATGCTTTGTACAGCTCTGTTTAAAAAATGTGATTTATCCTAGGATGAATTCAGTGGCACACTGGTACCTCTGTACCTTCCTCAAGTTTTTTATATAATAGCAGAAGTAATTTTTTTTTTAAAGGTGAAAAATATATAGATTAGTGTAGTTATTTCCACATAACTTGCAGATAATTTGTTTAACAGTGTGCAACATTAATGATGGTTCCATCGTAAAATGATTTTAAACCTTTTTTATACAAACAATTGGTGTATATATGCTGATATATTAGGATCAGGAGAAACATTTCCATATGGTTGGGCAAGTTTTCCACAGCTTCCTAAGTCATTATGTGACTTCTTTTCAGTTATTATGTGAACCCATCCATTGTGTATTGTAAACTGTGGGTTATGAGTCTGCACCATCTATCCCAGTGATGGCTAACTTTTTCGGCACCAAGTGCCCAAAATGTAATGCATGCATGTCCCCTGCATCCCCGCGCATGTGCCCCACTCCCACACCCCCGTGCACGTGCCATGCCCCCTGCAAATGGGCCCCACCCTGCGCATGTGCAGCAGAGACCCAAAGACCAGCTGGCCAGCAAGAGGCACATGCAGATAACACAGCAGAGCTGAGCTGGAGTGATGGTTCATTTGCCCACAGAGAGGGCTTTGCATGCCACCTCTGGCACGGGTGCCATAGATTTGCCATCATGGATCTATCCCAAACTAGCATCCTCCACTCCACATATATGGACTTCTTTTTCTAATTCTCAGCTTCAGACCACAGTCTGTAATTTATTAAGATTATTCTGAATGTTTTTTTCTTTTTTGCTAGAATATTAGCTACTATGACATTTGAAATATGGTCAGATCATCAGTACACTTATTACCTAGAATGGAATTCTGCCTCTGGAAATTTAACTTCAAAGTAAAGTAGGTAGTTTCTGACCACTTTTCTATCAGCCACAAGCTTCAATCTTACCTTTTCATTGTTCCCTTCACTGTTTCTGAGTGGCATCTATATTGTTGTATTTGAGAAGACCGAGACAAAACAGGAAATGAAGAGCTCTCTGTTACCTATTATTATTTTTCCATCTTCACTGAGCAGCCTGTGTACTGATATTTCCCTTTCCCTTTTATTTTAAATATAACTGAGGAAATCATTTTTATGCTTCTTCACACCTTTCCCCAACCTCAGTTAATTGTTTAGAGATTTAAAAAGATGTTTAGAAAATAATGTTTTATAATATTACATATCAAAGGAATGATCTGGGGTGTCAGTAGGCACGTAGTGGTCCCATTCATTCAACATGTTAAGTCATAACAAATATGCCATGCTTGGTTTGAACCCAGCCTAAATCCTTTCAATGTGATCATGGATAGCTAACCATAGCTTCTGGAATTAGAATAGAGTAGTTGCTGGTACCCCAATTCAACTATTCAATGTTTCCCCCATTTGCTGTTTTTGGAGATTTGAGGGGGATATTTTTTCTTTAGCTTCTAATCTGATTAGGCCAGGTTCCATCTTCCTTTTAGTTATTTCTTCCTCCACATTAAATCTGGTCCCAGTTTGTCCAATTTATGAAGAGTTATCTTGCTACTAGATAGATGGTCAGAGTACCAATTGTATAACTGTCCAACATTCCTTGGAAGTTGAAAAAACAAATAAAGTGTTACTATACAATAATCATACCTCTTCACTTACATTGTTCTTCTGTAAGTCAAATGACCATAGTCTGTGGATCCCACTTCACAATTGTCTTAGAGATCTCTGAATGTCTAAGGCAAAGCACTGAAATAACTTGATAAATAACTTGTTCAGTCAGGCATGCTTGCAAAATCCTTTCAGATTTCCTCTATCTGTCCACTATCTATTCTCTGGGGAACACTTGGATAGCCTTCCTGCCAGCCAATTTACCCATTAAAATCCCCATACTGAAAAGAGATGACAGTATGAAGTTGCCTATTTTTTTCTCCACCCATGGATTTATCTGCATGAAGGCCTAAAAAATCTGCTCCCCTTATGTCTATTGCAAGGATTAAACTATTGAACAGAGAATGGAACATTTGTTGTTTCCACAGTGTGAAAACCAGCATATGTCTCAAATTTCCACAGATATGGAACAATGTTAGGAGGCAAATAGGTTGCCTGGTACTGCAGATCCTGAGTGTATGAAAAGAAGTCTAGAAAATTGCAAGGAGGACAACAGAAATGTCTCTTTGTAAGGAACAAGATGATGCTATACCTATGATTGGTTCTCTACCAGCCTACTTGTTTGTATGTGTACATTATTGCATTTAACTGTGGGTTCTGAATTTAATAAAACCTCTCTTACTCTGGGACTAAAGGAAAAGCAAATGGAGAAATAGAGTAGGCACAAACAAAAATCAAGGAGAAGGTGGAAGCTTACAAACTAGTGAATGATCTCTCGTAACAATAACAAAAGGACAAATGTAATAGATTATATCCTAGAAAAGGTAGTTGTTTTTGCACACAGCTGTTGACTAACTTCAGTATCATTAGGAGCCTTTATAACAGAAATAGACAAAATCTGGGGTGGAAAATCTAGCAATGGCTGTTAGAAAGAGATCCATTATGTTTGAAGGCATCTTATCTCCACCTATCCCCATTATTAAAATAAACAGGAGGTAAATCTTACCTTAATTTTTTGTTGAAGTACTCATGGTTGTTGAATTAAATGATGGACTAGAAAAACCTTCCCTCTTTTGGGAACCTGTAATTGTGTTGGATGTCCACCTTTGAACAACATGGCCTTTTGGCCATGCTATTTGGGGATTGTGAAGTAACAATAGCTTTGGAGGATCCAGGCTTAGCTGTTTCCTGCATTGGGTGTTTGAACACAAAGTGTTCCTATAATTTTCTACAAGGTCTCCCTTCCTTAACCTGAAGCCTATTTGCAAAAGGAATTGCTCCTTGCATTGTGCATATGTATTACACATTCATTTTTGCTAACCAGAATTTGGCACAAAAGAAGGTGGACAGGTTTTGCTCAGTTGTGTCACTGCCAGTGTTGGAAAACTAGGGTAAGTGATGGCTTGCCTAGAATAAGTTTTTGTGATTTTTTTTAATTTGCGCAGTTAAAAAAGCAGATGGCAGATTCCTCAGTTATTTTTTATTGAGTTAAATATTTTGTAAGCCTTTTTTTTCTTTTTTCTTTAAAGACAGTTACGGCTTTGCTGTTTAAACCATGATAAGAATTGCTTTATATGATATTATTTATGTGCCTTAATTATCCCTGAGATGCCATGCAATCTTTACTGACCTAAAAACAGTATTTTACACATTGGAGTCCAAAATCAGGGCACTTATGCTATAGGCTGGTTCACATATATTCTAAGCCAGAATTTTTTAAACCATGATTTGTTAAACATATTACTGTGATATGTTCCACAAAAAGTTTGCATAGAATATTAGGTGCTTTTGTACCTTTGGTGTTGTTCCTGATGCCCTTCTGAGCTGTGTTCATATACTGGCCAGTATAGTCCTGTAGCTTGATAACTATATTGCCTGGTAGGACTTCTCATGTTGTGGAGAAGCAGGTTATTGGTCAGTAGTCAGATAGTGCTGTTCTCTTGTGGGGAATGTTCATGAGCAACAAAGTTCTTCCTTGTATTATTCAGTCTGGTAGGGAGCCTACTGATAGCATCTGATTCATCTGTGCTGTTAAGGGTTCATGTACTAATGTTTGTTTCTTTAGCCATAACTGGTGTTATGCATCTCCTCTTTCTCCCATATGTTCTTCCAAAACTATTCAGTTTCTGCTTTTTGTGGCTCCACTGTTACTATTGTTGTTGCACTGCAGTTGGAAGTACACCTTGGATCTTTGGAAAACAGACCACTCATCTTCTTGGACATTGATTCTCTAATTTATCTCCTTAGCCTGGTAGCCAATGCTCTGAACCCTTCCTTAATAGTCTCTAGGCTTCAGATGGAGTCAGGCCCTAACATTTTTTCACTAGCTGAGTCTTACCCTTACCCTTCATATCCTGTAGTTCCATTAGCTAACAAACTCATTCAAATTGTAAGTCTCTTTTTTCTGTTATACATCATAATAGATTGATAATATCTTGTTTCATGCCAGGCAAAACCATACTAACAATTTATTTATTTTTATTTATTTATTTTATTTGTCAATTGCTTACAAGGTAATAGGTATAAGTAAAACATAGTTATGAATACATGGATACATATAAGAAAAATAAAATATAAAAGAAACAATAGGACAGGGACGGTAGGCAAGTTGGTGCGCTTATGCACGCCCCCTACAGACCTTTTAGGAAAGGGATGAAGTCAATAGTAGACAGTCTAAGGTTAAAGTTTTTGGGGTTTGGTGAAGAAACCACAGAGTCAGGTAGAGTATTCTAGACATTGACCACTCTGTTGCTGAAGTCATATTTCCTGCAATCAAGTTTGATGCGATTAACCTTGAGTTTTTATCTATTGTTTGCTCTTGTGTTGTTATGGTTGAAGCTGAAGTATTCATTGACAGGTAGGACATTGCAATGTATGATTTCATATACTATACTTAGATCGGACCAAAGGCGGCGTAGTTCAAGGTTTTCTAGGTCTAAAATTTCTAGTCTGGTGGCATAAGGTATTCTGCAACGAGTAGAGGAGTGAAGAACTCTTCTTGTAAAATATTTCTGGACTTTCTCAACTGTGTTAATATCAGATACGTAATGTAGGTCCAGACTGATGAGCTGTATTCGAGAATTGGTCTAGCAAATGTTTTGTATGCTCTAGTTATTAGTGTAATATTACCAGAGAAAAAGCTACGTAAGATTAGGTTAACAACTCTTAGCGCCTTTTTGGCTATGTAGTTACAGTGGGCTCTAGCACTTAGGTCATTTGAGATGAGTACTCCAAGATCCTTTACAGAGTTTGGGTCATCAACAAGGTCTTGACTATTCAGCCTGTATTTTATTTTCTGATTTTTTTTTGCCAATATGTAGGACAGAGCATTTATTTGTTGAGATCTGAAGTTGCCATTTGTTTGACCATTCTGATACGTAGTCAAAGTCTTTTTGAAGGGTAGCGGTATTTTCTGTGGTGTTAAATAGCTTTACATCATCAGCGAAGAGAACGCAGTTGCTCTTGAAATGATCACAGAGGTCATTTATGTAGAGTATGAAAAGAGTTGATCCTAGAACACTGTCTTGGGGGACACCACTGTTGACAGGTATAGAATTAGATAGAAATCTCCTAATTTTGACCATTTGTTGTCTGTTTGACAGGAATGCTTCTATCCAGTTACGCAGGTGTCCAGAGATACCATAAGATTTTAGTTTTAGGAGTAGTTTGTCATGTACCACTGAATCAAAGGCTTTGCAGAAGTCTCTGTAGATTGCGTCTATTGCTTTGCCCTGATCGAGTTGTGTAGTCCATATGTTTTTGCAGTGTAAGAGTTGCAGATTACATGATAATTTTTTTCTGAAACCAAATTGTTTATTAGAGAATAGGTTGTTTGTTTCTAAGTGGAGGATGATGGATTGGTTAATAATTGATTCCATGATTTTACAGGTGACGCAGCATAAAGAGATTGGCCTGTAATTTTCAACTAGGCTGGGGTCTCCCTTTTTGAAGATGGGGATGACCGTGGCTTTTGACCATAGTTTTGGCAAGGTGCTGGTCCTGAAAGATTTTTTAAAGATCATGCTTAAATGTTCGGCTATGGCAGTAAATAGTTTTTTCAAGAAGTAGGCACATATTCTGTCCAGTCCAATAAACAGAGATGGTTTAGATTGTGTAGTGCTTTTTCAACATTGTCTTCTGTAAAATCAATATGTATTAGATCATTGTAGTTGTCTGTGGTTCGACTAGGAAATACTGGGCATGATCCATTGCTGTTTACAAATACTGAGCCAAAGAATGTGTTAAAGAGTTTGGCTTTAATAATGTCGTCGTTGCAGTCTTTACCATTAGATCCTTTTAGGGGTGGGATGGACCTTGAGTCTTTTAGTTTGTTGTTTATAAAATTGTAGAAAGCGCGGGTGGAATTGGTGCATAGAAGGTTATCTTCTTGTTTAATGTGATAATTGGTGCGTTCAGTTTTTATCCGGTGGCATAAATTTTGTATCGGCTTTTGAAGTTGGCAACATGACCAGATTTGTTTTTCCTCCAAAGTGATTTCTTTTTGGATTTAAGCTTCCTTATTGTTATGGGTAATTTGTTTTTTGGTTTTGGGAGTTATTATTGGTCATTTAGTTGATGACTCTTGACTTCAAATAAAAATATGTTGTAATGGTCTTCTACAGTATTGCATCCATTGAATAGAAATTGCCAATCAAGGGATGAGAGATCGTTGTTTATAAGATCATAGTTGCCTTTTTTGAAGTTATAATTGGGGATTCCGCCATTGTGATGGTTTTTGTGTGGACATATGTTGAGACAAAAGTCAATAATATACACGAGGTGATAAAACTGGAAATCAGGTAAGTTGAAATCATCATCAAGTATGATTATAACTAACTAGAAAAAAAATCTGGAGGGGGCGTGTTCCTGTTTCTCAGTAAGGTATCAGTCTGCTCAAAATATCTTAATAGCATTGAGAAAGGAGCATCTCTCAGTATATATAACAATTATGAGGTAATTTTCTTATTTACAATTCCCCTTAAGTCATGTGTATGTGTGTATGTGTATGCATATATATATACATCAGTTTAGTCTGAGATAAATCATTCAGTATATATTCTTCTACAGATTATGAAAGTTTTCTTGATTTGTTATTCTGAGATATTTAAAAGAATTCAAGCAATGAGTGAGATCCCCATTGTTATACATTCATTACAGCCTACATGAAGTCTAAAAGACTTACTTCAATTAATTGAATAGCCTGTTGATTTACCAAACTGTTAAATTATTAATAATATATCATTGACATTTTAATAACAGCAAATCTTATATCCAGAATATCCTTTGATTGTCTACTAAGGGGAGCCACATTCCATATCAAATTAAATATTAGAAGAGATAAAGGACATCCTTGATGAATTCCATGAGATATCTTGATAGATGAGGAACTAATTCAATTTATGATAACCTTGACAGAAGGATTAGAATACTACATATTAATCCTGTTGATAGAAAAATAAGGAAATCCTTATTTAACCAAAACTTGCTGCAAAAATTTCCATCGCATCGTATCAAAGTTTCTTTTGATCCCACAATGCTCCTGCTGGCAATTTCAATTTTGTTGGATGTATATCCAAAATAACAGTTGATGTTCTAATATTATGTGAGGCTTGTCAGACTTTCATATCTTTCTTGATCACCTTTGGGGTAGAGGCAAGGTGTCTTTTTTTTTTTTTTTTCACCCAGTGGTTTTCCTCTTTCCTAGGCTGACAGTTCTAATCAGAGATAGGATGTGAGAAGTTGGGCAATCCCTTTTGAGATGCCCCAAGGTTCAATTCTCCAGCAGAGGTCCTGGCTGACAGTGACTCATTTTCATATCACTATACATTATATTACTGCAATGCACTTTACTTTGAAGGTTATACTTGGAAGTTTCAATTAGTGCAAAATGCAGCAATCTACATATATACTGGAACACTACAACAGCAGAACATCTGTTTTGAGGTGTCCAGAACATCTGAAAAGCATTTTTTAAAAAAATATAATTCACAGTGATGGTTTTAACCGATAAAGGCTTCATCCCTAAAATATCTTCAAGATTGCATCCTTCACAGAAACTGCCCTTGTCCTTGGTAGGGAAACTCAAGTTCCCATAGACACATGGAGTGAGAGGCAGAGGGACCTGGGCCTGCAGATAATGCTTTTCCATAGTAGCCTCTGGCTTATAGAATAACCTCTCCTCAGAGGTCCAATTTGCTGGATATTTTTTTGAAAGATCATGAAAACCTAACTTTTCAGCAGGACTTCTGAGGGTTGCCTGTCACTGCAATTCAGACAGGAGTTGATGCTCATGGTTGTTTATTCATTTTATTGTATTTTTTTTACAGTTTACAGTTTTATTGTAAACTTCCATAATCACTCTTTGGTTATCGTGCCCTATAACTATCATATCAATAATAAATATAATAAATAAAAGATTGGGAGATAGCCTTTAGTTTGGGAATAACTGTTACTGCAAATCAGTAACATCACCAAACCCCAAGTGGGAGTTCATCCTGCCCCATTCCTGCTGCAGGGCTGTGAATGGCAGATGGCTTCCTATCATCTGGTGATGTTCAGTAAGGGGGGGGGGGGGGGGGCAGAGCCAGATGGTTTAACCAATTGCTTTGCTTAACAGACACACACACACTGCACAAAAACAGGACTTCACCATTCAGAAGGAAGCCAAGATAGAAACAACAGATGCAGGATAAGGACTGATGATGGAAACAGCAATTGCTATGCCTTATAGTGTCCTAGTGACTCGGAATAGCTAAGTAATGTTTTAATTTAAGATTCTAGACCCCCAACTGCTTGAGACCCCAGACCTCTGGGGTGTGTGTGTGTGTGTTTTCTCTTCAAATTATCTTCCTCATCAGAAGCTATAGGAGAATACACACAACACCTAACATTCACTGAACAAAAGCACAAGGAGTCTAGTTAGGGTTATGAGGCTAATTATTCATTATTGTCACAAGTTTTAAATCACTTCTGGTACTTATTGTTTTCCTGACTGAGTTCACATTATAGATTTATTAAGACATTACTATACATTTGTTTGTTTGTTTGACTTATCTTGTTTAGTGGTGACTCTGGATGGTTTACAAACATGAAAAGCCAATAAAATATTGAAGCAATAAATACTCATAACAATAGCAATAATTTACAATTAAAAAGATGGGAAAGAATTACATGTCCTAATATTGGGTTTATTTTTGGCTTAATATTTATCCCTTCATTTCTGAGGAGATATTTACTCCCTTCATCTCTGGTGATTTGTAAATCATAATTCATGTCTAATGTATTATGTTAATTTAACCAATTGTAGACCAATGAAAAATGATGGTTTAGTGATCTCCACTTAATGCAGTGCCTGAGGCTGGCTACCAGCCTTACCTGCCCTACAGAATCGTCTCTCTCTCTCTCTCTCTACCATATATATTCATATATACAATATATATTCTGGAATACCTT
Source organism: Bungarus multicinctus (assembly GCA_023653725.1). Taxonomy (NCBI): domain Eukaryota; kingdom Metazoa; phylum Chordata; class Lepidosauria; order Squamata; family Elapidae; genus Bungarus; species Bungarus multicinctus. The sequence continues at coordinate 1,102,512 of JAGDQI010000444.1, read as the reverse complement.
CTCACTGTATTCAATGTAGGTGGTCAGGTGTGCAGCTAGAATGGGACCCAGGGCACCCCTTTCAGAGAGAACGTATTATTTATTTATATTTATCCCACCTTTATTAATTAAATAAATGACTCAAGGCAGCGAGCATACCTAATACTCCTTCCTCCTCCTATTTTGTCAATAACTACACTCTTGTGAAGTGAGTTGGGCTGAGTGACAGGAAGATCGACCAACCATTCAACAAGTTTAGCCCAGGAAGGAGGCCTGTTTTCTCCCTCCCTCTGTCCCAAGCATCCCAAAGGGCAGCCATTACCTACTTACTTTGTTTCCTTTCAGCAAACCAGGTGGATTTGTGTCTGGGGTGCTTCAGGCAGGTGCCCAGGGGAAGACCTGCGCTTCTGGGTCAATCTCACTCAGATGTGGCTGCTGGATCCCAGAGGGTTCAGCAGCCATGCCTGATGCTGCATTTCCATCTGAATAAGGCATTATTCCACTCAGTTGGCTTGAGCTGTTTGGGATTGTTCTGTGACCCTGCCACTCACAGCCCGCTGTTTAGAAACAGAAAACCCAGACGCTTAATTCTGTGCACAATGGGGGAAGGAGATTAGGCAGCTCAAACACAAACAGATGAGCCCAGATTCTCCTTTTAATCAAAGCATCTTTATTTCACTTAATTGTGTTGTATGTGTTTATTCAGCTGCACACATAACCCCTCCCTCCCCGTGTGAGCAATCAGGGAGTTTTGCAGCCAGTTTGCCTCTGACACCTGCTGGACTAGATGTAGCTGCAGGCTTCTCTGTTTACTGCAGTTGTCCTTCAGCCTCACTTGGCAAGCAGCACAGAGCACCATATTAGACAAGATAGGGCATTTTGGATTTTTGTCTTGCCTAAACTTTCTCCCTTAATGTATCACTGCCCCACCATCCACAACTTTAACTGATCTTCCTGTCCCTTGTCCTCTAGGCTAGCCTCAGTAGGGCTATGTTGCACCCTGCTAGAACCTGCCTAGCTACAGACTAGGGCAGAACCCAGCTCTGGGGCCTGAGCGATTTAGCGAACATGTCACCATATTGTTAATTAATGATTTAAATGGATATGCCTCCCACCTCACCAGTAAGACGAATCTTTATATGTCTCATTATATGTACAACAAGGGTGTCAAGCTCAATTTCATTGAGGATCACATCAGGGCTGTGGTTGACCTCGAGGAGGGGGGGAGGGTGTGTGTGGCTGATGGGGTGGGCGTGGCCAGCTTGATGCCACTCTCCAAATTGCTGTTATATTTCTTCTTCGCATTGGGTAGACCAGGCCAAAGCTACGCTGGCTTGATCTTTCTCCACATTGGGTAGACTGGTCTTATCTTTCCCCTTTGCATTGGGTAGACCAGGATGGCCCCCTGGGCTGGATCCGACCACATCGTGGGCTAGATCCATCCTGCAGGCCTTGAGTTTGACACCCCTGATGTACAGGGTATAGCTGGGCCAGTTTGAAAATATATTTCTATATGTATGAGTTGTACACCTCCTAATTTCATTTTTAAATACACTGGCCATGTATATTTCAAGAGTGTGGAACATCCACCTAGTGCTAATGGACTAAAATAAAAGCAATTACAATGAAATTTGCAGAGCAAAAATATTTTCTCTCCAATTCATTAACTAACATCTAGACAAATAGCAGCATTTTAAACCCAGCATGAAGATGGATTAAAAAAAAACCTGTTAAAGCTGATTAACTTCATTCAGTATCAGTTTATTATTCAAAGTTCAACAAACTCTCCTTGTTAAAAGTGCTGCCCTTGGAACTATATTGTAACCATAGTTACTGAGAGTTAAGTTTTGTGCAGGCATGTGTTTGAATGTATATGGGTAAGGGGGGCAAGAGCTTCATGGCTGTAGACTACAAGACTTTTCTTTAGAGTAGAAGGACTGAAATTTGCCATAATTAACATGCATCATGGGGCCTTTTCCTACTGCTAACTTAAGCTGCTATCTACTTATTTCTGGGTCAGAGATTGGAAATTTAAGAGAAAATACCAGGACAGAAATAGCCCCAGAGATGAGAAAGGCAGTTCTTTCCATGACTGTGCAATTAGCTAGGCCTCTTACAGTAAGATAGTTGAAACTGATTAGCTAAGTTAATTTGCTCTAACTTCAGGGTAAAGAGAAAGGCAGATAAGTGAAACTGATAGATGTAAGGAACTGGAAAACAAGTAACAAAAATCTAGTTCAACATCCCTCATTTGAGAAGCAAAACAGAGCCTCCAATCCTTAACCCTCACGGACAGTCCAAATGTATCCCTTTGTTGATAGTTCTCAGACTGTTAGAGCTCCAAGAAGATCATAATGGAGGTGCTCCCCCCTCATCCAAGACCATAATAACGTTGTCCCCATATGAGGACCAATGCAAGTCATATCCAACACTGAAGCCTGGCTTCAAGGATCCTGGAAAATCCATTCCATTCAAGATCCTGTGGACTGAGTCCCATCATTTCTCCATATCATTCCTTTCAAGTGGGAAGTTGACAGTTGTCTGGGATGGCTGGATTAACCCATGGCTACCCCAGAAGAATGTGGACCCACTCTCCCCCTTTCAAGGAAACATTTATCCCTTCCCAAATCCAGCCATTACACCCTTCTGCATGGATAAGGCCCCCTCATCTTATTAGACTCTGTCAATGCAATGTTAATGCAATGTCAATGCAAATGATTTTATCCACAAAAGAGCTTGCAAACACTTTGATTGCCCACCATAAGATCATTGCTGTCACCACCACATAAGCATCAAGAATGAAGTAGGCCATTTATTCTACCACCTATCCTGTTCAACAAAGTCCCTGCAGATACAGTAATAATAGCAATAAATATAAATATGTTTATAAGACCCAACAAGTTCACATAGTTAACAAGAATAAACATGTTATCCCACCTTATTGCCATGGTATACTCTGAAGATAGGTGGGCAATCAGAATCAGCCAAACTCATTGTTTTCCTCCACTCTGCTTTTGATGATTCTTCATTTAAGTAATTAAGTGACTCTTCACTCATCAAGAACCTTCCTGGGATATGCAAAGGAGGAAAAGTTCCTGGGGTGTAATTTGATCTAATATCTGAACCATCTTTTTATTCCAGAGTTCAGCGAGATATTTGGCAATGCTGTTTGAAAGTTGCTGGGCAAGTGACTAGTCTGGCATCCCTGCAGAAAACAACTGTACCAATAAAGTACCCAAAAATCAGATTTTTTTTTTTAAAAAAAGTTGGCATTAAGAAATAATTTGAGATGTCTGTGTGTGGGTGTGCGTGCATGCATGTGATGATTTACATGAAAGGAAACAAAGTGCTGAGGAAAAAAGTGAACACGGTGAAATAAATAGCCACATACCCCCAAAAGTTTTTCCAAGTCAATGGTTCACCAGGTGTTGCAGGCTATACATAATGTTAAGTTATTGAGGAACAGGATTGATGCAAGGGAGAAAATATTACCTTAAAAATGGTAGACAAAATGACAGTGTAAGGGTGCTTAAATTGTAGGATGACATAAAGTCAGGCGACCAAGGGCAAAACTGCTGTGGCCAGGCATGGTTGTGTAATGTAATAGTAAACTGCAAATCCAAGTGATTTAAAACTCAACAGATATGTAGTTAAACACGTAAGTGAAATATAGATTCTTACAGAGCTTTTTCTAAATAGGGATAAGACCACTGAATATGTGCAAAATCAATCTCATTCCTCTTTTTCATGCTTTCAGGTCAGTATCCGGACAAGGCTAGGACAAGCCAAGTTCATAACTGGTCCCTTTAGTGAAGGGGAAGGAAACAAATTTCTGAGGCTTAAATACCAGAGTAACCAATCAAAACACAACTGCAAAACTAAATGGTAGGCAGAGGCTACAGACCTGGGAAACTGATATTCTGAGTAATCAATCAGGAACAGGAAGATATCCTTCTCTGTCAAAAGACCCTCTAAAAGGAGAGAAGGCCAAGTCTATTTTGTCCTTGTACTTTTTGCCATCCATTACAAAGGAGATGGCATCTCTTTCCAGTCTGGCTCCTACCAGGTTAGAAATTCACCCCAACTTGGAGAAGGGTTGGTGAAATTTATCTGAGCTGTTTGTTTCTTTATATTCTTAGTCCTCTTTTGTTCTATGTGAACTGTCTGCGTATCTGTCCCTCTGTATTCATGCCTGGAAGATAACTGTGAGTAAAGCCTACAGGGCCCATGAGATTTTCCTCTCCTTTTCTGTCCTTTCTTCAATTCTCAATTAGCTCCTGTGTTAAGCCAGGGAAAGCAAACCCTCTAGATAGTGGAGCTGCTCAATAGGCAAAAAGTATTAATTGCATAGAATGTGCCCTAAGTGGCTCTTTCACTCTCTGATGGGTATTAACAAAACACAGAGAGTTTAGAATTGTTGTGCTGAACAAGTTACCCTTCCAGTTCAAAAGATTCCAAGATTACACTCACATTTAAAAAAGTAGTTTTTACTGATGTTAACCATTGATCTGCCAGGGAGGACCTGATATTTTGAAAGGGGGATGCTCAGCCCAGGTGCATTTGCTATGAAATCCTTGGATGAGTACAATGTTCCATATATTTATTGGAGTAGAATACTATAAGATGGTCATTCTAAGCATACCTGATCCCCATGATCTTTTGCTTTTATCTACTTGAAAAACAAAATTACCCATATGTAGAATCTGTAATAGTCATTCATTATGCCTCATATGTCCCATTCAACCTAGAATCAGTGATTTCCTCCTTCCAATGATGGGATTTGGGTTGATTTCTAGCTCCTTAAACTGCACAATAAACTGAAGCCTCATATTGACTTGGAATGTAGCCTACCATGCATCTTGGCCACTCTTCTTTGATATCAGGGAAGAAATTGCCTATTACTAGTAGAGATCATCTTACTTTGTAAACTATGATGGCAACAGCTAAGCCAGTGTTTCTCAATCTTGGCAACTTTAAGATGTGTTTACTCCCAAGAATTCCCTAACCAGCATGGAGATTGTCCACATATCTTAAAGCTGCCAAGGTTGAAAAATATTGAGCTAGACAGACTCTGTTCCCCAAGATTGCTGGAGGAATAATGTGAAAAGGTTTTGAGAACGTCAACCCGTTATATCTCTAAATGAAAGTGTGCATATATCACTGTGTTATATCCATTGAGGGCTGACATGTATATGAGTTGTGAGGTCTCATTCCCCATATCCTTTAGTTTTCATACCTTAAAGGTAAGATTTGCTTTATTTATCTGATAAAAAGCCAAAATGCTTTCAGAAGAGCAGTTTCCTTCTCTGGTGCATCTTCAGGCTGTAGACTCATTTTCAGATAGTGATGTACTTGTTAAAAACATAGTCAAGAACAAAGAGGTAACAATTGTAATGTTAATGGGCTATTAAATTATGAGTCTCCTGCAAGCATGCTACCAATAATGTGTATTGAATTTAAATATAACTAAGCTGTCCTCACAAAATGTTATAGATGATTAGAAACGAATTGTTTGGGTTCTGCAACAATTTAGCTATTGATTGCCCATTAAGGAAAGCAACTATGAAAGATTTATACAAACTTTCTTAATTATTTAGAAGACGAATCTCATGGAATTAAATAGCAGTGCTGTATTTCAGTTCTAGACTACTGGTTTAAAATATACTGTCTCTAGAAGACTATTGAACTTGTTGGAATGCATGTTAATCCTTGGCCATAATTTAATCCTGAAAAACCATCTGTCATGATAAGCCTATGGCTTGATTTAATTTATACACTGCTTAAACCAGCTGTAAGAATGGAATATGATTGAAATGAAATAAGGATCTAAATAGAATAAATATGTCAAGTAAGGAGATGTAAATTGTATATGATTCATTTATTATATATTTCTAAAGCCCGCGTCAAACTATTTCAGGTTGAGTTGAAGTAAATAAAACAACTAAGCACACAGCCATAAAGAAACATATCCTTAGGAAAAGTAATAATCCTCCTATATTCTAACTATACTGTGCAAAAAAGCAGAATGAGGGTCTATGAGATGGATGATAAAGTATGGGAAGAAATTCTTTCTAGGGCTTTTCAAATATTTATCCATCACCAGATGCTTTGAAAATTGTCCTCTTTATTTTTCTCACCTAAAAAGAATATAGCTGAACATATATTGCAGGGGGAAAAGTAACATAAATTAGTAGCAATTGGCACGGTTAGTGTTTATTAAATTAATACCTTTTCCTGTAATAGAATGCTGAAAGCTATATGCAGAAAAAAATGTAAACATATGAAAACTATCTAAAATACAAATATAAAATATGTACACATAAAGAATGTTAAGGAGAATCAAATAAATAAAACTGGTAAGCTCAGCAAGCCCTCTACCAGTTGAAATAATTCCAAATAGCAGTGAAATTGATAGAAAGTTAATGCTTATTTCCCATGTGGGGGTCAACTGAAAGAATGGTAATTATGTGGTTAGAATTGTTTCTTTTCAGTTTTAACTACAAGAAAAGGAGAAATGCAGAACAAAGCCTTTCAGATGTGTATGAATAGAAAAAATACAAGGACAGCTCCCTCCCCCATCATTTACATATCCTACATCTACATTTGTACATACTTTGAACATTTTTCATGGGCAATTCCTCAATTTTTTTTATTGCTGTCCAGAAAAATGGGACATGTTCTCATAGTGTTTGGGCAGATAGCAGAGCAAAAACAGGCATATAGAAAAAGGGGAGCTTTTCTGCATAACAAGACAAATGATGAGATACAATAACCTATTTACATAAATTAGAGAAATTAAACAAGCAGATGTTTACAATTCGTGCATAGTTATATTTATGTATGCTCTTATACAAATGCACATATGTGTACATACACACATAGAGCTCCTCTTGTTTTTCCTTCATCAAGTACTGAAAATGAATGGATTAGAGCAGTGGTGGCTAACCTTTTTGGACACCTGTGGCAAAAATTGTGCGCTCATGTGCCAGCACCCAGAAGGCATTGCGTGCCCGCCCCTGCCCCCTGTGCATGCGCATGCAATTCCCGCCTCGCTGCTCCCTTACCTACACTGTGCCTCCCAGCTGATTTTCGGCCCGTTTGAGGCCTTGTTCGGCCTCCCAGAGACTTGAGGACAGCTTCTCAAGTCTCCCAGAGACTTGAGGACATGCCATTTTCCTCTCACCGTCCGGTGCGCTCCCACAGGGAGGGTCTCTTGCGGGTCCCGTCGGCATCTATGTGCCAGCTGGTGACCCCGAGGAATAGGGCCTTCTCTGTGGGGGCGTCTGCCCTCTGGAATGGGTTGCCTCCGGAGTTACGTACAGCCACGGACCTGGGGACCTTCAGGCGTGCCTTGAAAACCTGGTTTTTTGACCAGGCCGGCTTGGGCTGATTTTAGATTTGGGTATTTTAATTTTTATATCAAATTTTAGGGTTTAAGGGAGGGGTTTTAATTGTTTTCAGCCAGGGTCTTTAATTTAATCTAATTTTAACTTTTATATATTTAATGTTTTAATTGTATGGCTGTGCACCGCTCCAAGTCCTTCGGGAGAGGAGCGGTATATAAATATTATTATTATTATTATTATTATTATTATTATTATTATTATTATTATTATTATTATTATTATTATTATTATTATTATTATTATTATTATTATTCTTCGGCCTTTGCAGGCCAAAAAATAGGCCCATTTCATCACTCCTGGTATTACAGGAAGTGTTGAAATGGGGCTATTTTTCAGCCTGCAAAGGCTGCAGAAGCTTCTTCTCAAGACTCTGGGAGGTTGAAAAAGGCCTCAAACAGGTCAAAAACAGGTCAGCTGGGAGGCGCGTGCATGCGCAGTGAGGTAAGTTTGCCTGCAGCTCGCGTGCCGGCACAAATGGCTTTGCATGCCATAGGTTTGCCATCACGGGACTAGGGGCACAGCCAGGAAGCCTGCTGAAATTAGTTCCTCATGGGAAGGCCATCAAATATAAGAAATCTTATATTTGATGCCCTAAGTATTCTTAAAAAAAGATAGAATTAAACGTTACTAATAAATAAAAATATAAACAAATCAGACTTTATCCCAATGTCTTACACCTGCAAACATTTCCTAGCTCTCTGAAGACCAAATCAAATTCTATGTATGATTCATTAACCTGTTTTGGTTTTAGCTTTTTATATTTCTTATCTAAATCCCCTTTTTGTATAAATTTGCCATTCACTAGATGAACATGAGGCACCACAATGTCTCACCTTAGAAACTTATGATTCTATTATTCATTCACCTGCCAGGTTGATACATAATCACAATGCTAATTAATGCTAATTGAATAGTCATCGGACCAAAGTATAGGTATAAAGCTCTGTTTTTAGCACGCTTTCATTTCAATGTACTGTAACCCAATTTGTTTCATTTTCTGTATAATGGGATTCTCTTCTATGATTTCCAGATGTATTCATTAGATGCATTAATAGATTTATGAATAATAACACTGGAAATTATCCATATGGCAACTTACTTCATTCTTTTAGTATATTGAAAAAGAAAAGCGAGATCATAACTGAGAAGCTGGGTCACTAAGGATCTTACTTAGGGCAGTTTTGTTTTATATGTATCAGGCCTAAGCCCAAAGTTTATGCAGTTGAATTGAGTTCTTTATTTGCTTATACCTAGTAGACAGAATCTTGCTGGACTAAAATTATAAACATCTAACATGATGAATATATCCTGAGATATTCTAAGGTGTGGCTACCCTGAATCTTTTCTTCCCTTTTTCATCCAGTTCAGGACTGTGCAGTCCAACACTTTCAACTCCCAGAATTATCCAACTGCCAGCATTCTGAGAATCAAAGTCCACACTTCTTAAAGTTGCTGAGATTGAGAAACACTGCTCTACAGCATACCTTTCAGTACAGGATCATATCACACATGTAATTCTAGTTATATATGAATAACAGCACAATTTGTCTTAAATAGTTCCATAAGAATAAAATAACATAAGATTTCATGGTTTGCAAATATGATTAAGAATGACAAACAATAAAAATATAATAGGTATTTTTACATGATTACTTTTCTAGCTACCATGGGATATGTTCTATTTATAAAATTTATACTTCATTTATGATGTTTTTAATCCATCCAACATTGCCTGGAGTCATTTTTATTATGTGGAATATGTTAATAGCATTAACATTAAAATTAATGGAATATGTTATTGTTATTTGTTCAAGATCCAATTGTTGCCAGGCTCCAACATTTGCTTCAAACAGACAATTCAAAGTATTTGGATTTAAATATATCTATTATTCTGAAAGAGTTGAGTACAGAGGGACATAAATGGCAGCTGCTACATCTTTTACCCAAGCCTTACTGGATATTTTTCTTTTCAGGGAGAGGGAAAAGTAAAGATGAATAGTGGCTGTTTAATATCTCTTGAATCAGCCCCAATGACAGTGGTGATGCAAAGAGCTCACCAATTTATATTGCATTAAGGGTTGTCAGCAAAAACTATCATTGTGGTTGGTCACAAGCAAATCATCCAAGTTCATAATAGAAAACAGTTAAAGTGATTAAAGTGATAATGTCTTCAGGAGAATAATAAACGGCCGATCTAAGGGCTGGGCTACATTTTGCAACCATTAAGGTCAGCCCTTTTTAAATCTTATTTTATGACATTGTGTTGCTTAGAAAATGTGGACTTAGAGTGAACTTTATCAAGGGTGGGATTCTATTGGTTCGACCCGGTTCTATAGAACCGGTAGCTCTGAAGAGCAGCTGACACCAAACCGGTTCTCTCTGAAGATCGTCTTTTCTTTGGTTGGGCCCACCCACCTGCCTGGGCTCTAGGCTGTCCTATATTCTTACCTTAGTTGCTTTGCGCGGCACAACTGAATGCTGTGTGTCAACAGGAGATGGTGACTGCTTGCAGGAGAATTTGTTTTGCAAGTATTGTGCATGCACATGCTTACCAAACTGGTTATTATGCTGGTAGGATCCCACCCTTGAATTTTATGTTTTGAATTCTTGCCCTGACCCAGTCAGTCCAACACATCTGGGAATCTCAGTCAGCTCACTTGATGTCTGAGGTCAAAATAAATGACAAACTGTTTCAGAAATTCTCATCAGAAAAAAATAGAGATTAAGGCAAGGAGGACTTTTCAACCAGACTGAGGTGACAGATGGTTAAAAGTTGTGTCAGGAGGAGGTAAAGACTGAGGAAAGCTAACAGAGAGGAAAATGAAACTTTGATGGGGAATTAGTTGTGGTGGAAGTGAAGGTACCTGCCACCCACAGTGCCATGAATAGAGAGTGGCACTTCTGAGCTGAAATAGAATTTAAAGAAAGCTAATGTGTGTCATACAAAATGGAGGTGGTAATAAATCTTTCAGGTGAGATAGGAAGCATTTAACTGCAATCCTATCTAGGACTAGGGCTTTGCATGCTGCTCAGTAAATTTTGTTCTTCCCTCTCTTCAAATAGTAAGCCTAGGCAAATAAAGAGAAGTAAACATCTTGAATCAGACTATTCTAGAAGATGACTAGCCCTAGTGAAGGCAGGAAAGTCACAGTGACTATATTAAAATACACTATTTACTTGAGTGGAGTAAAAAGTAAGGTGTCTATGATGTGTCAATTTTCTGAAGAAGATAATACCCCAGTTTGATGTATTGTGCTAAGTTCTTTAGGAAGATTTTTTCACAATGTGAAACCAAATATAGTAAAGTTATAGACACAATTTACATAGACTTCTGCAAAGCCTTTGATTCAGTGGTACACAACAAACTACTGTTAAAACTAAACTCTTATGGCATTTCTGGATCCCTCCATAAGTGGATTACGGCATTCTGTCAAACAGGCAACAAATAGTAAAAATAGGGAGCGCTATATCAAACCCTGCTCCAGTTAACAGCGGTGTCCCCCAAGGCAGCATTCTAGGACCCACACTCTTTATACTCTATATAAATGACCTTTGCAATCACTTTATAAGCAACTGCGTCCTCTTTGTAGATGATGTAAAACTATTCAACACTACCGACAATGCTACTATCCTTCAAAGCGACCTTGATTATGTATCTGAATAGTCAAACATCTGGCAACTCCAAATCTTGACCAACAAATGCTCTGTCCTACACATTGGTAAAAAAATCAGTACACCAAATACAAACTAGACAGATATGACCTTGTTGATGATCCTCATTCTGTCAAGGACCTTGGAGTTCTCATATCAAATGACCTATGCGCCAGAACTCACTGTGACAACATTGCCAAAAAAGGCATTAAGAGTTGTAAATCTAACTTATGAAGCTTCTCCTCCAGAAATATCGAATTGCTAACTAGAGCATACAAAACTTTTGCCAGACCAATACTCGAGTACAGCTCATCAGTCTGGAATCCGCACTGCATATCAGACATTAATACAATCGAGCGAGTCCAGAAGTTTTTCATGAGAAGAGTACTATAGTTCTCTGCTCACAACAGAATACCCTATATCATCAGGCTTGAGATTTTGGGCTTGGACAACCTTGAACTACACCGCCTATGGTTAGACTTAAGCATAGCACACAAAATTATCTGCTACAATGTCCCACCAGTCAATGACTACTTCAGCTTCAACCACGATACAAGAGCACACAACAGATACAAACTCAATGTAAACCGCTTCAAATTTGACTGCAGAAAGTACGACTTCAGCAACAGAGTAGTCAATGCTTGGAATGCACTACCTGACTCTGTTGTTACATCCTATAACCCCCACTCCTTTAACTTCAAACTAACCATTATTGACCTCACCATATTCCTAAGAGGTCTGTAAGGGGCGTGCATAAGTGCACCATCCTGCCTATCATCCCTGTCCTATTGTCCCCATTTATTCATACCTATTTCCTGTATTCTTATACTCATGTTTATACTTATATTTATTATCTTGTAAGCGATTGACAAATCAATTAAACAAACAAACAAATAAATCACTATTTCACTGGATGTGGAAAACACAATTTACTAAGCAGAAGGTATTTCCTGTTCTCAGCAAGTTGGCAGAAAAAAATAAAGGAAGAAACAATTACAAAATAAAACTCTGTCTTTTCTGAACATTTCAGAACCACAGATTAACAGGAAGCTTCAAAGTTGATACAGAAGAGAGAGATAAGGATTCTGGCTTTTCTTGTGGCCCACATAATGTTACTTGTAATTTCAAAGCCATAATATGCAAGTGAAAGTTAAGCATTCTTGGATCCATTCATCATCAGAATGCACAGGAGATGGCAACTACATGATCACCACCTTGTAATGTGAGTAAGGGTTCTTAGGAATTTGATTTTGATATAATATATAGCAATCTAATAAACAGGAACAGAAACATTCCCAAATTGGAGAAAAACTTGTGTAATTCTTTTTTTATATTATTGACAGGGATGATGAAACATGCCTCATAACAGCACAATGCAGGCTCTCTCCCTAATGTACTTGTTAACAATGTCACAAGTGCAAAAAGGGTGGAATCTGTGTTGAAACATTATGATGCATCATTCATAATTTGTCCCTTCTTGCTACTCCTGTGAACTCTTAATGGTTTCTGATGTACAGTATATTCCTGGCCTGCTGGCAGCAAAACAAATGTGAAACAATGGCTGGTAATTAAAAACTCCCATTGCAACCACTGGATAGGGTTTGTGTGTGTGTCTGTTATTTGCTTTACTGAAACTTTAGCTACTTCCATTTCATGGTCTGTGGCAAGCTCCTAGCAAGATACCCGTCTCTTAGCTTGCCTTTTATTTTATCTCAGATGTGTTCAACATCTGCATTACTTTAAGTCCAGTAGCTCTTAGATAAATCATTCCCAATATAGAGTGAGAAGCCAGTTCTCTGTTGCCTGTTCTTCTGAAGCATTAAGACATAACCTGTTAAGGCTAATATTCCACTGGTTTATTCCACCATATTTGTTATCCTTTATTATGTCATAATGTATTATGTATTTCATTCAACTTATTATCCATATTTTGTGCACCATTGTAGCAACATTCAAAGTGATAGGTTGAATCCCCTTTTCTTTGTATTTTCTTTGTTTTATTGTTAAACTGGTAATTTTCAAAACACTTTGCTTTACTGTTTTGTTCATTCCATTACTTGCCAATGGCCTCATGATTATCCACCTCATCTCTACCTTATTCCCGGTATTCTGATTTAAAACTCTCATGATCAGGTTAGTCAGATGTCATCTAAGATGCATTTGCCTCCTTAGTGAGATAAATTCTGCTGCTGCCAAACAGCCTTTCCTGGAATTTGTTGAAAATTCTAAACCTTTGTCATTTGCATCAATGTTGCATCTGGGAGTTCCATGTAGAATTTGTCCTTCCTCTTGCTGAATTTTTATTTTTAATAGGAAACATTGATGAGAACACTTCCTGGAAATCAAGATCCCCCACCCTCTTTCCCAAAGTCATGAAGCTATTCTTACTATGCTGAGGATCCTGCCTTGCAAGTGTCATTTGTACCCACATTGGAGTCTCTGATCAAGAAGTTTGTTCTATCACATCACTGATTTGGGCAGCTGCAAGGCAGCAAAGTCCACCTGTTTGTGTGTTAGTTTGATCTGTATAGCTGCCCATCACACATGAAAATTCATGCTTGTTACAAGCATGGTTTTACTATTCTATGCAGATTAGAATTTCTAATTTAGAGACTATCTTCCAATTCAATGTACTATATCCAAATCCCATTAACTCAGAGGGGTTTCTCCCCCCCTACCCATGTCTATGTAAGTTTTGGAATTTGTTGCTACAAATTGTGGTGCTGACTACTAGCTTCAGTAGCTTAAAAAAAGATTTGGGCCAATTCTTGAAAGTCATGCATACCAACAACTATTAGCCTTGGTGGCAGTGTGACTGTCTCTGAAAGCCATTTGCTGGGAGACTAGTGGGTTTCCTTGTGCAGTTGGTTTGTCACTGAGAAAAGACTGCTGGACAAGATGGGCTACTGAGCTGAAGCAGCAGGGCAGTTATGGCTACTGCAGCACCCCCATGGTCGTGGTAACAAAAAATTGGGTGTTTTAAGATTGGGATACTCACACAATGGCAACACATGCCCTCATCATCTTGCAGTTAGACGTTGGCAACCAATTTTACATTGGGCTACCCTGAAAATGATTGGAAACTGCAATCGATCCAAAAATTAGCAGAATTGGGAGATATGGTCAATGTGTCATCTAAGTTGAGATTGCTGTATTGGTTACTTATAGGCTTTGGGCCCAATTCATGACTCTGGATTAAAGCCCTATTTGCTTTTGTATTTGCAGGATTGCTTTTCCTGACCAGCATGAGCTCATTCTGTGCATGGATCCCAAGAAGTTAGGCGGATGGGATTCTGGAAGCAAACCTTTTTAGTGGTGCTTCCCCCCCCCCCCCCCTAGATCATGAAATACTTTTCAAGGTAAAGAAACTCCCCAACTTGCTTATATTTTGCAAACCATGAAAGCCATTCTGTTTCAATGGGCTTTTGTAGCAGCCGTGAATTTTATTTGTAATTATTATGTATATTATATCTTAATTTTTTAATACAAAAGCATCTTTGAACTCTTGAGATGTAGGCAGGTATAGAAATGTTGTCATAAATAAATGTTAAATTATCAGTTTGTTCTGGATGAAACAACTGACTGCTCCCTTGAAGCAATGACCAAGAGAAAATATTGGCAAGATTGAGAGAAGTAAAAGAAAGGAAAACAACAAAAAGGTGATACCTGGATAAGATTAGGTTAATCACTGGAATAAGTTGAGCATCACTGGGGATGGGGTGAGATATGGCCATTTTCCATGCAATCCCTGGAACTCAGGCTTGATTCAGTGGTACCAAATTAATTGCTGTGAAACTTTTGAGTGTGAAAATAAAAATCTGACCGCTATTGATCCTTTATGGCAGTGTACAGAAAAGCACATACAGTCCTTTGGAAAAGACATTATATTTTGGATTTTTGCTCTCCAGCTTTTAGGGCCAAATAATCCATTTTCCAAATCCCTCCTTCATGTTTTTTCCTCCTTTAATTCATATATATTGACAAGGGGTGGAGGAGACACCTAATTTGACTTCAGGGAATACTTTACTGTCTATATTTTTTCTCAATCCAAATGTCCCCTGCCCCATGTGCTCTGATTCTTGTGGTGATATAATAGAGAAATGTGTATTTATTCATCATAGAATAAACAGCACTTTGGGGTATATTTTGACCCTGACTCCTGATCAAAATATATGCAGCCTTTCTTGCCTCAGCCTTTCAAGTGTGCAGCCTACTTTCCATCACCGTCTCATGTCCAATTATTTGTTTTCCTGATGGCAGATCTGGCTGATCAAGATACAGGAGACAGGGAAAGCATACACTTTATTCCTTAGTTCCTCTCTATGATGTGTATCAGCCTACTCCATACCTGACAACTGGTAGTAAAAAAATCTGTTACCTTAAGCCCAGAAAAGGTTTACATTTGCAGCATAGAAGAGCAAAACAAACAACCATTTTTGAGGGTATGGTGAAACAGCAACATGTCAGTAAATAAAGAAAAAAGATGGAAATGTGTATAGCAAGAATGTATAAAAACAGGTTGCTTAAATGAGAAAACATGCAATATATTTCAGTTGCAACAGGGAGTATAAACTAAACGGTTTTGGGTTATGTATGACAGACCAATAGCACAACTTGAGATCTACCATCAAAGATCAATTGCAATCTATCACTTATGTGAGAGGAACACACACACATAGTAGAAGAAGTGACTCTGGTAGATTTAAAAATGTGCAGGACTAGAAAAAGACCTGCCTATATATTCCTGTAACTACTAAATTACATTGAAATCCCTGAGAGGTGTTCTCCCTGGCATGTTTTCAAGCAAATGGTGAATATCAGGTAGTCATCCCCATGATGCTCTAGTTGGACTTCCTCCTGTATTAAAGGATGTCTGTCTGTGTGTCTGTCTGTCTCTCTCTCTCTCTCTCTCTGTGTGTGTGTGTGTGTGTGTGTGTGATCATGAAGGTCTTCCAGCCCTAGGATTTTATCACTTTCTTTGAAAATCCAGGCTGCTACAGCCTATTGGGGCTACCTGGCATGCAGAGTAAAGCCAGCCAAAGACATGCAAAATCCATATCATCTTCACAGGAACGTCTGCTTCTGAATTAAACAATATTCATTAATCAAAAGAAAGTGGTGGCCTCACATAGTGAGGCAATGCTGCACTTTTCTTGACGAAGCGAGAAGAGGCTCCCCATATTCCAGCCTGGTGGGGACTGGCTATAAATAGAATGCAAGATATTAGCCGCAACTATCCAGAGACTAGTGCTGTTGGAATCCAAAAATCCCCATTATAAAAGGGGGAGAAAAGGCGGGATGAGGTTGGGGCGGGGGAATGAGAAGACATCTTGCACCTGGCTGGGTGATGAGACTAACGAGCACTGTATGCAGAAACAAGGTGGGGACCCAAGGGGACATGAAAGGACGGCAATCGAAAGAAACGCTGGGGAAAGCAAGCAAGTGTGCTGAAAGACGGACTAGGCGGAGGCCATCGCGCGGCTCCCAGCCAGTCTTGACGCAGACAGCAGCCAGGAGAGGAGAGGAGTCTGTGGCGCAGCTTCCGAAGTTTCGCCTGGACTCGCTAATGAAGGCGGCTGGAGGAGAGGAGCCAGGAGAGAGAAGATGCATCGCTGTGCTGAATATTAAGGGGCGCAGTGCCCCCGGCTGAGCCTTTCCTTCTTTCGAGAGTCCCTGCTTGGTCCGACTTGGAGCCGGGCTGCCTCTCAGTCACGTCTCTCTCGCCCCCTTAGCAGCCGTTAAGAGAGCCTGAGGAGGGCTGAAGTGCGGCCCGACTGTCGCCTCTTCCCTGCGTTGCACCTTCCTGTCACACACTTGTCAAGGAAGCGGCAAATTACCTCAGCCAGCCTCAGTTCTGCTTCCTTTCAGGCCACCGGGACGGATGATCTCTCCAATGCATCAGCAGCAGAGGAGAAAACCAGCCCGACTCTTTATTAGTTGCCGTGGCTGAGGAGACGGCAGGAGACGTGGGGAAGAGGAGCAATTAGGTTGTTTTTAATCACCTCAGGCATATTTTATGCCTTGCTCTGCAGTTCTAGTCAGAAACCAGACTTGAAATTCTAGACCTAGAAAACCTTGAATTACGCCGTCTTCGGTCTGATCTAAGTATGGTATATAAAATCATACATTGCAATGACTTATCTGTCAATGAATACTTCAGCTTCAGCCATAACAACACAAGAGCAAACAATAGATATAAACTCAAGGTTAACCGCACCAAACTTGATTGCAGGAAACAATTAGATTCAGCAACAGAGTGGTCAATGTCTGGAATACTCTACCTGACTGTGGTTTCTTCCCCAAACCCCAAAAACTTTAACCTTAGACTTTCTACTATTGACCTCACCGCTTTCCTAAGAGGTCTGTAGGGGGCGTGCATAAGCGCACCAACGTGCCTACCCTGCCTGTCCTATTGTTTCTTTTTATTTCTTATATGTATCCATTTCATGTATTCATAACTATGTTTATACTTATACTTATTATCTTGTAAGCGATTGACAAATAAAATAAATAAAGTCAGAAAACGCATGGAAGGGGTTGCGGAGCTTTCCCTGGGCTGGAAGAGCTGGAAGCCATTCTGGGTTTCTAAACACTATAGAATTAATGTTCAGAGATGCAGAGCGAACACCTATCTGCCCCAGCTTTAAAATCCAGATTAGAGAATCTTTCCAAGGAAGAAATACTCTGTTTTGGGGTACAGTTTGTGCTTGAAAAATCCTCAGTTCCTCCTTTATTATTCCTTTTCAATTCTATAGTGTATAGTTCCACATTACTTATATTCAATACCATATTGACATATTTACTACATGAAATCCAAGTGGGATAAATGGGACAAGCTCAGAGCATTTGTGCCAATGTTGGCTCCACCATTTCAAACTTATTTAATCTATTCAATTTCCAAACTGCCACAACTGAAAGCAGGAAACCTTAGTAACTTAAGAATATGTGGATTTCAACTTCAGATTTCAGTATTCCACAGCCTAAAACTGAAAACCTATCATTATGATTAGCCTTTATGGCAAACAGAAATGAATTCAGCCACCCAGACCATTATGAGCATTATGTGTTATCCTCAATCTCAGTCTACTACGAGTGGCCTGGGAATTTGAGGGTTCTGCACAGTATCTTAGCTGTCCTAGTCCTGCATTCTTCTGGATAGAGACCTCTGATGTTGTTCTTATGATTTGTTGGACTACTCCATGCCTCCAAGGGCTCTTACCACCACTGGGATCCTGTCTTGTTCTTCCTTTAGACCCAGTTTCTCATATTCCTTCTTCCTCAAGTTGCTGTCACCTCTGCTGTCTTCTCATCCTTGTCTACTACCACAATGTCTAATTCATTGGCTAATATCTGTCTGTGTGTCTGGCTCTGGAAGTCCTACTGGATCTCTTATTCTGCATATGGAATCTCCCATTTGGACTAGTCCATACATTCTGCAGGTATTTCTGCATACAGTGACAGCTATTTGATTGTGCCATTTGGTGTATGCTTGTCAGACCTGCACCAGTCCAATCCCTTAGGAAAGAAAGACTCTCGACTCCATTTGGTTGAAGTGATACGTTATTTTATTAAAAGATGTTGGCTGCAGTAAAGTCAGGCAAGAATTAAATTTCCTGAACTGAAAATATAGAAGGTTTCCCCTCATCCCAGCCCTCCTCCCACGACCAGTTCATCTTCAACCAATGAAGATTCACCTAGGTGTTTGGAGAATGTTGAGATGTTTGGGGTTTATCATCCATTTGTTCATCTCCCCCATGCCTCCCCCCAGCCTTTGATGTCAGTATGCCAGCAAGGCGCCAAGCCAATGATTGCAGACCTGATAATGTTGTTCCTCCTTGCACCATACGCCCTGCCACTATGTATTGGACTGTCTCTGAGACCTCTCTGCTAGTCTATATTTTGGGTCCTATCTAGTGTGATCAACCATTGCTTCTATGGATTTGGGTATCTGTTCTTGTACTGCTATGCAAGCCTTCAGTGATGTCTTTCAGTGAGCCTTCAGTGATGTCTTTTAGCCTATCCTTTTCCAGCCACAGTGTCTAGGTGTCAGACTGGGGATAGAAACCTCTATACATTGTGAGGAGCTTCTAGATCTTCACATTGACAGTTTCCATGTCCTGTTTTGGCCAGCTCATTATATTGGCAAGATAACTGATGACTTGGGGGGGGGGGGGATATATGTTGATGACATGGATCGTCTTCTTCTCACCTTTCTTATTCTTTAGTGGTATTTGTCTTCCTTGCCTCCATATCATGGTTCCCTACAGACCATAGCTGGTCCATATGTCTGCTAATTAATTTCAGTCCATCAGTCTTAACTACTTTCCCTCTCTTGACTTATCCAGCTGCATTTCTCCAATCTGAATGACATTCCAATATCCTCATTGTAGGTTTGATTCCCACTTTGTGCACAACTTGATGTCATCTATGTAAAGGAAATGAATGGTGGTAGCCTCCACACTTCTGAACTTGTACCCATATCCAGTCTTGTGATTATCTGATTAAGGATGTTCAAGCCTAGTGAGAAAAGCAGCATCACCTTGGTATATACCACATTTAATGGCAAACTGTGTAAACTGTTATGAATTGACTTCCAGAGTTGTCTTCCAATGTGGTGCAACTGGATAGCATTGTGGTTAAAGTGTTGCAGTGGAAAGTATTGTGGTTAAAGAATGCGAGTCTGGGATTCAAATCATGGCTGGTACCTATCTTATTACTGTGGGGAGCCTTGTGCAAAGATACCTTAACACTTTACAAGCTTATCTCAAATCAGAGTGAAACAAATTAGAAGAATCATGCTGGCTCAGATGTATGGAATAACATGAATCACGTCAGATGTTGAGGAACTAGGACAATCTAATGATAAGTGGGATACTGGAACAAACCATACATGGATGTGATAAGAGACTTTGGAATGTAATGCATGTCACCTGCAAATTGTTCACCTTACATATAAACTCTACATGTGAGGAGAAGTAACAGAGATGAGCTTGCTAGCCTTGCACTTTATATATTGCTTTCAAGGAGAAAACTGAACATGGAATGATGAACAACAAAGAAGAGTGGCGTGCCACACTCTTCCTTAGATATAGTATTATTTTTATGTAAGTATACTATTCCTTTAACATGAGTTTATTGCTGTTTTTATTGTTTTTTTATTTTTTGTATTTCAATTCTATTTTTATTGTACAAGTTCTTATTTATTGTTATCAAGTCCCATGTATCTGCCAAACCAGCTTGTAAAATTGGTAAAATTACAATCTAATCCAATCACTCAGTGGTGTGGTTTAATGAATTGTATTAGCAGTTGTAGGGAGGGTATCTGTTGTTTCTGTGTGTTCCTAAAATAAACAAAAACCACAATTCTTCAACCTTTGGCCTGTGTTGCTGATGATAGGAGAACATATCCCATCATCAACATTCTATGTGTGCACTGGGAAGCATTTAATATTTTGTTCTGTTGTATTTATTTATAATACTTATAATCTGTCCCAAGTCAAACAACTATGAAAGATTATGGGCAGAAAGTGAGGGATGAGACATTTCATTTATCTGAAAAAAGGCACTAGAATTCAGGTGTGAGGGACACTAGAAAAATGTATTTAAAAGAGATTTTACCTGCATTAACTAACTATAACTGAGGCTGAGTATTTTATTATAATTTTAAAGAATCTATTTTACTCCATTAAGAATATCTTCTTGAAGATCAATATTCTTGCTTCCTTGGTTTTGCCAACTACCTGAGTTTTGACAGCAGCAGACAAGAACATCTACCAAAAAAAAAAAAATAGGATTGAAATACAAAAAATTAAAAAATCAGTAAAAACAGCAATAAACTCATCATTGTTGTGATGGCATCCCCTCTGATTTGGGCCATTGGCATGTTAGAATAATATTGATTTAATACAACCAAGAGAGGCATACTCCCCCATTAAGGTCTCCAGAAAAGTCACTCACCAGAGTAACCAATGACATTTTTGTCCATGATCAAATCTGGATCCTGACTGGAATGAATAAAGATCTTACCAGTACACAATATTCTACTGCAGTTGCTGTAGGCATCTTTCAAATCACTTTATTTACCTTAGCTTTCAGCTAAGGAGCCACTTGGGGCTAGTCTTTCAGCACTTCGGCTACTTTTGTGTTCCATTGATTGACTGCACATGAGATGAAACTGCCCATCAAATTATCAGGAATTGCTTTCTGGAAACCCACCGGACCTATTAGGCACCAAGGCAGACCACTCTAATACAGTAAATCTACTGCACTTGTGAGGTTTGTGATCCATAATGTGATGATGAAATGATCTGACCACAGGAAAGGTTGGATATTAATTGAAACATTTTCCAATTATGTCCCATCTGCAGCAATGTAAAATTCAAACAAAGCATCTATCCTCCCATATGTTGTAGGGGCAACAATTATTTAAGAAGCTACACAGAATATGAAGGTTGAAGTAATCCAAAATGAAAAACTTTGAGAAATTCAACATCAGCTTCCAGTTAAGATCAAGAAGGGATGGGTAGCTAGACTAGCACTACAGCTTCTCATTGCAAATAAGCTCCAGGCACAATTATTAGCAACCACTAATTCTCTCACTGTGAGAGTTTCATATACAATTATAGCTATCCCTTCTTCCAAGCCTTGGAATCATGCAAGATTTGAAATCCAGCTATGTGGATTTTCAGCTGTGTTTGCTCAGACACGTCTTAGTAATACATATAAAGTCTGCATATTTACCATGTCATACATGGACTTGTACCTCTTATAAACAAACCACACACTTATAAGCAGTAGCTGGAGACTTAAGGCACCCAATAATTCAGCTATCTAGACCCAGATCAGGACAACTGTTTTAGAAGAAGTAAACTATACCAATATATGATATCTCCTTCTGATAAAAATGGCCTATCTAATGCCCCTAGCATATTCACCTCTGCCCATAATGCACCCAATTTCAGTCCCACAACTTCACCTCCACAGCCCCTCATTTTCAGCCTAAGAGCAGAATGACTGAACATGGCTATTCATTGCTTATTATATTTTATTGATAACCATATGTCAAACACTCGGATATTCATAATTAGGTGATTCAGATTATGCCATCTATATGACTTTGTGCCATGCTGCCTTTTCATCCAGCTATATCATGTATTTGTTTTTGGCCTTGTAATTCCAAAACTGAAAATAGAAGTTCTATGATACTGTACCACCATAAAGTTCTTTGCAAAGTTAGTAAATACTTATTGTGTTTCTCCATCAATTCACATTTATGTGCCAGTGTGGTGAATCACAGCAACAGCCTCTGCACATTTTTGCACATTTCCCCAAAGTCTATTTTAGTTACATTGTAACTACACGGCACATCAGATTTATAGGACTCCAGGTAGTTACTAGCTTTGATATGTTATTCCCAGTGCTCTTATGATGTTATTTTAGCTGTTGTCCATTCAGTTTGAGGATCTTTGATACTTTGCTAGGTGGGAGAGTTATTTAGTTCAGGTACCAATGATATATGAGGGAGTTGCACTTTTATTTAGATCTTTCTAACATTTTAATGATTTGTAGATCAATGAGCATGCTTCCATTAAATTGCCACCAGAAATCAAAAGTATGGTTTTATATATTAAATGGTAAGCAAATTATCTCTGAATTTTGTTCTGTAGTCACTCGCTGATGCATCAATCATTCACTTGCAAAACTGCAAACAATATATAGAGTAGGAATGCTGAGTGCCAGTGAGAGTTGCTGTAAATTTTCTTTGCAATTTAATATTAGTATGAGAATGAAGATGATTAAGAATTAAATTAACTCACTAGAGGATTAAAGCCTCTTTATGAAAGGTTATGGAGTATAATTACCATGCTATGCCAGTGCAAGTTGGGAGTGTTTTTCAACTTCCTTAGGAGAGAGTAACTGGTTACCCAGCCAGCTTCCATGCCTAAGAGAGGACTAGAACCTATATCTCTGGCTCCTGATCCATCTCCTTAATCATCTCACTGCAACAGATAATTATAAAAAATATCTGTGTATTACTGTATGACTAGAAAGACAAAATATTTGTTCTAAGAACTTATCCTGTAGAAAGTGCCTAGAAAAAATATATATTTCATGTTTATTCCAGCATTACCATTATAGAGAATGACATGATAATGACAAGACGAACATAGAAAATGGAAAAATGGTAGTCAAAATGCCAGCTTCAGCAGAGGACAAAACCTACTTCTTCAAGAAAGCTTATCTTAGATCAACAGTAGAATCAAAATCCATTCACTCCATTAAAAAAAAAAAACCTCTCATCCAGCAAGATCACAGGAGAGTGTACATGGATTGAAATAGAAAGCAGTAGCATCAGATTAAGGACAATGTTGTTATTTCTGATGATCTTGTTTTCCAACTGCAACATATTTGCAAAGTGCCTGTTGGAAGGGGCTCTTTATACACTCTGCACCACTGATTCAAGGTGAAGTCAAGTTGGATCGACACTGGTGTGCCTACTTGTGTGTTTCTTGTGTAATTATATTCTGGACAGGATCAACATAGTATAGAAGCAGTTCATTAACATTCAAAATTTCTCCATCCCTGCTACAGTGTAGAAAAAAAATGTAACAAAATAATGATATATGTGCCTTAAGTGCATATGTGGTAAGGGGCACAGAAGGGTATTATAGTAAAAGAAATTAAATCTCTAGTATAAACATTAAGATAAGCAGTGAATTAGTTTTGAATCTATCCTGTGTTTAGCTATGCAAATTTTGTCTTTAGTCTAGCTACTGCATCTTTATGAACTCATAATTAGAACAGGAATTTGGTTACCTCTAGTTATATCATGCTTTCTGGGCATGGTTTGGGATATGTATACAGAGAAGTCAAATTCTCTGTACAACTATAAAATCTTTGGGGATCTCGGTTATCAGGGAGATAAGCAGAATGGCTTAGAAATGCTTGCAGTTTGCAAATAAAATACAGTAGTAAATGGATTTTGCCTGGAAAGTGGTTTTCTCTTTCACTCCAGCCTACTACAAGTGGTTTCTGATTCATTAATAAAGGAACAGTAAAATTCTTTATAAACTAGACCAGAGGTGCATAATTAACTCTGGTCCTGCTTAGTCTGATGGCAAAGAAGTGCACTTCAGATTTGGTCTTTCTTTCTGAAACCCTGACACATTCATGTTCTCAGAGGGAATTAACACAGACTGTTCATTTAAAAATGAAGCTCTGTATGCATGCAAGTGTCTATCTATATAATGTTCTCTACAGCTCTCTCCCACTATCTGTATCTATATATGGAAGGCTGAAGTTGCATTCATAGTTTCCCTTGCATTAAAAATTACAGGTGCCTCTAACAGCCTTTGCAGGCAGCTCAGGAAAGCAAAACAGAAAACCTTTGAAAAATAAATTGCCTATATGACTCACATTAGTCCTCCTCTCTACCATAGCTTGGATCCCCAACTGATGTAAATTTGTGTGGGCTCGGTCATGCTAATCGTCCTGTTGTGATTTGCACTAGTTAAGGAGCCAGCCATATCAGTGTTCTTTTTCTCTTTCCTTCCAATTAATGTCACTCTTCGTCCTTCTTTTGTGCAAAATGGTTCCATAGCATCTCAGGAACACAGGAGAGAAAAACTAATGGGCCAGAATGCCCAGTGGAACAAGTTGGTTTTGTTGCAATGAAAGTCGGTAGAATTGTGTCAGTTTGTACCATTGCTGGATGTAGCTCTGCCACTCTAATTGGAACTACTATCCAAATTAAAATCTTATTGAAACTTCACAGCTGTGTTTACAGTTTTTCTGAGCTGGGCTTGGACTGTTCTGTACTGCCTGGACAGCTGTAGTTAGTGTCTATGAGGAAGACGGGTGGAAGAAATGTTGTGGGGCAATTTAGCACTCAGGCATTTATGAAGTTGTTTGTCCATCTGCATTAGCTTATTATTTTTTCTTTCTTTCCAAAGGAAAAGTCTCACTTGTATCCTCCAGTTTGCTTCTTTGTCTGAAGTTATCTAGCCTTTTCTCCAGACAAATAATAAAATATATTAAGGTGCCCTTCAATATACTCGTATTGATATTAAAACAAGAATGTTAATACATGTAGCATTGCCAGACTGCATAGAATGTTAAGAGAGCTACCAAAATCCTAATAATTCTAAATTCCTCTTTATGATAAATTCCTAAATGAAACCATTTTTATGATGATAAGCTTCTCAGCAATGGGAGAAACTTAACTCTTTCTTATATGTTCAAGGACAAATACCAAAGTATTTTAGCCAGGTACAGCATAATTGTTGCCTGGATGATTCAATATTTTGGTAGAGCGAGAATGGAGAATACTATGCCTAGATCAAGCCTATGGGCATCTTTGAGGAGCCTTGGATGAGGTGTAGGGGAAATGATGACACATTTGCAATGCTGCAATGCTGCAACTGATCAAGCTGTCTTCATTACAACTATTTGTTTTTCCCCCCAATTTTAAATTATATATAATATTATCTGTCCATACCCACTCTACAATTTTCCTCTGTAAATTGCAGCAGGCAATACTGAAGTTGGAAGGATCTGTGTCCCTCCCCCCCCCACTCCTTTGACATGTTCATGTAGTTTTCTTGCCAGCAGTAATAGATATCTTTTAACTTCTAGAGGGAAGAAGAAGTGGACACTTATTTACAGAAGGCCAATAAAAAAAGAAACAAGATGCCTTTTCCCCTTTTCACACAAAATGTCTATAAGACTTTTCCAGTCAGCAATAAATGTAGATATTGCATTTTCTCTGATCAAAGAAATCAATTTAGCCTTCTCAGAATATTCTGTCATTTTCACCAACCATTCCTCCATTGTGGGCAATGTTAAATCTTTCCAGCAAGATAGTCCTCGACTTATGACCAAAATTGAGCCCCAAATTTTTGTTGTTAAATGAGACATTTGTTAAGTGAGTTTTGCCCCATTTTACAACCTTTCTTGCCGCAGTTGTTAAATGAACCACTTCAGTTGTTAAGTTAGTGACACAGTCATGAAGTGAATCTGGCTTCCCCATTGATTTTGCTTGTCAGAAGGTTGCAAAAGGGGATCATATCATCTTGGGATACAGCAATGGTCATAAGTGTGAACCAGTTGCCAAGCATCTGAATTTTGATCACATGATCATGGGGATGCATGATTCAAAGGTTGTAACTGTGAAAAATGGTCATAAGTCATTTTTTCAATGCTGTTATAACTTTGAACTGTCACTAAATGACAGTCCATTTAGCCACATATTTTCCAATTGTTCCATCTTTATATTATAATCAAATGTTGAGCCATCTTTATCATAAATTCTTTCACTTGTTCTTCTGTTTCAAGTTTTAATGAAATAAATTTTAGCAACCACAGGTTCATCATTTGTACACAATTCTATTTCAAATTCATTCTTAGAATGTTCAACTTCAAAATCATAAATTCTTTTGTTTCTAATAATTATAAATAAGACAAATATTGATATCTTTAACTCTCTGCCACCAGTTCTTGACTTGTTTTTATTTTACATTCTGATAATAAGTTACACATTGTAACTTCTGATAATAAGTTACACATAAGTTACACAAATAAGTTCGCTTATTGTTTCATGTTTCTAAAATGCTTCTTATTGCTGAGCAGTGTTTTCAAGTACAACCTGGATTTGTACTTGGATCTGTATCTATTTCATATTCTTCATATGGCACATCTACCTTAATGAGTTTTAAAACCCACATTGACTTTAGTTTTGTTGTATCACAAATATCCATGCCAAACTAAATCTAAAATCTTGTTCTTCTAACTCCAGAAGTCTTCTGTTTCTCAGCAATACCCACTCTTTCATCCAAACAAGCTGCAAAATACAATAGCAAATCAGGTAAACGCAATCTTCCTCTTTCCTTTCCACCTTGTAGTACTTTATATTTAACTTGTGTTTTTTTCCCCACCACAAATTTAGATATATCTCTATGCTACTGTTGCTACTGTTTAAATGGTGCGTTTATTGTCAAAACAGGTATTGCCTGAAAGAAAAACATTCTGGATGAAATATTAATTTTTATCAAAGAAATTCTCCTGAGCAATGACAGTGTTGTGATTCATCAGCGGCAGGTGTGGATGGCTGAGGTCTCAGAGAGCGAGGACTCAGATGAGGGGCCTGTGTGTGATGCAAGGATGGGGCTGGGACCATCAGGGTGTGGAATGTTGCCTCTGGAGACTGTGGAGGCTGGCAGCAGTGATGAAGAGGTGCTCCGAGGAGCCTGTGCCCAGTGCGCGTGCACGCAGGGCTGCTCAAAGGAAAGAGCAGCTGCAGCAGCATGGGTGACTCGGGAGTAAGGCTGCAAGGTAATGGCCCCTCCCTTAAGAGATAAAAGCCAGCTGAGAAACCAGAGTTCTTTGCAGGAAGCAAAGAAGTTTTTGCACTCAAGCCTTATGGACGTTCAGAATATCTTGATGTTGGTGCTTGGAGACTTTTTGTGTTTGAAATCTTTCTTAGTAACTTTAATCTAGTGTTCTTGGCAGTTCTTATCAGAGACAATTAGTTTGAAACAGCCTTTTAATCATGAAGGAACAGAATTCGTAAAGAATCATTAAAAGGTTTTGCTGTTACCTCTGTTCCGTGTTTGTTTCCTTGGAACAAGTTTTGGGTCAGAACAGACAATTGTCGTTTCTTCCATCTTAACATGTCTTTTTTAACTTCATTGTACATCTTATCATAATTATTTTGAAATAACATACAATTCATGTACATCATAATAATAAAATATTTTATCTACTTCTCAATATTAAAACAATTTTTAAGTAATTCTGTTTGATAGCAATAGCACTTTTTGGTTATCTTCTGTCAACTTCTTCTGTCTATTAATCTTAAAATATGGTAACAAATCTAATTCTTTTAATTTGTCCATTTATATTTCAATTCCTTTAAAGATAAGAACAACAAATGATCTGCAAAATCTCTTTATTTATATGCATCTTTTAAATCCTTTAATTAATTTAATTCAATTAATTATTAAAATAAACAATTGTTTTAGAAATGGGTGAAGAATGTTAAATAAACAGAATCAATGGAATTAAACAGAAAAATGATGAAACAATTTATATGAAACTAAAATGAGGAAATGGCAACAGCAATTCTTTAGAGATTTGTAAAGGAATGCTTGTTGCTATGTTAAATACATAAATTGAAACAAATACTACAGAAGTCGGTATATGGCAATGATTTAAGATTGTTGAAAAATGGTAAAGTTGCAGGTATGGATGGAATAACTAGAGATATTCAGATATGAGTATGGTTTGCTTATGGAGTGACTGTACAGTTTATTTAACATATGTGTGAAGAATGCATCTATATCTGGTGATTGGAAGAACACTTTTACTCTCCACTTAAAGAAGCAGAGACTATAGAGGGATTAGTTTGCTAAGTGTGCCTTAGCAGAATACTTTTGTAGGCAGATGATATTATGTTGTTTACTGAGAATATGAATGACTTGCAGTGAGTGATAGATTGAATGATGCACCAAAGACTATAGATCTGAAAATCAATGTACCAAACCCCCAAGGAATTATATTTGACAAGGAAAATGGAGTGAAGCATTCAAAATTATATTTCAAGGGTAGCTTCTTCCTCCCCAAATCCAAGAAAAGTAGATGATGAAGTGTTGATGACTTATTGTTGTTTCATTTTATAATTATCTGTTGTATCTGTTGTATAGATCTTCAAATTGCAAATAAATAAATAAATTGGTAGGACACTTTCAAAAGTAGAGGTAGTATGTGATTAAATGCTTGTGAGAAGAAGCAAACATGGCTGAACACCTCTGTTCACGTTGTTAAAAGGGAGCTGGGAAAGTCAGAAAACATAAAAGCAAGATGAAAGGAGTGGGAACTTTTCAAATTTATTTGAAAACTGTGCCAATTACAGGGTCTCTACTCCCTCTTGTTATAATTCTTTATCTTTAAATCAAATTTGATCTAGGGATCCCTTCAAGATAAAAGTTTCCTTCAAAGAGAAGTAAAAAGACATACTTTATAGCATTTCTAGAAGGAAGAGGGGGTAAAAATGTTGTAACGTGCAAGGCAGCTATTATTTTACCGATCTTTCAAATATCTGTATTAAACATTATGGTTCCTCCGCTATACATTTATAGCTCCAACTAATCTACGTTTTAGGACCACTATAGAGCTAAACCATACACTTTTCTGTGTTACTTCTTAGAAAGGAGTAAAGGATACAAGGAGGTTGCCTAATAAACACCATAAGGTTTTAGTACACTTCTAGGCCAGTGTTTTTCAACCTTTGGCAATTTTAAGAAATTTGGACTTCAATTCTCAGAATTCCTAAGGCTGGTAATTGAAGTTCACACATCTTAAATTTGCTAAGGTTGAGAAATGCAACTTTTAATGGTGTCATTATAGAAATTTGATAAATAAATAAGTTTGGACAGGTAGCGATGACGTTGGCACAAATGTTTGGAGCTTGTCCTATGTTTATCCCACTTTGGTTTCAAGTAGTTAAATGTGTCAATATAGTACTGGGAAGATAAAGAAAACTCTAAAATATGGATGTAGTGCAAAACTATATATCACAAAATCGAAAGCTTGGATTTTCCAAGCATGGGCTGTACCAAAAAAAAAAAATAGTATTTCTTCCTTGAAAAGATACTATCTTAATCTAGATTTTAAATTTGGGGCCAATAGGTGTTTGCTTTCCACCTCTGAAATGATTTCATATGTAAACAGTGCAAAGCTCAATCAACATTTGGTTTAAATTATTGCTTAAAATTGAAGTCATTCATTTTTAGATATCTATTGCATCCTTTTGTGGTCCATAAACTGTATTTAAAAGTTATTTCCCCTTTATACCAACCAATTGGAGTCAAGATTTGGAGGATGCCCTGGAGAAATAATTACAAGATGATTTATTTCCAAGGCAGAGTATGATTGTGCCAGCACAGAACAGGGGTGTAGCAGGATGACTGAATTTTGCATGGATTCAGCACACAGATACAAGCAGCATGCCCAGGTGCTTTTGTCCAGTTGTATCCTGCTGACCGATATGGCAATCGATTCCTCTGTTTTTCCTTTGATAGGGGCAACCAGACAATATTAGCCTTCTCTCCCTTAGACTGATAAAATACGGCAAGTGATACAGAAAAGATTTAAATGGTTTGTTCCAGACACAGGAAATATGGTTTCTTCCATGATGCTCAGATACCTGGAATTCCCATGGCTAAGTCGCTTATGGTCTAAATTTATGCACTGTGACTCAGAAGTACGTCCCAAGGATTTAAAAGAAAAAGTGGCTCCTAGAAGGGAGTACATAGGGCTACTATCTAAACATTGTAAACATCAGAGCGGCTACTTTGGGGGAATTGCCTTCTGATTGCAAGGCTTCTCTTTACAATGGGAATAATCATGCAGATCTGGAAAAACAAATCAAGTGCTGTAGCTACATAACCTCCATTAATTTATGAAGAACTCTGCAGACCACACTGAAATGAAATGAGATGCATAGCTGAACTAGGCGCTGAATTGTACCCACTATGTCTCCCCTTGAGTAGCATTTATCTTTTGCAACATTATATTTACTTATTTATACAGCTTCTATCACAGTGGGGTTTCTATCTTGTTTGAATGCAGGATGAATATTAACAAGATCAGAAAAGCCACCGTTCTCTACACCTCAGGCTGCAGCACTGGGTTACCTTAGTCTGTCTTATTACGCTGAAGCCCTTCACCGAATTTCTTCTCCTCAAATTTTGGGGGTTGAGAGGGAGAAAAGCAAGCTTAATTCAAACAATAACTTTCTGGGTGAGTCCTGGTAGATGGCTGCAAAGAATTCCAGAATCATAAGAGTGCTAATTCTGATTCATTTTTGCACATTTAACGTTTTTAATTGCAATGTGACTGGGTTTTTTTATTCCACTGTATAAAGTGTTTATTCTATTTTTAGCTGAACTCAGCACATTATGATCCTTTTAATAATTCACAGTTTTCTGTGACTGAGCCAGATGCAGCAGGGTTCAGTATCAGGGGATTTAAATTAGGATTTAAATCAGGCTGAGCAGGAGAATTGGAACAAGAAGCAGGTGTAGTGGATGTGTTTCCTTGTCTTGTAGCAGTAATTTGCTGATATCTAGCAGACAAACCTGCTTCATATAGTAGAGTGATTTGCTTATTTCTACAGCCGGAGGCAGTAACACAACCTCCTACATTTGTTCCTTATTTTAACCAGTGTTCGTGCTGGTATTTCTTATGTATCAATACAGGACAGGTTGTGCTTAAAGCTGGGCAGAGAGGTATAGTAGGAGGGTGATTTATCTGAACTTCTCCCGGGGAAGGATAAATTTCCCATCAATTTCACAAGAGCAGGACTGCCTCCCCACTCCCCAAGTAATGACAGATGCACTGCTACCGACACCCCAATCCTGCTTTTCATGAGGCTTAATTGAAGCATAGGAAAGGAGGCCATTGACCATGGGAGGATTTGCACAATGAAAGACAAAATATTCAAACATAGACTTTAGGTTCTTCTCAACCGGAAAATGCAAAAATACCATAGCTAATTTCTCCAAAGCTTTCTTCTCTCTTGAAAAATTGTATATTAGATTCCCTTGCATTACACTGAATGAGAATTGATTTCAAAAAATATGGGACTTTTATTTACTTGTTCTTTTCAACTTTTAAATAAGAACAGAATACGATTGGCCCATTTTATATTGACTTAATTCCTGAAAACCCATTCTTCAACAGTGATGGCAAATCTTTGAGGCTCAGCAGGTCAAAAATTTGGAAAATGCCTCACACACTGCTGGTGTTCTTCTCCTTCCACCAAGGAGAAACAATTCTCTATCTGTCCACCCCCCCCCCCCAATCTAGGCCTCAAGTGGTATTCAATCCTAGCTTTGACTTTAGCCCTAGATCCACTGCTGCCATACAAAAATACCATGTGCTGCTTATCTTCAGGTGGTGTTTTCTTTCTGTTCACAAGCCCCTGCAGCCTAAGTGAGGCAAATCCCATTCTTGTTCAGCCTCCGCGGCCTTTGAAAATAATGCAAGGATGGGCGAATAGTTAGAGAATAGTTATTGTTAGTGATTGGTAAAAACTGGATTGTCAGCCAAAATGTCATGGGGTGTCTATTTTGACACACACGTGTCATACGTTCCTCATCACTGTTCTACAACCACTCAAAATTAAATTCTAACACACACACACACACACACACATATATATATGTGTTAGATATATAATATATATGTTAGAAATATATATATAAAGTGAAGTCTCCCTCTGGTCGAGTTCAACCCCTGATGACTTAGTTGGCGTATGAAGTTCCCTTGGCAATATCTTCTTTGGGGATTTTTTTAAAAAAAGTTTTCAGCATGGCTAATATAGTCCTGATACTTTCTGATATTCTCCTGCCAAGCCCTAACCAGGTCTAACCTTGCTTTCATCTTCGAGAACACCCAAGTAGAGGGATTATGATGATGATCTGAATTTATTCCAACACTGAAAGTGACTTACAGCTTTAAAGTGCAAAGTGTAAAACATGTTAATAACACTGATGCAATTAAATAAAAAACAAATAAAAATTCATAATCAAATTAACAAATAACATGTATTTTTGTGATCACCCAGAAGAATTGCTGAGACAGAAAAGCTCCCTCCTTCATTGTCAGCCAGGACTCCATAATACATGCCAGATCAACATGACAGGACTTTTGAAAGCAGGAAATGCTTTAATTCTTTATAAAATTTCCTAAAGATAAAATATTTTACTGCTATTAAGTTACAGTTTGCCTACATGTGCAAATGTGCCTACAGTCACTGATTACTAAAAACATTCTTAATCTCGTGAGGCCATTAATCTCTGTATCTTCTATGCAGAGAAGTCTCTAGGATCATATGCCCATAAATCATTTCACTTCTTTATTGTCCTGAAAAGATAAGACAGAAGGTGGACAAAGCACTAGCAGGAGGAAGACACCAGTAAATAGACAGACGGTTGTGCCAGGTAGCAAGGCTATGCTGACAACCCTGTCAAAGTAAATTCAAGAAATTCATAAGAAGTAAACACTATTATGGCTGCCTATTTTTTCTAGCAAGGCAAGGAATGAGTTATTTTTTTATGAAAAGAACATGGTTTTTTTCAGGTTCATGGTTTTTGTTTTGATTTGCAAAAGGTTCTTCTCCCCTGGCCTAAAGGTTTTGGCAGTTCTCTGCAAAATAATGTTGACCTATATAGAGATATCTCTTTTATCTAACATGAATGAACTCTGTTATCCATCCTGATATACCTTTATATCTTTTGGTGCTGAGAGACTTGTGATTGTAGCAGTGCACAATTTTGATTTAATTAATTAATGTATTTCAATTTGGAAGATTTTAGGATTTTTGCCATGGCAGTAATAGTTTTTTATAGTTCTTCATGAATCCCTCCTCTTATAATATTTGGGAATAGTTATTATGTAGTTCCATATTGTAACATAGACTATATCTTTTCAATGAACATACTTAATAAGCATAGGACTATTTGTCCGTGTGGCCCAGGACCATTTGGCCCTGATTGGTAAATCTGCAAAATTTCAGACAGAGACATTTGATGTTGTTATGTGTCTTATTAACTAAATATATAAGGGCTTGAAGGTGAGATTCTGAACAAAATCTGTTCCTCAAAGGGGTAGAGCAGGGCTGTCAAACTTGCAGCCTGCAGGCCAGATGTGTCATGTGCTGGTCACGCCCATGCCCAGTTTAGTGAAGAGGGAAAAAAGTCACGATATGTCACATGACGCTGCCGTGACGATGCAAGTTTGACACCCCTGGGTTAGAGAATCATTGTTACAACATTATTTGTTGCCTTAAATATTAGGACCCTAAGTTATTAGGACCCTAATATAGAGTCCTAATTCCCAAGACATTTTCATACTTTCCTTCTAGTTTATTTGATGTTAAACTATGAAGATGCTTGAAGTGGGAAGTACATTTGTCACATCCTGCCCCATAATTGACTCCAATGACTTTGGCTTTAACTACCGAACAGGTGCAGTTCTCCTTCGGTTATTTTTGGGCTCTCCTTAGAATTTCTGTACATGATTTCAGTATGTTTTTCTGCCACTCTAATTTCTCTAGTTATATTACCTCTCGGCATCAGTTTCATTCTAAATCAACTGCTGCAATATTTACCATCTAATTTTGCTTTTAACAGTAATAATGGTATTATGAAAAGAAAAATATGCTCTCAAATAAATCTCATGTTTTAGGCACCACATGAGGCCATCTATTTTGCTTTCTTGGCAACACTGCAGAACCACTTTGCCTTTCTGTTCTTTGGGGGATGTTTTCTTCACTTCTCAGCTTAATTTGCAACTCTAATAATTCCTAATTACCAAGCCGAGGTCTGAATTTCTCAAAACCAGCCGTTGACTAGGAGTTGCTACTTGTTATGACAATAAGTATATATAATATTCAGAAATATACATTTATCCACCACCATTGCTACCACACAGGTTTACAACTTTATTGCAGAGGCTGAAAGAACATAAAGACTATTGTGATGACCCCTAGTTTTTGGTATGGCACAACAGTGCCCTCTAAAGTATTTGGTAAGTTTAGTCCCCTCCCAATAATGTTTATCTTCCTTAAATTTAGTTAATTTGAAAACCAGTGAAAGGCCTTTTGCCCTTAGATATTAACATTGTCAAATCCTATGCATGGCAAAGCTATTCTTACCTATGGGATAAAATGTTAATCTTCTCATCACTCCTTATCACCCATCCCCTCCCACTTGTGACTGTAACTTTGTTGCTTGTATCCTCACAATTTATACTGACTGTTTCCTAGTATGATTTGATTGTTGACTGTACCCTATGACTATCATTAAGTGTTATATGTTATGATTCTTGATTCTTAACAAATGTTCCTTTTCTTTATGTATATTGAGAGTATTTACACCAAGACAAATTCCTTGTGTGTTCAATCACACTTGGCCAATAAAGTATTCTATTCTATTCTGTTCTGTTCTATTCTAAAATACTTCTGTATAAAGATCAAAAGTACATAGAACAAGAACGTACAACTTTAGTTGGCTCAAGGCCATGCAAGCCTTTGAATAGTATGTCAGAGACCACATCTCTCATATATAATCAGGACAATTATATATATTATATATAATCATATAATATAATATAATATATATAATATAATATAATATAATATAATATAATATATAATATAATATAATATAATATAATATAATATAATATAATATAATATAATATAATATAATATAATATAATATAATATAATATAAATTCATATAATCATATAATAATTATATATAATCAGGACAACCTTAAAATAATTAACATGTGAAGAGTGGGAAGACTGAAATTAAAATAAATTAATTGAATTAAATATTCATATTTTTGTCATTTATTTTCTCAGCTACATTTTAACATGTATAAACCCATACACAGATACAATTATGATGATCTTCATTGTTCACATCCTGACTGATTCTCAGTTAAGAAGCAAAAAACATTCTTCGTCTTACACCTGTCTTAGAAGGATGAGGGAGAGATAGGTGGAGAAATTGCACTATACGCTGCTGGCAAACAACAGAATTTTCAGGGGCCCTAGGAGCCACACCAAGTACTTAAATTCTATATCAATGACTGTTCTGCTTAAATTTCCTAGTCTGCAAACAAGCAGAGATTTACATAAGACTTAATAGAAAGATTGTTTTCCCCTCAAATCGCAGGAATAGGATTAAATGAGAAGGATAAACAAGAAGAATTCAATTTTCTAGAATCCAGAGTTAATACTACAATAGCTAGAAATTCAAGTTTATGGGCAAGGAAGAGCCCCAGCACCATGGCTAGAAACAATTTTTTTAGTATTTAGTATTTATTTGATTTGTCAATCGCTTACAAGATACAGGTATAAGAATAAATATAGTTTTGAATACATCAGATAGATAGTTATAAGAAAAATGAAAAGAAACAATAGGACAGGGACGGTAAGCACGATTGGTGCGCTTATGCTCTGCTCCAGACAACCACAGAAATCGTAATGAGTCATATTAATCACAAGAGCTAGTGAATGTCATCACGAGTACAAAGTAATCTGGTTCAGATTCAAAGCTATAGTAATCAGAGAAGTCTGAAAAGGACCATGATTAAATAAGCCAGGCTAGTCGTCAAAAACTTTATCATCACAAGAGATTAATAATAGGAGCACAAGAGAGACCTTGGGCAGCTTGGCAACCAGTTGTTCTACACAAAACTAAGCCCCATTTGATGCTCTTCAAATAATGCCAACCACTATATTTGTTCCATTGCAGTCTGTGACACTGACTAGCATTTCTTTCTTGGAGCCACAGAGACCACCTTTGTTTGGCTTTTCTCATTTGCTGTATTCTCTTTTTTCCCAGACTTGGCACTTGGCCAAGGTCTTCTGATTTCTCATCACTATCAGGGTGATTAGCCACCTGTGCTGGATTCTGCTCATTAGCAGAAGAATCAGTTCTGCTGGCAAGGAGCCAGGCTGCTCCCCTACAGTCTGTCAGGTCCAGGTCTGCTTCCTCTGCCCATGAAGAATCCATGGAAATAATAAAGACTTGGAATGTACACCAAGATAGAGACAAAGTAGGTGAAACAGTAACTCTCCCTTTTAAAGTATTAAAAGTGCATTTTTGTGCCAGAGATGATCCCAGTTGGTCCACAGCTTTAATATTTAAATTTGGAATGGGGCACATTAATTTAGAAATAGGCCCGCAAGGGAATGTAATGGTATTTGCTTTCCCAAATGAATCAGCCAAATTAAATATGAAACTCTCTATATGAATGCTGTGGATATTAATAGTTTTTAAGTGAAGTCAGTTGCAAGACCTCCTCTTAGGATGCTCTTATAGAAGTTCCTCATTGGATATTCTTGCACGAGTTGTTCTGATTGGAAAGGGAATTTATACTGGTAAATCTACGAGTAGAATAAGGGTGTAATCTAGCTTGTTTGGTTTATTAAACTTGTGCAGAAATATGAGAAGACAACTTGGTCTGGATGGAAGCTCTGGGTGGCAAGATATTCAGCTGGGGAAGGAAATTAGCACCCTGCACTTTTAAGAATGAAGGCAGAGTCACTTTTAGCTTGCAATCCTACCCATTTTTCCTGCATATAAATTCTATAGTATCTCGTGGGGCTGTTCTGAGGAGATGTACACAAGTCAGGACTATCATGAAAACTGGTTGCTGCCTAATTCAGATAACCACTCTGAACTACAAATCAAGACTCTGGCAACATTTTCCCCCAACTAATACATTTTAATAAAAGACATAAGCTTTCTTGAGCTGCAGCTCACTTCTTCTGATGCTCTTTTGAACTACAGGACATTAGCTATTCAAAAGAATAACCCTATTAATCCAATTAATTCCAATAATACTTTGAAATGAGATTAAAAATAGATGAGAATGCACAAATAAGAGCCTTCTCCACAGGGGTCATCCCTTATCCCTGGCCAGAGAACAATAGAAGCTTGAATTCAGACATTTTCAACTATTGGATGCTACTCAGATGTCATTTGCATTTGGAAAAATAAAAGAAACAAAAATTAATGCAGCAAAGGACAAGGAAGTCAAAAAGTATAACTTCTACAAAAGGTAGAAGAGGGAATAGAGGGACAGCTATGCTGGACTTAATTCTTATTAACAGGGATGGAATGGAATGGTTGAGGGAGTAGAAGCTATAGGAACTCTGGGGAGAGCGACCATGTCATACTTGAAATTCTCCATAATGCAACAACAGAAAACTGAACTAAGTCAAACTAGTGTTTTAGATTTTAAGAGATCTGACTTCAACAAGGTAAAGGTGAGACTAGGAAGGATTCCATGGTTGGAAATCATACAAGGAAAACCAGCTCAGATGCTTGGGGAATCATGAAAAATGAGATAATGAAGGCCCAAGCAAAATATGACATCACAGAGAAAGAAAAACAAAAGACACCACACAAGACCAGCATGGTTGCAGAAAGAGCTTTCTGACAAGTTAAGGGACAAAAAGATTAAATATAAAAAATGAAAAGACAGGCACATAATTAAAACAGAATATTTTGTTTTAGCCTGAATAGTCTAAAATAAAATAGCCTGAAACTGCGAGGTGGGAATCAGGAAAGCGAAGGCCCAGAATGAGCGAAGACTGGCCACCCCAAAGGCACTTTTCCAAAAGGCAACTGGATTTTCTTGTTTTTTTTTTTCCTTTGAAAACATTTCGCTTCTCATCCAATAAACTTCTTCAGTTATGGCTGAATGATGGGAAATGGAATGATTTATGTTCAGAGCATTTGTCTGGTTTTTAGCATTCTAAAAGTTGGTTCTTAGCTCTCTGGAAATCCTGTACTCTCTGGATATCTCTATCTACAACAAAGTTCTTTCAGCAGTCCCAAGAAGATGCCACACATATTTTTTCACTCTGATTCAGGTAACCCTGAGAGTACAGATAAACCCTAACCCTTCAGAATGCTAACCACAGGATGACTGCTGTGAATGTAAATCCTTCCATTCCCCATCATTCAGCTAGAACTGAAGAAGCTTCTTGGATGAGAAGTAAAACGATTTCAAAGAACAAAACCAAGAAAATCCAATTGTCTTTTGGAAGTGTACTTTTGGGACAACCACAGTGGTGGGCTGCTGCTTGGTTGGACTGGTAGTTGTGATCACTGGCTGGGCCTGCCCACTTGCTCTGTGCTATCCTTTTCATATATAACTAACTTTCTGGTTCATTCTCCCTGCCCACGCTGCCCAGCTGTGTTCCACATGGCACCTGCTCTACTTACTGGAGCTGCCTGAATAGATTAGCTGCATGTTTGAAGCTGTGTGTCAGCCCCAAATAGGAGTGTGCGTGTTCACAACCAGCGAACTGGTTGTTAACTTAAGTGCAGCCCACCTCTGGACAACCATGACCTGAAAATCTCCATAGATATTGAACTAAGAGTGGCAACTAATGCCAAAAGAAACAAAAAAAATCCTTCAATGTATAAGGAAGAAGAAAATCATGGAAGTGATAGGTTCACTAAGGAGAGCAGATGGCAAGAAGGTGACAGGCAGCAGGGAGAAAGCAGAATTGCTTGATTCCTCCTTTGCATCTGTTTTTATGCAAAAGAAAGAAATAGCCCAACTTATCAAAAGCGGCATCAAGGGAACTAGAACAGATACACAAACCAAAATATGCAAGGAAATGGTAAGAGAATACGTACCCACCCTGGACAAATAAAAATCACCTGGACCAGATAGTTTGCATCTCAGGGTTCTAAAGGAACTGATAGACCCAATCTTAAAGCCACTGAATGTAATCTTTCAAAGCTCCTGTAACACAGGTGAACTATTGGAAAAGAGCTAATCTTACACCAGTCTAGAAAAAGTGGGGAAATGGGTTCAGGAAATTATAGGACAATCAACTTGACATCAATACCTAAGAAAATTCTTGAAAAGATAATCAAGTGGAGGATTTGTGAGCACCTAGAAATGAACAAGGTGATTACTAGAAGCCAGCATGGGTTCATTAAAAACAGATCATACCTGACAAACCTTGTATCCTTTGATAAAGTGACTAAATTAGTGGACCAGCAAATTGTTATAGACTTAGCATACTTGGATTTCAGTAAGTCACTTGACAAAATAGACCACAGGCTACTTCTTGATAAATAGAAAAATGTGGGATAGACAGATGAAGTTGATAGTTGACTGACCAAGTACACCCAATGCGTAGTCCTTAATGGAACTACATCTACAAAGAGGGAAGCATGCCCTGGAATAGCTCTTCAACATCTTCATAAATGATCTAGATAATGGGATAGAAGAGGAGCACATCAAATTTGGAGGTGATACCAAGCTGAGTGGAATTGTTAACATTTTGGAAGATAGACTCAAGATTCAGAAGAATCTTGACAGACTTGAGCATTAGGCCCTATACAACAAGATTAAGTTTAATGGAGAAAAACATAAGCCCCTGCAAGAAAAACCAAATGCATAGGTACAAAATAGATAGTACCTGACTCAACAGTTCTAATCGTTAGAGAGATCTATGTGTTTTAGTGGACCACTGCTTAAGTATGAGCCAGCAATATGTTGCAGCTGCCAAAAAAACTAATGTAATTCTGGGCTGCATCAACAGAGGGATAAAAATCACAAGATGTAACAATACTGCTTTATACTGTGCTAGTGATGCCCCACTTGGAATACTCCATCCATTCTGGCCACCACGATACAAAAAAGACACTGAGACCTTAGAAAGTGTGCAGAGAAGAGCAACAAAGATGATAAAGGAGCAGGAGCAGGGGTGGGATTCAAATTTTTTAACAACTGGTTTTGTGGGCGTGGCTTAGTTGGTGGGTGTGGCTTGTTTGTCATGTGACTGGGTGGACGTGGCTCGGTGGTCATGTTATTGGCTGGGCATGGCCAACTCAATATCACTCATATCGAGGCACATATCTCCTTGCCTGGCCTCTTGTGACTGTGGGGATGCTGCAACAGTCGTAAGTGTGAAAAATGGTCATAAGTCACTATTTCAATGCCATTGTAACTTTGAACAGTCACTCCACAAAAGCAAAGGAGGGGAAAAATAATTCCAGAGATGTTCCTGAGACAGGAAGTCTAGTCCTGCCAAGAATGTAATAAGGGTTAACAGAGAGGCAGTTTCTGTAAGCAACACCAGAATGTTTCCTTTCTGCCGTCCTTATAGGATTAGGCCAGTAATTTCTTCTAACAACTGGCTCTCCGAACTGCTTAGAATGTTAACAACCGGTTCTAGCGAATAGATGCAAACTGGTAGAATCCCACCCCTGATCAGAAGGCTGAATGGTATGTTGGGCGGTTGAGAGACCTAGGTATGTCTAGCCTCTTGAAGAGGAGAATTTGGGGGACATAACTGCCTTCCAGTTCTTGAAGGGCTGTCACTGAGAAAAGGGATTGACTTACTCTCCAAAGTACCAGGGGGTAGGGCAAGAAGTAATAGGTTAAAGAGAGACCCAACCTAGAAGTAAGGAGAATGTTTTTATCCGTGAGAACAATTGATCAATGGAATAGCTTCCTTTCCAAATTTGTGGGTATTCCATCATTGGAGGTTTTCAAAAATAGACTGAACAAACATTTCACTGGAATGGTATAAGATATCCTGTCTTGAACAGGGAGTTGGACTAGAGGACCACTGAGTTCCCTTCCAGCCCTATGATTCAAAATTCAAAGTCTGCCTCTTTAAAGATAATGGGAGGTTATCACTATCTAGTTGATTGTTTCTTTTTCAAGAATAACTCTCAGCCAGTAGTGGCTTAGGGCAAGTTAGGCAATTGCCTAACTAATTTTACTTTTGATTTTGTTTTTTAAAGAAAAATAAAGTCTAGACGGAACAATTTGCAGGTCTCTTTTCGTTAGCCAGATAACCATATATTTATTTATTTTATTTTATTTTTATTTATTTATTTTTGTTATTTATTTATTTTTGTCAAAAGATAATAGGTATAAGTAAAAACATAGTTATGAATAGATGGATCCATATAATAAACAAAAAACAAAAAACAATAGGACAGGGACAGTAGGCATGTTGGTGCGCTTATGCACGCCCCCTACAGACTTCTTAGGAAAGGGGTGGGGTGTATATGGTGACATTAGAAACAACATATTTTTAGAAAGCCCTCATTCATTGTAGCTTGAAGACCCCCCAAAACATGGTGTTTTTCTGGGCCCCAAAAACTACCACAACTCCAAACATCTACTCAACTGAACCACAATTTAAACAAGGGAGAATTGTCTTTAAAATAATAGATGTAGTCTATCATTCCTGTTCCACAGCAAACAAAGTAAGGTTTGCACTGTGCTGTACCGGACTGAAGCAGGCTGTAAATTCAGCATTACTAAGTTTTGTGCTGGCCCCAAAGGAAAATATGGCTTTAAAATGGACTGTTCTCTATATCACTCATAGAAAACCCCCAAAGCTTCAGTATATACTTCTCCTAGAAACATAAGCCCTCATACAAGGATTGAAACAAATCTTTCAGGATTAGAAGTCATAGAATGGTACAGTTGCAAGGGACCTTGCAGGTTTTCTAGTCCAACCGCCTACTTGAGCAAGAGATCTGATACCATTCCAGACAAATGGCTGCTCAATCATTACTTGAAAACCTCCAGTGATGGAGCGCCCTCCATTTCTAGTGGCAGGCTGTTCTACTGATTAATTGCTCTCACTGACAAGAATTGTATTCTTAATTCTAGTTGGCTCTCTCTTTGTTATGCTTCCATATGTTACTTCTTGTTTTGTCTTCAGGTGTTATGAAGAAAAACTAATCTTCTAGCTTATCCCGCTGTTTCTGTAGGATAGACTACAGTGACTTTGTCTGCAAAATTTCATTAAGTGTGATGCATCTAGAACAAAATAGCACACTGTAACATTAACGGAAACATTATGATATCCGAGAGATCTAAATAAATCCTTACACTTGAATTCTCCTGTTGAAATCAAAAAAATGTAATTAATCTGGATCGCACATCATAATGTCTAAATCACATTATGTTCCTGAGCCCTTTATTTATTCATTCATTCATCAAATCATAGAATCAGAGGGTGAGAAGGGACCTGGGAAGTCCTCTGGACCTCCTAGTCAGGACAAGAATTATATTTTCAGTATAAATGAAATTACATATATTAAGTTAATAGGATCAGATATCCTCTATGCAATAGTGATTTTTAAGGTACGAAGGACTTTCGAGACCCAATCCGTAGATGTGTGACCTAACCTGTATGGTGCCATTCTAGTTTCTCTATGTCCTGCACAGGGCCTGGAATAAGTGACCGCTCACTGTGTTCCTGCTGCTGACCGCAGAGCTGATCGAGTTGCCAGGACAAGACTGCTGGAGCGACGATAGAGTGAGATTAAAGACTCCCATCTCACAGCAACTCTGCTCAAGCCAGCAGTTCCCCTGCTGCTAAAACCAATGAGAAGTCAAGGGGAGATGAAACAAAAGAGCTTTCCTTCCCAGCAACTGTTTGTGTATGTCAGTGAGCCATGGGTGTGTGAATATATCCCAATATATTTGCATGGCTATGGGCTGCGGGGTGGTATGAATGTTAAGCCCCCCCCCCCCCAACATATGTGCTCCCCCTTGCTCAGTGCAGGAATCCTATAAATGCTTTGCTGCCAGATGTAAAAATCAATCTACACATTAGGCTATACTCATTAGCCTTGTTCACTCAACAAGATTAGTCACGGAGGGAAAGATGCTGAGTGAACATCCTACCTAGCCAAATAACCCAGAAGGCATTCATTTTAACCAAAACAGCCCTGGGACTGTTTGGGGTGGTGGTGGTGGTAAAGGAGCTCCTTTTGTATGGGGCATTGTTTGAACCATTAACCAAGGGATTAATTACCCATTACCCCCACAAAACCCTAGACAGACAGGCAAAGATGATGCCTCGCCAAGGACTCCAGCTCTGTCATCACTTTAGCTTTCAGCACCGCCACAGAAACAGGAGGTGGTGAGAAAAGGAGAAGAGAAAGACAGCAAGTGGGTAACCTCCTGGACTTTGTCCACAATACTGTCAGCTCGAGACAGGCCACTGAGGGTTTTGATCTTAAGAAATTTCACAACCGTGAGGCGAGGCAAGTGACAGCTTCCAGTCTCATTTGTGGTGAATATCTGCTCCTCCACTGGGTAGCTCATTGGAAACCATGCTCTCTGGAGGTACAAAGGTGAACACATTAGCTAGAGGAGCAACTAACTGGGTCAGCTGAATGCAAGCAGGACTATAGAGAATGGAGGGAAGGATAGCATATGTAATGTTGATGTCCCTTTCACATGTGTATATATTAAATTGTAGCAAGCAATCCTACCCTCTGAAAAGTCCTGCTCTGTGTTGTTTGCGCTCACAGAAATTCCTTGTGCAACATAAATAATGATAATGGTCTTTCTGTGTTTTTTTTCTTCTTGCAAACATTTCTGCATGTCATCTAAGCTAAAAAAAAATCCACACAGAGCAAAGGGAGAGGAGGAGGGGAGGGCAGGGAAAGGAAGGCACAGAATCTCACTCTAAACAAGCCAACAATTTTTTTTTTTCACGGAGATGCAACACAGCTCTTTTTTTGTATTAATATACTATGAACGTTATCCATTGGTGGGAATATTGCTCTTTTTCAAACATTAAACTGGTGATTCAAATGCCACATCATAGCCTCAGGCAAAGGATAAGCTTCCTCTTCAAGAAATTCTCTGAAGTATCTGGCAGCCTGGCTAGATTTCCTGGGTGTATGTGGTACATCCAGAGGACACCGGTTTGGGAAGGCTGGGCTTGAGAATTAGATGATGGGTTAAACAAGGAGTTGTT
Organism: Bungarus multicinctus; assembly: GCA_023653725.1. Classification (NCBI taxonomy): domain Eukaryota; kingdom Metazoa; phylum Chordata; class Lepidosauria; order Squamata; family Elapidae; genus Bungarus; species Bungarus multicinctus. The sequence continues at coordinate 1,058,127 of JAGDQI010000444.1, read as the reverse complement.
TCTGTCTAATTCCCTGGCCACAACCCTCCCTGCCCCAAACTTTATCGTTGTTAATCTAATGTAGCCAATTTTAAATGAAGAAGCTGCCCTCCCCTGACATGAATCTCCCTGTGGCACTGAAATTAAATGTAGACTATAATTTGGCATTTGAGAAGTGAAAGGGATGGTAGCCCTAAGGGAGAAGATAGCAGCTTGGCTCTTTGTGTTAAAGAGCTGTCTGCAAGCCTCAAACTGCGGAATGAGATTTAGACTGCTCCTGGGCAGGCTGCCAAACCCAGGCACTTGGCTACAGGGACAACAACGTCTCATTTATACCAAGGAAGTCTGACTGGGAGGTGCACTGCACCACACAGGTTTTTCAATAGCGTCGGATAAAATGGGTCACCTGGCTTTGTGGCTAAATGGGGATGTGCTCTGTGAGCACCAGCATCCAAAACAACATTTGGTCTCCAAAGTTAGGTCTGGACTCTAATGTAAGGTTTGGGAAGGCTGCTGGGATTAGAGGGACCAAAGGCTTTCCTGGGGTGAGGTGTATATTGTATGGGGTAATTGCTATTATTGGTGTTATGGCATCCCTGTAATTTTATATTGTTCCTCAAGTTTACCTCAGCCTGCCTGTGTGGTGTCAGTCTTGCAGGCTGTCTGGACTTAGTTCTTCAAGAAATTCAGTAAAGCCAGCAGTTGAAAACCGACCCTCCATGTCTTTTATTTGATTAGGAGGAAAGACAACAGTGATGACAAAGTGGGATTGTAAAAAAAGCCTTTCAAGTCTCACCTTGTCACCAGAGGAGGAGAAAGAACAGTAAAAACAAACAAACAATGGCTCACAGTGAGCAAAGACAAAAGGAAAAGAGCACAGTAGGTTGTTTACTTTTATTAGGAAGATTAATGTGTTTGTGCCACAGATGACTGGACATTATTTACAGAGAGACTCGAACCATTTTTGAAGCAAATATGATAGCAGTTAAAAAAAAAAGAGTGGGGGTTCGTTTCATTGAATATCAATGGGAGGCAAAATATACAGCCTATTAAGAAGCCAAAGGACTTTAAAAACTTGCATAATTTAATTTTCCACAACTAATAGAAAATGATATATGAACTGTTGGAAGATAAAAGCCTCCATGATGTCTCTGACCTCACATCAACCCCAACCATCCCTGACCCACCAGCAAACTCAATACAAAGAAATCACTTAAACTTTTCCACCCAGGTTGATATTTGGGCTGCAATTGATTAAGTGCATCTCACATAAGGAAATAAGTCGATAACAGCAATATAAATAAAACCATAAGAAATCATCTCAAGATATGGAAATCCTTTATGTACACCAACATTTCCGAGACCCAAAGCCGTCACCTTCAACCTATACAAAAGCACACACAATAGCTATAACACATCCTGCAGGGTGAGAAGATGGTGTTTCCTCCCAGACTCAGTGCAGGACCCCCCAAGGCCTCTGCTAACAAAGATTAGACTCCTCTGTAAATATTTCCAAATTTTGTTTTCAAAACATGGCCACCTTCAAAAGCTGAATGGTGTGCTCATTTTTCTGTTGAATAAATTCTACCTCCCCTTCAAGCAGGCAGTCTCTGCTTATTTACCCAGCTGGGGAACACATCAGAACTTTTTTTTTTCCTAACAGCTCATTTGACATCAAAATAATTATTGATGGTGAAGTATTAAGATTCCATAAGTGCAAAGAGAAAGAAAACAACTCATTGCAAGACATGCAGTGGAAACTAAAAAACTGAATACTGCAAATTTGGTGAAAGGCTAAATGATGCATTGGAAAATTGGCTAACGTGGGATTTTGAAGGAAAGCATTTTGAAAAGGACTTAAAAGAGAAGTTGATTTAACATAGATAGGGTGTTTAAAATTGCTAGAGAGCTACAAGCAGGAATAAAATCAAATGTGAATAGACTTGTAATAGCATTCAGACAGACAGTAATGGATCAAAATGAGCTGTGTTATCATTGAGGCAGAGTTCACACACACCAGTGCAAAGCAGTTTTAAAGGAGAAGCCTGCAGAAAACGCAGTAAGTGGCAGAGACAGTCTGTCATTCAGAGAAAAGCAAATAATTTGCTAGAGGTAAATAATCAAACATTACTTTAAAAGGAGCACAATGGAATGCTATTGATTTAGAATTTTGTTGGTGAACGTGAAACAGAAATAATTAACCTTGAAATCTATAGCATAAGAGTTTAAATGAAATCAGCTCATAAAGTGAATGGCAAAGCTGAATCAATGCCATTGGAGGATGGTTCTGCTCTAGTAGTTATATCACAGAATGAATGTCAGCTGCATTTCAGAGATATTAAGCAAAATCCATATCAGAAGTACAACTAAAAACATATATAAGAGGAAAGATCATTCCCGCTGTACTGATACCTCTAACTTTAGCATAAAATAATTAGCTATATTGGATTTAAATGGTATGAAAACAGGTGGACCAGCATTCCAGGTGGATTGGGATTATCTGAGGAACCTGCAGTTGGATTGGAATCCCATCAACAGTCTGCATGCTATATTCTGTACAATGGAGGCAATTGAAAAGGTATTGGATGATACTGCACCTGTATTCAAATATGACATTGGCCACTAAAGCACAACAAAGGAAAAATAGTTCATCTAGAAATTTCAGTCAAGTAAACAGCATAAGAACCTATTCCTGACACTATTGTTTGACCAACAGAAAAGACACAATAGGATGCATCCACTTTAGGGGGAGGAGGGCTGCAACATTAACAGCATGGCCAGAGAAGATTAGAGACTACAATGTCACCTCAGAGGTTTCCTCAATATCTCCATGCCTGGCCTGCTTTTTTCAATTGCTACAAGGACATAAAAGAATTGCAGTGATAGTCTTTATGTCTCTGATTCTGCTCCAGGAATTATACCCCTCACACCCTATACAACCCACAGGTCTTCAATTACAGTGCTCTGGAGCATTTCACTTTCAAGATCAATTTTATAGGCCACCTGGGTTGGCAAACGCCTGTCTTCGTTTTACCCTAGGGGATTTCAACCTTACTGCAAACACTAAATAGCAGTAGTATTTAAGATGTCAGAGAATTATTTTAATATATGTTTGCTGTAACAGATTAGCATCAAGTATAAAGATACTTTTGGCTGAAGCCCCATTAGATTGCCAGACTTCAACACATGCTGTATTCTGCCATCTTGTAATACTTATTGATACTTCATTCCATCCTTAAAGGAGCTTCATAAAAATGCAGGACCAGATAAATGTATGTATTCATGTATGTATAGGTAAAATAAAATAAAATAAAAAATTGGAAGCAACTTATCTCGCAACTACAGAAGTAACAATAAGTAATAGGGTAAACTTTTTGATGAATGTTCAGATTCATCATCCATAACAGTAATGGAGGGTTCTAAGAGCAATAAATATATTTGTACCTTGAGTGATATACGTACTAATAAAGGAGAATATTTGTAGCTCAGGGTTGATGTGAGAGATCCTTGGTGCTCTCTGATCTTGCTTGTTTTCTTGCAGACATTTAATTACCCAAACTAAGTGACATCATCAGTGCTAGTAGGGAGTGCAGTTTGTTTTCAGTTTATATTCTAGTGGCTGCTCTATCAGTGTTGATGAGGATGGTCTTAGGGATTCTTTGTTTGGGCTGTTTGCTGTTGGCTTCTTTGGCAGTTTCTTGATTGGGGTATTGTTTACTTGATTGTTGATCTGATGTTAACCTTGGAGTTAATTTATGTTGATCCAGGTACTGATTTCTGGTGGATAGGTGCTTGGGTGTTTTTGTTTATTTTTTCACTGGGTGATAGCACTAGCACTTAGACTTACAGTATATACCACTTCACAGTGCTTTACTACTTACTCTCTAAGCTGTTTACAGAGTCAGCCTATTGCCCCCAACAGCCTGGGTCCTCATTTTACCCAGCTTGGAAGGATGGAAGGCGGAGTCAACCTTGAGCCTGGTGAGATTTGATCTGCCAAATTACAGGCAGCCGGCAGGCAGCAGAAGTAGCCTGCAGTAATGCACTCTAACCATGGTGCCACCATGGCTTGGTAAAGGCTGCTCCATTCTTCGTATCATTAATGATCAAGAATGGTAGCATTCCAAGTCATAATCCTGGCTCTTGAGGATCAAGAAAGACATGAAGCTTTAAAATAACTGTGCTCTTGTTGTCAAGGATTTACCACAAGAACTATTTACCACTTCTCATCATTTGTGAGTCTGAAAGATCCATGCCTGCAGTGCCTGCTTGAAAAGTGGCAATGACCATGGGGCATTGCTGCTAGAGTACAAGCGGGAGGAGGAAGAAAAAAAGGAAGGGGAAAGTATAGTCCTTTCCTCAATTCTGAGACCTCCAAGGAAGTTAAGATGATGCATGCAGTGCAGCCCTAAATATCTGAGATATCTGTGAAATAAACTAAGAATTCACGAAGTTCAGTTAACACATTGAATGGATGTTTCTTTTTCTATAGCGGGTTAGGAAATCTAAAGAAATTTAAAAGATCACTAGTAATAAGTGGATTACAACTGCTTTTTAAGGTACTGGTTGGTTGAGAGGCAGCAATTTCATTCAACATGCAGTAGCCTCAGAAAATTCCTTCAAAGACATGCAGAGAAATACTCTAGCTCCTTCTAACATCACAATGTCCAATTCCATGAACAGAGCTATGACTTGAGATCAATTGGGGAGTTCAGTTTTAAAGTTGGCATAGTGTCTGAGAGTCACACAAGAATTCTAAAGAATTGAAAGTATATTTTCGGAGGTGATACCTCTACTTCACACAGGATTGCCACCACTATAGATGAGGTAGTTTGCATGATTTATTAACTGCCGGGGAACATATTTAGACAAACCTTCTTCTTCAAAGATCTATTCAAAGTATACATGAAATAATCTCATTGCACCTTAAAGAAATACAGTTCCTGATAGCAGCTTTGTTTGAACAGAGACCTTATTTTGAACTGAGCAAAGGACAGCAGTGATGTATCTGCAAGACATAGAAATTCTTTCAGCCCTCATCTCATATAAACAGTGTTAGTCATCTCTCATTTTCTGTCTGAGATACAAATTCTCTGCTTACCTGAGATAACATGAGGTAGAATTTATATTGGCAGTGGCTAAAATGCTTGGGGGTTATGCTATGAATTGTGTGGAGGAAATTGTCTATATTTATTCTCTTCCCCAAATTACAGTAGAACTTGATGTCATTCAATACATTGGGAGAAGAAAGGAAGGAAGGAAGGAAGGAAGGAAGGAAGGAAGGAAGGAAGGAAGGAAGGAAGGAAGGAAGGAAGGAAGGAAGGAAGGAAGGAAGGAAATCACAACATAGGATTCAGTGTAGAATTTCCTGGTACAATATGGCCAATATTTATTTATTTATTTATTTTATTAAATTTCTATACCGCTCCCTCTCCCAAAAAGGGACTCGGGGCGGTGGCTTAGACAGTCAGAAAAGGGAGCAGAGAAATGCGAGGAGCATCTCAATAAATTATTAATAATACAGTATAGTTAAATGGAGCCTTCATGTTTAAAAGTGACATGTTACAGGATACACTTTGTCGAGAACCATCAATACAAGAAATGTGTTTCTATTGGCCTCCCACATGGGAATATTTTAAGAATTCTGGTTGTTATTTGTGGAAATATTGATACAGAAGGACCACAATCTAATGCAGAAGATAGTATGTTATAATTTTTCTGCATTAAGAATAGAATAGAATAGAATAGAATACTTTATTGGCCAAGTGTGATTGGACACACAAGGAATTTGTCTTGGTGTAAATACTCTCAGTATACATAAAGAAGGAACATTCGTTAAGAATCAAAAATCATAATGTACAACACTTAATGATAGTCATAGGGTACAATCAACATCAAATCATACTAGGAAACAATCAATATAAATCGTGAGGATACAAGCAACAAAATTACAGTCACAAGTGGGAGGGGATGGGTGATAAGGAGTGATGAGAAGATTAACAGTAATAGTAGTGTACACTTTGTAAATAGTTGAACAGTGTTGAGGGAATTATTTGTTTAGCAGAGTGATGGCTTTCGGGAAAAAACTGTTCTTGTGTCTAGTTGTTCTGGTGTGCAGTGCTCTATAGCGTCGTTTTGAGGGAAGGAGATGAAACAGTTTATGTCCGGGATGTGAGGGGTCTGTAAATATTTTCACAGTCCTCTTTTTGACTCGTGCAGTATGCAGGTCCTTGATTGAAGGCAGGTGGGTGGTAATTGTTTTTTCTGCAATCCTAATTATCCTCTGAAGTCTGTGTCTGTCCTGTTGGGTTGCAGAACCAAACCAGACAGTTATAGAGGTGCAGATGATAGACTCAATAATTCCTCTGTAGAACTGGATCAGCAGCTCCTTGGCACTTTGAGCTTTCTGAGTTGGCGCAGAAAGAACATTCTTTGTTGTGCTTTTTTGATGATGTTTTTGATGTTAGGTATCCATTTTAGGTCATGTGATATAGTAGTACCTAGAAATTTGAAGGTCTCTACTGTTGATACTGTGTTGTCTAGTATTGTAAAAGGTGGTAGTATGGGAGGGTTTCTTCTAAAGTCTACCACCATTTCTACAGTTTTGAATGTGTTCAGTTCCAGATTGTTCCGGTTACACCACGAGGCAAGTTATATAACCTCCTGTCTGTATGCGGATTTATCGTTGTCTCGAATGAGACCAATGACTGTTGTGTCATCAGCAAACTTCAGTATTTTAACAGATGGATCATTTGAGATGCAGTCATTGGTATATAGGGAGAAGAGAAATGGAGATAGTACACAGCCTTGGGGGGACCCTGTGCTGATTGTACAGATATTGGATGTGATTTTGTCTAGTTTCACCTGCTGCTTCCTGTCTGTTAGGAAGATTATGATCCACTTACAAGTGTGTTCAGGTACTGCTAGTTGGTTTAGTTTACTTAGAAGAGTTCTGGAATGATGGTATTGAATGCTGAACTGAAGTCTACAAAGAGGATCCTTGCATAGGTATTTGGAGATTCAAGGTGTTGTAGGATGTAGTGCAGAGTCATGTTAACAGCATCATCTGTCGATCTATTTGCTCGGTATGCAAACTGCATGGGATCTAACAGCAGATCCGTGATGGTTTTCAGGTGGGACAGCACAAGCCTTTCAAAGGTTTTCATAACTACAGATGTTAGAGCAACTGGTCTGCAGTCATTCAGTTCCTTGATGGAGGGCTTCTTTGACACTGGGATGATGAACATTTGAAGCAGGAAGGAACATAGCACATCTCTAGTGATCTATTGAAGATTCGGGTGAAGATGGGGGCCAATTGCTCAGCACAGACTTTTAAGCAAGAAGGATTTATTTTGTCTGGCCCTGGTGTTTTTCCTGGCTTTTGTCTGTGTAATAGATCTTGCACTTCTTTTTCTGTGATCACCAGAGGTTGTGAGCCCAATGGATTGGGGGCAGTTGTAGGAGGCTTAGCTATTGTTGGTGTGTTTGAGATGTATGTTGTGGAGATAGATGGCTGTAGTTTCTTTTCAAACCTGCAGTAGAACGCATTCAGGTCATCTGCTAGTTGTTGATTTCCTTCTGCCTGGGAAGGAGGTTTGCTGAAGCCAGTGATGTTTTTAAGAGTTTTCCACATGTTTGCTGGTTCATTTGTTGAGAATTGGTTCTTTTTGCTGCTCTGATCTCTCTTGTTAATATGTTTCTGGCCTGTTGTATAGCATTCTGTCACCTTTTCTGTAAGCTTCCTCTTTGGAACGACGTAGCTGCTTAAGTTTAGTTGTGAACCAAGGTTTATTGTTGCTATATATTTTCAGATTCCTTGTTGGTACACATAAGTCTTCGCAGAAGCTAACATATGATGTTATAGTATCCATGAGCTCATCTAGGTCTGCAGAGGCATCTTCAAAAACATTCCAATCAGTGTAATCAAGGCAGGCCTGGAGTTTCAGCTTTGCCTCATCCGACCAAGTCCTCACTGATTTAATTGTTGGTTTAATGGTTTTAAGTCTTTGTCTGTAGGCAGGAACAAGGTGAATCATACAGTGGTCAGAGTGTCCCACAGCTGCTCGTGGTAAAGACCTATAAGCATCTTTTACTGTTGTGTAGCAGTGGTCTAAAGTATTTTTGCCTCTGGTGGGACAATTTACATGCTGGAAATATTTTGGGAGCTCTTTCCTTAAATTTGCTTGATTGAAATCTCCTAAAATGATGAGAAGGGAACCTGGGTGTTTGGCTTCAGCCTCCATAATTTGATCAGCAAGAGTTTGTAATGCCTTGTTTACACAGGCTTGTGGAAGAACATACACAGCTATTAGGAGAAATGAGGAGAACTCACGTGGAAAGTAAAATGGCTTGCAGTTGATGTGTAAAGACTCTAAATTTTCATCACAAAACCTATATATTATAGTTATATTCTGAGACCAACTGTTCTTGATATATAAACATAATCCTCCATCCTTTGTTTTACCCGATGTCTCTTCAATTCTGTCTGATCTAAATGTCTGCAATCCTGGGATGTATATGATGTGGTCCCCATGAATTTGTGGATTAAGCCAGGTTTCAGTAAAACAAAGAACAGCTGAATTATAAAAATCATAATTACATCTATTTAAGAGATGAATTTCATCCATCTTGTTAGCCAGTAAGCGTAAATTAGTCAGAAAGATTGAAGGGAGAGGAGTCCCCCCGCCACCCCTATTCCTTAGTCTGTTTAAAATTCCCGCTCGTTTACCTCGTCTCCTCTTCCGGTGTCAGGCCTTCTTTGCTTTCTTTGTTGTAATCCATAGCATGAGGGAATTGGTTAGAATCTCCTCCGCGCTTGCAAAGACAGATGGGGGAGGAGAATCAGAAAGCTGCTCCTTAAGGAAACATTGCCTAATTCTTAGCAGATGGTCTCATGAGTATGAAATCCGTAGTGAATTGCAGTTAATAATAAGGAATAAAAAAACCATTAGAGAGCATTTCACTGAGGCAGCCGTCCTCGGCGCCATCTTGGTAACTGAGTACGTATCCATGTCATCCATGTTGATTTTCCATTGTTTTACCAATAAAGGAGAATATTTGCAGCTCAGGGTTGAAAAGAAGGCTCCTTGGTGCTCTCTGAATTTGCTTGTTTTCTTGCAGATATTTCATTATTCTAACTAGGTAACATCATCAATACTAGTACTACCACTGATGATGTTACCTAGTTAGGGTAATGAATCATCTACAAGAAAACAAGAAAGCTCAGAGAGCACCAAGGACCCCTCATTCCATAGCTTTCTAAGATGTTTTTTTGAACTTCCCAGCCTATCCTATTATATGGATTTCCTTTGATTTCCATATAAGTGTTAATCAAATTTGATCCAGCTTAACTTTTATAGATTAATCAATCAATCAGAATGGAGCTGGAGGTCTTCTACTGCAACTCCCTGCTCAAACAGGAGACCCTATACCATTTCGGATAAGTGACTGTCCAGTCTCTTCTTAAACATCTTCAGTGATGAAGCAGCCACAACTTCTGGCGGCAAGCTGTTACACTGGTTAATTGTCCTCACTGTTAGGAAGCTTCTCCTTAGAAACTTGGGAAGATTAGTTATAGTTGATTAAATGCAGCCATCTGCTCTTGCTACATATTAAGTGAAGATACTCCGTAGCTTGCTCCTTTTAGAAAGAAGGGTAGATCAGTTATTGATTGTTAACATTATCACTGACTAGTAGACATTCTAGAGAAAGTGTGCTCTTGGATCCCAATTGCTGTTATCTGTTATCTGCTGAGAAGTTTAAGTGGGAAATTATTGCTCTCATTTTCCACTAGTGGGATTCCCAGGAGTCTTTGGCTGGCTGTTGTAAGGACAGACTGGATAAAATAGATCCTTGGTTTGAACCAGTGGGCTTTTCTCATGTTCTTAACAATCCAGCCAGCACTTGGCCCCTCTGCTTTCCCACGCTGTATTTCACAAGTCATGGGTTGTCATGACAACAGAGGTAGCACTTACTAGCAAACCTCAATTACTTGTTTATTAAACTACATGCAGAGAAGAGCCCTCTAACAGGACATGGCACTAAGAATCATTTTGTTACTATCTTGTTCTATTGATGTACTACCCTTCTGTCAAGGAGCTCAGTGTGTTATATGTGACAGCCATTTTCTACCCATTCAACGGAGTCTTGCAATAGATTGGGATGAGCCATGCTCCCCCTCCAAGCTACAGGATAAACTACCCTTGAACACAGAAAGGGATCATTCACACAACCTCTTTACATCACACTTTCTTGTCCCTCCTTTCCTTAGGACAAGTTCATGAACTCTTCTTAAAGAGTATCTATCTGAGATAACTAAATCCCACTGCTTCTCTTTATCTCATCAGATTTCTATGAAACTCATAATTTCTGTACTAACCTGCCTTTAATCCAGCTGAGACAATGTGTCTCTCTAGCCCAGCATTGTCAACAACAATGATTCCCTGGGGTTATAGACTGGAGGTTTGCTGGACATGAAATATGCAATGCCTGCTGTCTGATATCCTAAAAAAATTCCCAATCCATTTTCAGTCTGTGACATTGATTACGTGAAGCTCTCTACTTGACTTAAGATGGACAGGCTACTGTAGGCATACAGAGCAGCACCGTGCCACAATATGCCCTGTCTTCCTTCTTTTCTGTGAAATTGGGCATGGAACCGGAAAGAATGCTTCTTGCCGTGTCTGGCCATAAAAGGGAAAGAAGGAAATGAGAATCAGCATTAAGAAAATAAATGAAGATGCAGCTTGTCTTTTAAGCAGGAGCTTGTTTTGGAAGCTGGTTGATTTAGGACACTTCCCCTCCACCCCCCACACACAGTAGCACAGAGAACATTTGTGATGACATCGGGTTTTTAAAAAATTTTATTACTACAAAGTAGCAAAGTATCATGCAAGCAGAAATTCAGCATAGGAACAGCAAGGGATGATTGCTATTGTTGCTGAAAATCGGCACAGAGTGGAAGTGAGTTGGGAGCAAGACTCCGGATGGAAGAGGATGGAAGACTGCACTCATGAATGGCTGTAAAGCCTCTTAATTGCACTAGGCTGGCATTGGATGGGGGTGGTTTTTTTTTAATCTTTGCTGCTTGTCTGGGAAATGCATCTCAACTAAGATTGGAATATAATGCCCAAAAAAGAAAATTTATATTTAGAGACAGCATCCTATCCAAGTAGCAAAACGAAGTTAATAAAGCTGAATTGATTTGCTGGTTTAAAAAAAAAAACCTTGTGTGGAGAAGTCTAGGAACAGCAGAAGCTGAAAATACCATGCAGAGGCTTAAAGTCCAAAGCTCTATTGTCACACAATTGGCTTGAAAAGCATTTTCCACAGACATTGTATGAACACAGTCCTGGAAATGCAGAGTTCCTAGCAGGGAGTTCTCTGCAGAATTCAGCGCATGGAGCTTTTTAATCTTTCCAGTGTGATTATGCTCCATTCCTTGAACAGCAGGAGAGAACATCAATGCTGTCTTTTTTTTACTGCTGGTCATGCCAAGCTGCAACCTCTTTCTATTTCCAACCAAGGACACTGCAAGTGCACAGACATTGGACTATACCTTACTTAGGAGGGGGAGGGGGAACCCACAGGTATCTAGCTGAAAGTTATCAAGTATAGCAACCTTTATACTTGTAATATTTTTTAGCAACCATTAGATGTCTCTGAATGCTGTGCCCTAGAGCAGTCTAAAAACAACGGAGCAAATAAACAAAAGACATTTCCAGATGATTCTTTTTTTTTTTTTTGATTATGTAACCATTTCATTCATGGAAATGTAGAGGGACTTAGATGACATCACCGATTTGTAAGCTTCCCATGCTCTCCTACCACAAGCTTTCAAGAAAAGAAAAGAACAATCATTAAAGAAAAATGCCACTGAAACTAAAATTCTTTCACTGCTAGTGCTAATATCCACCTTATCTGCCTGTGAGAACTAGAAAATTGGATATTATGATCACTTAGGGCTATCACATATGGACTACAAAAATCTGGATCACTGCTAAATAACAAGAGCAAGAACACTTAGACTTATATAGCACTTCACAGTGTTTTACAGACTTCTCTATGAGATTTACAGATTCAGTATATTGCCCCCAACAACCTGGGTCCTCATTTTACCCACCTCGGAAGGATAGAAGGCTGACCAACCTTGAGCCCATGAGAATCGAACTGCTGTCAGGCAGCAGAATTAGTCTGCAATAGTGCATTATAACCACTGCACCACCACAGCTCATGACAGCACAAGTCTTCTGAGTTTTCTGTTATCTTCTCTTCAAAGTAGCATAATAACAGTTTACTATTATTCTTCCTAGTGCAGTTCCTAGAATCGTCTGCATTTTATATAAGGATTTTTTTAAAAAAAATTCTCTTGAAATTGTTGTTCTTCACCTTTAGTCAGCCCTTGTAGACAGATGAATTAATAGGCAATATGTTTATTACAATGCAACACTATTCCCATGCTCTCCTAACACAAGCTTTCAAGAAAAGAAAAGAACTATCATTAAGGAAAAAATGCTACAGAAGCTAAAATTCTTTTTCATTGCTAGTGCTAATACCGGTCTTTCCTTCCCCATGCTATGGCTAAGTTCACATACTGAACTAAGTCATGGTTTGTTGAATATAGCATAACTGGCTGGGCTGAGATCACCATCAGTGATAAACCATACTTGGCAAACAATGGCTACATTCTTAAAGTTAAGCAAATGACATTAGAGTTTAGCATAATGTGAACAGTGTCTACTTGATATTAGATAGACAATGTTAGGTAGAAAGACTTAGACTGAAATCATGTTCAGATAATGCTTCTCACTGAGTTTCTGAAGATTCTCAACACTCAACTTTCATTACCTGTTGGTCTTATCCCTGAACCATCCACTACTTCTCAGTCTTATCCCAAGGGACTTTTTCAAGAGGCAAGTAGACTTTCTTGTTTGAATTTTCCAGTTGCCTCTTGAAAAAGCACTTTTGGGACAACCATGACCTGGATGACTGAGAATCTCCACAGACATTTGTCAGTCTTAGTTACATCACCATTAACTCTAACCTAAAGTGGCATATTATTGTACTGTGAAAATACAAAGATGGTGTATTTAGTGAATAATCTTCTCAGATGGAAGATTATCAGCTGGAGAAGATTATTGTGAAAGTTGTGAAAGCAAATTAGGTCAAATGTTTCATACAGTCATAGACCAGCATAAGAAGAGAGGGTTAACATAAAAAAGTACAGCTAAAAGATATATCGAAATCTAATTTTAAGAAAGCTAAAAGATATAAAAAGTATACATAAAAACAAGATTCTAAAAATAACCTAAAGGGAGGGGTAGGAACCCTAGATGTATGTAGGAAACATAAAAGTTAATATATGGCAAACTAAATCTATCACAGTACAGAACAGTCTTGAATAACAAACTAATTGCTCATTAAGCCAAATTTATGGCACAGGTTTCATCTAAAATCTGATGGATTTTAAGGGTTGTTGTGCAGAATCTGGCAGCATTATATAGTGTAGCAGGATTAGTATCTGCTAACAGCAGAGAGGCATAGAATTGTCCTGTGTGTCCTGGGTATTTAATGGTAGCAATGATGGGATGAGACCAGTACACGTGAGTCTCTGTAATACAGGCACTGGAGGAGCACTTGCTGTGTCGTTGCAGTTAGTGGTTCCTGTATGTCCAGTGTCACAGGGAATGGAAGCAAAGGTTCTAACTAATGGCCACATTTGGCAGATCATGGCATTTTGGCTGTAGTGGTATTTAAAAAACTGATTCACTGTTGTAGAATTGTTTATTAATGGAACCATCTATTAAACTATTTTGTTTTAAAAAATCGCTAGCAATTTGACTACCTAATAAAGCTAATAAATAGTAAGTAGATCAAAACCAAATCATTTTTTAAAATTCAAAGTATAATTAAAACACAAATTGAAGTACAATAATGAAACAACATTGTCTATCGAGTATACCTGCCAGAACAAACCAACAAACTTTTCTCAATAAAAAAATAAAACAATTAGTTACCTTAACTTTGATGGCAGGAAGTTCTACCACTGAAGAGCTTTTAATATAGGTGGGGCCAACATCTCCTAAGTTTTTAAAGATCAATAGGCTAGTACACTGAACTGTATTTCATTTAATAGAAAACAGAGTTGGAAGGAACCTTGCAGGTTTTTTGGTCCAACCCCCTACTCAAATAGGAGACCTTATACCACTCCAGACAAATGGCTGCCTAATCTCTTCTTAAAACCCCCCAGAATGGAGCACCCACAACTTCTGGAGGCAAGCAGTTCCATGGGTTAATTGTTCTCACATGTAAGAAATTTCTCCACAATTCTATGTTGCGTTTCTCTTTAGCACTTAGCAATAACACTTAGACTTACAGGTGAAACTTGAAAAATTAGAATATCGTGCAAAAGTTCATTTATTTCAGTAATGCAACTTAAAAGGTGAAACTAATATATGAGATAGACTCATTACATGCAAAGCAAGATAATTCAAGCCGTGATTTGTCATAATTGAGATGATTATGGCTTACAGCTCATGAAAACCCCAAATCCACAATTTCAGAAAATTAGAATATTACATGCAATCAATAAAACAAGGATTGTACATGGAACAATATTGGATCTCTGAAAAGTATAAGCATGCATATGTACTCAGTACTTGGTTTGGGCCCCTTTTGCAGCAATTACTGCCTCAATGCGGCATGGCATGGAAGCTATCAGCCTGTGTCACTGCTGAGGTGTTATGGAAGACCAGGATGCTTCAATAGCGGTCTTCAGCTCTTCTGCATTTTTCGGTCTCATGCCTCTCATCTTTCTCTTGGCAATGCCTCATAGATTCTCTATGGGGTTCAGGTCAGGCGAGTTTGCTGGCCAATCAAGCACAGTAATCCCACGGTCATTGAATCAGGTTTTGGTGCTTTTGGCAGTGTGGGCAGGTGCCAAGTCCTGCTGGAAAATGAAGTCAGCATCCCCATAAAGCTCGTCTGCGGAAGGAAGCATGGAGTGCTCCAAAATCTCCTGGTAGACGGCTGTGTTGACCCTGGACTTAATGAAGCACAGTGGACCAACACCAGCAGATGACATGGCTCCCCAAATCAACACAGACTGTGGAAACTTTACACTGGACTTCAGACATCTTGCAGTGTATGCCTCTCCATTCTTCCTCCAGACTCTGGGTCCTTGGTTTCCAAATGAGATGCAAAAGTTGCCCTCATCAGAAAAGGGACAGGTCTGTTTTTCTTTAGCCCAGGTAAGATGCTTCTGATGTTTGTCATTCAGGAGCGGCTTGACAAGAGGAATACGACATTTGAAGCCCATGTCCAGGATCCGTCTGTGTGTGGTGGCTCTTGATGCACTGACTCCAGCCTCAGTCCACTCTTGTGAAAGTCCCCAACAGTTTTGAATGGCCTTTCCTGACAATCCTCTCCAGGCTGCGGTCATCCCTGCTGCTTGCGCACATTTTTCTTCCACATGTTTCCCTTCCACATAACTTCCTATTAATGTGCTTTGATACAGCACTTTGGGAACATCCAACTTCTTTTGCAATTACCTTTTGAGGCTTTCCCTTCTTATGGAGGGTGTCAATGATGGTTTTTCTGCACAACCGTCAGATCAGCAGTCTTTCCCATGGTTGTGCTTCCTACTGAACCAGACTGAGAGACCATTGAAAGGCTCAGGAACCCTTTGCAGGTGTTACGGCTTAATTAGCTGATTAGAGTGGAACACTTTGAGCCTAGATTATTGAACCTTTTCACAATATTCTAATTTTCTGAGATTGTGGATTTGGGGTTTTCATGAGCTATAAGCCATAATCATCACAATTATGACAAATCACAGCTTGAACTATCTTTCTCTGCATGTAATGAGTCTATTTCATATATTAGTTTCACCTTTTAAGTTGCATTACTGAAATAAATGAATTTTGCACGATATTCTAATTTTTCGAGTTTCACCTGTATATACTACTCCATAGAGCTTTACAGCACATTCTCAGCAGTTTACAATATCAGCATATTTTCCCCAACAATCTGGGTCCTCATTTTACTGACTTTGGAAGGATGGAAGACAGAATCAACCTTGAGCCAGTCGGGATTGAACTCCTGGCTGTAGAAAGAGTTAGCATGCAATATTGCATTCTAACCCTTATATCATCATGGCTTTGATAAGTTTCCATCCATTATGTCTTGCTCTCAAATGCTTTGGAGATTAGGTTGACCCCTTCCTCTAGTGACAGCCTTTCAAATATTGGACAACTGTTATCATGTCACCCCACTCCTTTTCTTCATTAGACTGGACATAATCTGTTTCTGCTTCCTGTCTTCTAATAATCTTTGTTGCTCTTCTTGGCACTCTTTCTAGAGTTCTGAACCTCAATTATTTAGGATGTCATGGATCCTAACAAAGAGAATTGTGGACATTTTTGAGGGACAGTCTAATTTCAATAAATTCAACAAAGAGGATAACTCAGGAGTCAGTGACTTCTTTCTGAACTTTGCCACTGTCAGCTTTCTGGCCTTGGTACATAGCAGCCTTCTCATTTCCTGCCCTTAAAAACCAAAATTAATGTACTTCGGGTTTCAGCACAATCATCCTTTTCATGGTTTGAGACCAAAAGTGTGGAAAGTTATAGAGTTCAAATGCCTCCGAAATGAGTATGTCTACACTGTCAGGTGGACTTTTTAAAGAACTGAACTGGCCATAAACCAGAGCTGAAAGGAATATAATTAAAAACTCTTGCTTTTGTTCCAAGTTTTTTGGTATGTGAACATTTGATGCCAACTCTGATCATACTAGCATTATGAGCTGTTCATTTGTTTTCCAACCGTCTTGCAATGTGTAAATGTATTTCACATTACTACCAAGACCTTGCCATTTGGGTGGCACCAGGGCTGTTTCTGGACATATATCTTAATCCTCAAAGAGATTGTAATCCTGAACAAGACAAGTTGATTGTGAACAGTTATTTGGCTGATTAAATATTTGGCAGTTATTTGGCTTGATCTTGTTTGCATTGAATTTCAGTTCAGTTGTCCTCCTTCAGTCCTTATTCAAAAAGTTAAATCTGAATGTAACCTGACTTTAGGGATTTTAATGAATTAAAAAGATAGAATGGATATCCAGCATATTGACAGCTCTGAATCTCTTAGCAGAAGATCGCTTATGTTCTAACAGTAACATCAATTGTATTTGGACTTCAGAAATATTAGCATTGCCACATTTTAGCATTAAAATGAAAGTGAAACCTTAAACTTAATTTTAGGGGGGGGGAATGACTGAGTTTCATGAGACTTTTCAATTTTACGAGAGAATTGTTTCAGATTTTGAGTGAGAAAGCTGAGATCTTGTGAGATTTTGGCATTTAGGAGCAGCATTTTGGGAAGTGACTGCTAAAATTTCCAAAAATCTGAAATTTTTTAAAAGTGCCTGAGCTATTATAAACTGGCGTGTCGAACAATTGCTCAGTTTTTGTTCTAAGGATTTTTACTATAAGTTCTGTGAGAAGCCAAGTTAGTGGACAAATGTATCTCAAAGCAAAATGCAAATATTAATCAACCTGAAATTGATGGATAGTCAAGTGTGCTAGCTTGTGGGGGTTTCATTTATTCTTTTATATAATTTTGGGGATAGAAAGTTTTCAGTCAATGGGAAGATGTCCCTCAAAACTAATATTGCACATGTACTGGTCTTCTAGTGAGTGGTACATCCAATCAAACAGTTATTATTAGGAGCCGATTAAACAGCTGAGTCCAAGTCTTTGAGAGCTGGTTTGGAGAAAAAAATGAATGATTAGGGGCACCAGCTGAGGAAAGATATAGATCATCAAGAACAGATGAACAGAAGACTTGGGAGAAAGAAGAAGCATTAAAGCAGAAAGAACAAGCCCTGAGGGGGGAAATGAGCTGAAATCAGGAGACTAATGGGATGCTGTGTGATTTAGGTGGCAAAGTTCCACTATAATGGAACTGAGCCAAAGTGTAGAAAAACTGCTTTGGCAGTAATGAGGCAGGCAGGAAATCCTTCTTTCTACAATTATAATCTTATGAGGAAACAAGCCCGATTTACCAAGAACCTGTGTGAATCTGAGGGAACATAAGCTAGGATAAATTTTATCAAAATATAAAGAAACAATTTGACTTTGGTGGAGGAATTATGTGGAACGTTCTCCATAATGTGTGAGGAACTCTTATGTGTGGAGTAAATAGGATCTGGCATAATTCCATCCAGATCCCTCACTCCTTTTCCCTGCCTCATGCTCACATTCCTGAATGGCAGCCCTGAGATGAGGGAAGAAGTGAGAGATCTGGTTGGAATTATGTCAGTTTCTATTTACTCCACACATAAGAGTCCCTCACATTATGGAGAACATTTCAGATGCCTCATTAATCATTTCTGAGAAAATGTAACCATGATATTAGTATTGTGGAGATAGCTTAAAGTCCTAGTCAGTCATTCCAATTATCAAGTATTGTAGTGTTTTCTATTTCCTTCCAAACAAGTCTTGCTATACAGTCTATGACACTTCCCTGCTGATGGTTATGTCATCATAGGCTGGGAACTTCCCAATTCCTATTGGCCATTTTGTGTTATGATATATCTTCCAATTGTTGCTGTTGTCCATAGTAATTTTGGCGTAGATCATGAGAGACATCAGATTCTTGACTCCAGTCCCCTACATCCTATCAAAGTCACCAAGCCTGCCCACACATCATGGTTGTTTTTCACACTAACAGATGAGGCTGAATGGGAGGGGACCAAAATGAATCCACTAAACTTGGAAGACTCCCTATTATATCTATGAGGACAACAGCAGTTGCTAGCCTAATCAATGATGCAGAATAGAGTTTGGCTATCAGGACAAAATAAATTCTGCTGGCAAATTTTTAGCAGACTCAGAAGCTGGAGGAATGAGGAAGAGCCCTTAATTTCAGTAGTAACTAAGGAAGGATGCACACCTACATTCTGTTAATTTATTTGCTTATATCTTTTTACTCCTGTCCACATGCCATCCTTAATCCTAGATTCAGTGGGGAGCTATTTAGGGTAAAGGGTTTACCCTTTTTGCTTTGTCTTTCTGAAGAATAAATATTCAATGCAGCATTGTATAATCTGAACTTCCTGAAAAGCTACTAATATATTTTTCCATAACTTTTCTTAAGTAATGGTAAAATAGTAAGGACTCCTCATACAGATTATCACAGACAATTAACATTCCTCTTCATTAGAGAGTTGCATGGGAAACAAAAAAAGCTTGGGGGGGAAGGATGCAAATTAAAGGCAATTACAGAATTATTCATTCCTGGGTCCCCCCTCCTAAACTGATACAAATACTTCTCATCATATGCCTACCTCTTGCATAATACTTGGAGAGATTGCATACTTGTGATGAGATCTTCAGGTACATAAAATATTGCAATCATCAGACTTGTTCACATTCTTCAGTCCTCTACAAGTCATGTGGCTCTTCTCCCAACTTCAGAAGCAACCTCTTATAATTTAAATTATCATGTATTTATTGTTATGTTGATATTCATGGACAGTTCAAGAATTGCTCTAGAAGAAACTCTTCCTCTTTAGAAGTTGGCTCTTTGATTAACACACCAAAGCTGTATAAGTTAATGACTTCATACAGTTTAGAAAATAATTATAAGCTTGAACCACCTTCAGGTCCCACATTGACAATTTCTTGTGGATTTTTCAATGCAAAGCTTTTTTTTTTTATCAGAAGTCCTTTCCTCAAAACGATCTATTGAGCTCATAATTTTTCTCATGTTTTCCTGCATTTTTCTCCATCAGCCTCAATGCTTTGAGAAACAACTGGAGATCATACTTCTAATTAGGACCGCTAGCACTGGCACTTGTTCAACCTAAGCTTTTAAGTCTCATTTATTGACCCAAAGCATTATGGGAAACTGAAAGGACTACTTGCTATTCTCCACCATTGCCTGGTAAGTTCACTAATGTAGGAAAAAGAAGGATTTTGCTGTAGGCCCCTCAGAGTTGGCTCTGATCCAGTATAGCTCTAAGAAATGTTCCAGTTTTGATCTATTTGAGCAACATAAGCTAGCCTGTTACAACCATTATCACAATGTTAAGCACTCATATTTCCTCATTGTTTGCACTCTATAAATTAACAAGTATTAGAGGACTGTAAAATGAACTAGTAGAAGTCATAGTCCAAGATTTGTTAGTTTTTTGCCCATCTGTCAGGAGAAAATAACAGTGATGCCCATTAGTATTTACGGAAGTCTTTGTATAGGGTGATAAATAATGAATTTTTAATCTCAACAATGGCTTGGGTGTACTCTGAGAGCACTGAATCACATTAATGTGAATTAGATACTATTAACAGACTTCGCTCATCCTTTCAGTCACAGACCCAATGTGATTAAAGAGTGTCAAAGGAGATTTTGTGATTTTTTTAGTTCATGTCTATGTTCTGATTGGTGCTTTAGATGCAGTTTAACAATGATTATGAGACAAAATCAATCACAGAACAGCATGCAATCCAGCCAATAACAAATGCATTATGACTGCATGTAGCTAAGAGGGAATGTAAACTTTCAGGTTATATTTCTGTTGGATTGCCATTTTAGACTATTTGTTCAATGGCCAATATTATGACTGACTATAGTATACAGAGCAAAGAGGTTCCAGATTCTGGTAATCCTAGATTTTGTCCATATGATTTTGTAAACTGAACCTATGTTTTGATGATGGTCAAATAATGCCATAATGTAATCCATCAGGAGTGAACCCATGATCGTGTTTGGCTGCACTAGGCTAAATAAAGGGTCAGTTAGTTTCTGCTTCAATCTCTTTTGGGGATCTTTCCATTATCTTGGGATATTGTGTCATCCAGTTCATCGCATTAACATGATATGTGGCTACAATAACTGAGATTGTTAACCTGCATTTAGGTTATATGAACCCAATCTTTTGCTGCTATTGAAAGTGGGTTAACCACACAGACATCACTCAAGGAGAGATGCCACTTGACAGAAATCAAAGCCCATGTGAGGTTAGCAGGGCCAATTGTTTGAATGTGGCTTCAACATTCTTCTAAGACTGGAATTCCCTCCTGTCTGAACAGACACTACCAATTTTTCCCTGCTGGAATTCAGATGTCCCTAAATCTGAGGTTTATGTGCCTGTCTGCCTCCTTTCTGGTGTTTTACAAAAATAAAGCGAATGCCATACTTGCCCTCCTTTTCCAACATTTCACCTTCCCCACCCCACACTGTCTGTGAATCATTCAGCTGGATGCCCTCCTTTGATTAGCATTTTAATTATTCTAATTGCGTTGTTTGCAAGCTTATCTCTCAGTTCAAACCCAACCACGTTTGCACACACAAACACACAGACTTTTTATCGCAGGCCCTCTGCAGATGCCATTAGCATTTTCACTCTGGTATCTTGTGGCAGAAAGGAAAAATTAGCATTTGTTCATCTCTTTCTGTTTTGATTCAGGCAGGCATTGTGCAATGGGAACAATAGCTAGTCTCCTCTGCTTGCCTCTGTTCAGGGTCATTGCATTCTGCCTAGAAGAATAGGGATAATTTATCTCTATTTTCCCCTTACGTATCCATTTCAAACAAAGGCTTGGGGAGATTAAAATAAATAGATTGTTTATACCAAGGCCAGTAGCCCACATCCAAACTGCATTTGAATGCATTTTCTACTTCTCCAGCACATGAATTTGGCAGAGATGCCATAGTTTTGGCAATTGTGAGCAAAACTGAAAAGAGTAGTTCAAACAACCATGGAGAGAATGCAGAGGTGCTTCAGCTTGCGACAGAAAGAATAGACTCAGTTCTGACACAGTGATGGAAGGGGCAAAGTAACAAAATGTCTGGGAAAGATTCTGCCCTGCATTCCAAATTGGTTGACCATAAGGCTTTCTGATCCATTATGCCAGGCAGGCAGACACAATTTCTTCCCCAGTCTCCAAAGAGAGATAAAATATTTCTGATCAGCTCTCCCTTGTTCTAAAGTTTGTTCCCAAGAAGCTTGGGATGAGGTAGCAATTTAATGTCCTCTAGAAGAATTGGATTACCTCCCACAACTCTGTGTCCTTGCCTACAGTGGCTGGGGCAGATAGGAATTGCAGCAAAACATCTGGAGGACAGCAAGATGTCCACCACAGTCTAGGGCCACCTGGAGGAGGCTATTCTGCAAGGACTACTATGCCAACACATGTGTCCTGGATTTTGAGATAATTGTCTGCTTGGTAGTAGGGTTTAATTATCTAAACATGGAATAGGAAATTTTATAAAAACATACGTATCTAAAATAACTAGTTGCAGAATGGCATGAATCTCAAGTTTGAACTGTATGTGACAAATTAGCAGCCCTAAATTTCCTATTCTGTGCTGCGGCCCTCATGAGGGAAAATACATGCTGACCTTTCACTATGGGTTAAGTGAGATCCAGGGATCATTCTGAATGGCTTTTGTATGTGCAATGTTGGTGGAGAAAGCAAAACAGGAATTGCTACTAGATTAAAAGCTTACCACTGAAATTCTGACCCTGAGAAAAGCCACAAAAAGAAAGATGACCAAGGAGAAACTTGATGCATAGACATAGATTTGATGCATTATTGGGGATAAAAAAAATGTTAAGATATAGTATAGTTGAATGTGTGGGATAGATTTGAAATAAGACTTTAAGTTCAGCTCTTCCATTAAGCAGGAACAGGGAAATGGCCTGAGGCTTTAATGTCACAAAAAGAGCAACAAGGGAGAAATACTTCTGAGATTTTCTATCTATGGCACAAAAATAACTTTGCTAACCTTGGATATAATATACTTGGACTTAAGATGGAGAGGAAGCACCATTAGCTTTGTGGATTCTGCACTGATTTCCAAACCTTTTCCCAAAATTATAGGCAGATATGTTTTTTGAGCCAGTTACATCTATAGAAGACAAATTGTGCCCCTACATTTTGTGCATCCAATAAAATATTGAAAGCCCTCACATGTATCAATATCCTAATTATTTTGAAGGTCAGATGAGAATGCTGTACAATGCCACTTACCTTAGCATTTATGTTACACAAAAGAAACCTAAAAAGGTCTATAATTTGAAAGTGGTTGGTCAGCTGCAAATTCGTCTTAATATGAAGTCAATCATGTTAATGGATTTCTATTGAAAAGATCGGCTTCTTTGAGAATAGTATTAATTGCCTTTGAATTTCAGGGGTAAAGGAAACATCCTGAACTTTACATCTCTTGTGGCAGAAAAAGACTTATCCATCTCCAAAATAATTCACTCAGGCATTTTAGTGGACTGATGCTTATAATAAGGCTACCATATTTGGATGTAAAGATCTGGAAGATCATTAGATGGCAACAAAATAGTTAGCTTTTCTGATCTCTATGCTATGATCTAGTGGTCATCTGGATTTTTGCAGCCTAAATATTTAGGCCTCTGCCCAAATATTAGTTTGCCTCTGCTGGCTCTGAAAAGATATGACTCGCACTACTTTAATTCAGTTTTAAGCACTACTACCCAATGCAAAAACAATTCATGTATTAAAGAAAATGAGTATTTCTCAAAGCTATTATATTGATAAAATGGTCTGTTTCTGAGCGCTTTTAGAAACTTTTATTATTCTTTTGTTCCTCTTGTTCAAGCTAAGAATAGCTATTACCTCGTTTTGATGTTTTTAATCAGACAGTTGCCTTGATAAGATTGTACAATGCAGGCAACAAAAATTCATTAGCTTTTCTCATATTAAATTGAATTGATCTTTCTAGATCTCTTAGTGGCTATTGATATTGTTTATCATGGAATTCTTCTAGTTAGCTCTGTGGATTACAAATTAATACAACAATTCAGTGATTTGTGCTCCACTGTGCAAAGCTAAGTCTAGAGGACAGTCCTCTAGACCTCTAGTACTATCTCCCATAAAGTGATCATACTTTGTCCCCATGATAATTAAGCTACCTCAAATGCTACCAAAATGTATCTGAAAATGGTGAGAATTATGAGATGTGGAATAAAGTTTAATCAATATGTCAATGAAAATAAAATCACCCTTGGTAACATCTGGCATCATGAAAGGCTAAGCAGATCTAAACCTGTGCTACTGAGCAACACCAAAGCCAATAAGATGAGGCATTGTGGATTGACAAGGTCCTTGCCTGGAAATTAGGAAGGTTAAATCTTTGAACCACATTACCTACTATCTGAAGGAGGAGGTGTAAAATCTAATGTACTGTTCTACTTTAGTTTGTGATCCATACACTGGGAAATTCATCTTTAGATCACTGTTCTGTACTGTGTGTGAATTAACTTTGATCTATAAACTCTGATAGACCAAAGTGTTGCATCTATCAAAAAAATACTAGGTGCTACCAGAATCCTGCATTTTTGCCACAATGTTCTTAATAATTTTTTTTGGGTGCCAATTTGCTACCAAGATACTGTAAGTTCAAAAATTGTAATACTATATAAAGTCATATGCTATAGAACAGGGGTGGCTAACCTTTTCGGGCTCCTATGCCAAAAGTTGTGCGCCCGCTGCATGCTCGCAGTCACATGCCAGCACCCAGAAGACAATGCATACCCCCCCATGCCCCCTACGCATGTGCACGCAATCCCCAACCACCCCTATCGCCCCCTTACCTGTACCATGCCCCACAGCTGATTTTTGGCCAGTTTGAGGCCTTTTTCGCCTCCCAAAGGCTTGAGGAAGGCTTCTGCAGGCTTCTGTAAGTTTTGTAGGCCGAAATCTAGCCCCGTTTAATCACTTCCTGTTTTTCTGAAAATACCGGAAGTGATGAAACGGGACTAGTTTTTGGCCTGCAAAACTTACAGAAGCCTTCCTCAAGCCTTTGGGAGGCCGAAAAAGGTCTCAAACTGGCTGAAAATCAACTGTGAGGTGCGTAGTGAGGTAAGTTTGCCTGCAGCTCACATGCTGGCACAAATGGCTCTGAGTGCCACTATCTGGCACAAATGGCTCTGAGTGTTCACTATCACAGCTATGGAACCTGAACATCATGCAAAACCTCTCGTCTTTTTTGTAAGTACCAAGATTTCCAATCCCAGGAAGCATGCCCCTCAAAGGGTGTTGCATCTACTGTATGCCAGCCTAAGAAATGGCATTCTCAATACATGGATGTCCCAAAAATGCTTTTTGAAGAAGCAACAGGACTATCTGGATTTTCTTTGAAGATGTTTTACTTCTCATCCAAAAAGCTTCTTCAGTTCTGACTGGATGGCAGGGAATGGAAGAATTTATATTCCTTGCAGACAGCTGGTCAGTACCTGGATGCCAGGTATGAAATATCCTCTATCCTCAATTAAGATGCGACCAAGCCTTTTAAACTTTTATTGCCAACTGGAAATGGTGTTTAAAGCTCTTTTAAAGCTGCTTTCATGATATTTAAAATGGCTTTAAAAGATTTAAGGTTATTTTAAAACATGATATTTCTAAAGGATGTTTATTATAACTAAAACTTGTTAATTCCCAGATTGTTTTATCAGTGGAAAGCAGGTAGAAATGTATTTAGCAAATAAATTAATTAATTTTCTGAGGGAGAAGGGGTTACTATATTTATACCCATCTTTCCTCCAAAGTGTTGTTGATTAGTGTTATACCAATTGTGGAAACTTATTTAAGCCTAGTAAAATTTGGATTAACATGAGCTATACCATGAACTTAATGTCCTAGCTTTGATCTAAGTTAGGTTATTCAGATTCTAAATCCAGCACCACTACCAGGTAAAGAACTTTAGCACCTTTGAATTTAATTAATGAATCATATGCCTGCCAATCTCAAACTCATGACTCTGGATCAGAGGTGGTATTCAGCAGGTTCTGACCAGTTCTGGAGAACCAGTAGTGGAAATTTTGAGTAGTTCAGAGAACCGGCAAATACCACCTCTGACTGGAGATTTTACAGTATCCTTTCCCTGCCACACCCACCAAGCCATGCCCACAGAACCAGTAGTAAAAAAATTTGAATCCCACTACTGCCCTGGATGGCTAATGATAGTTAAAATTACCATAAAAAGAACACATAATAGAAATAACACATATATAGTATAATCAGCAATCAAGGTAAAAATTAAAACAACCAGCAACAAATTACTATTACCTCTATATATCTGCCACACACCCAGATCCCCAAGCTCAGTGACACAACCATATATTTATGACTTTATGAAAATGCCTATCTAATCTTTGGGGTATGATATTTCTTTTTTAAAAAATAAACCTTTATTGAAAAATTAAAACATTAAAATACAAAATACAATACAAATATTTAAAATGAGAGTGTTTTATATATATTACAATCCATTTTGACAGTGCTTACATTTCAATTATTATTCCAGTGCATATTTTATTATTTTATGCTCCTATTTGGGTATGTATGTGTGTGTGTGTGTACACACACGCACACACACATATATACCTATCTTATACTTTCCTTATTTATTTAATTGCTTATTTCTATCATTTATCCAATGTTACCAATTTTCCCATACTTCATAATAAACTGAGTCATCCTTCTATTTTAATTCTAATGAAAGTTTGTCCATTTCCGCGCAGTCAAAAATCTTTTGGATAATTAAACTATCTGTCAGCATAGAATCTCCTTTCCAACATTGTGCAAGCGCTAATCTTGCTGCTGTTATTATATGCAGGATTAAATATTTTATCTCTTTGTGTAATTCCTTTTAATAATTCCCAGAAGGAATAATTCTGCTTTAAATTCTATTTGGACGTTCGTAATTTCTTTTAACCATTTTCATATTTTGGTCCAATATTTCTTAACTTTTGGACAAAGCCATCATATGTGGAAGAAGGTACCCTGTATTATATTTCCAACAATTTGGATTTAAATTAGGATTCATTTTAGCCAATCTCGAAGGGGCTAGATACCACCGATAGCACATTTTATATTGATTTTCTTTGTATGACGCTGATTTTGTCATTGTATAATTCTTTTTCCAATTCTTTTTCCAAATCTTTTCCCAATTCTTCAGTTCTATATTATGCCCCAAATTCCTGGCCCATGCTATCATTGGTCCTTTCATTATTTCTTCTGCTAAATCGTATTCTAAAAAATAGTTATATATCTTCGATATCAATTTTTCCTCTGTACTTGTCATTAGTTTATCTAATTGATTTGGTTCTATCTCAGTTCCGAATTCCTCTTGGTCTTTTTTATATTTTGATTTTAATTGGAGGTACAGCAAGGGGCATGATATTTCAAAGGGCAAATGCCATGACATAAAAGGCTGGCTTTCTGAGTCTTGCCAGATGGCACACCCTAATAGACAGAACCTGGAGATACCACTCTGCCAGATGTGGCAGATAGACATAATAGGGAGATGCAGTCTCTTAAATAGAGACCTTTTCAATAGCCTTTATCCTCCCACTTGTCTATACAGCATGTAGTCATGTGACTATAATTTACTTTAGTAGCAAGTCAAGAGAAAAGGGAAATATAAGAGAAGTTGAGCATAGCCTCCAAGTTTAACAGCTGATTACTAACAGCATAGCCTGTAGTTCAAAATTAGATACGTGGAGTTTTATGGCAGCAGTTTGGTCCAAAAAGATGTTGAGAAGAGATGGGAAAGAGTTTGTCCTTTTTCATGATTACAGTTACACAATAGAGATTCACAAGTTATTCAGGGAAGCAGCTCAGTTGCAAGTACCACTGTGGGAAGTCAAAGATCAGACATAAATCTGCAAAGCAGGGCATCCTCTCCATGAGTTACCTAATTATCCTGCAGTAGAACCTTTAGTCTTGCCAGCAGTGAACTTCAGATATTCACTATGACTTCATTCCAGTCGCTGTTGTTGCCATTGCTCTTTTGGACCCGGAGAAGGAGTGGCTACTACCAGTTCATCATCATCTGAACTGTGAGCAATATATTCTTTATATATAAGAAGTCCCCCCCCCCCCCGCCCCAAGAACTGGCTGAGATGTCCTTATCTCCTACATTCCTGATTCTGAAGAGATGTCAAATCCTCCTTATCAGAGGAAGACATAACAATGACCAGTAGTTGGGGAGTCTCAGAATTACATTTAAAATTTCTGGAGGCCGTTAGATTGCTTATATTATGGTTATTGGGCATTTCTTCACTGTACTATTTCTATTCCTTAATCCTGCAATCCTTTTCATTCCTGCTGATCTTGAAGCATTGAGAATGAACAGAGGACATTGTAAACCAACCAGAATGGATTCCAAATGTTGAAGGGAGACTGTAAGAATCACAGTTCAGTCAGTGCCTCATAACCTGAGCTTCTTCTCCTCCCCTCCCCTACTCTCATTACAAAAAAGGAGGAAATGGCCATCCCCACCCTGAGTATTTTTGTCTGCATTCTAAAAAAAAATCTGATTTATTGGGATATGAGAAGAACTGGCTGACCATCAAGATCTCATATCTCCTTCATGTATGGGGCTATCAGATCTGGGCTGCAAAAATCCAGGCAGGTAGAGAGCAGTAAGGAAACACAGATACCAGCCCTGGTATAAATTGGCATTCTAAAAGTGATACAAATGACAAAGTATCCGGTTTTTCAGGCAAACACTTTCTCAACCCGTTGGAAGATTTGCAGGATCTGTATTATTTATATTAAGTGGGGAAATATTCCTGTACAAATAATGAACCATTTCAACCCCTGCTTTATTTCAGCACCCTAGCGAGCTATAATTGCTTATATTGACTTGTAAAATAGACATTGTTAGTGAAGTCTAATCTGGCACAGTTTGTCTAATAAAAAACTCCCCAATATGAGACATTTCTGAAAGGGCAATTTCTTATTCCTTCATCTTACATTTTGCCCTGAAGCAGTTAATAACCTTACATTCAGGGCATCCCATCTTTCCCCTATAATCATCACAATATTCTGGTCCTAATAAAAGCAGTTAGTAACACTGATATCACACTAAGGTTAAACTGTCATGGGACTATATTTTCAACTGCCAGAAACTGTCCAGTTCTTAGTACAAAGATTAATCTAAGCAAAGTGAAAAAGAAGTCCTTCCACAATGGGTTTAGGCATGACTCTTGCATCAGCACTGCTTCCTCTAGAACAAGTAATATTATCCTTTTTGGATGATCAAGCTTATCTTTCCCAGGTAAGTTGCAGTGTGGTTCAAATCATGCAGTTCTTGTTTCACTATACTAAACACTGATAATTGTACATGTAAATGTAATGCAAATATTTATTTATTTAGTATTTATTCGCATCCATAGATTTTGGCAAAATAACCGAATAACAGAATTGCAAGGGACCTTGGAGGTCTTCTAGTCCAACTCCCTGCTCAGGAAACCCTATACAAGTGATGTGTAACCTTTTCGACACCGAATGTTGTGGTTTGCTGGCAGCCTGTGCAGATGGTAGTGGAATCGGACAGTGGGGAAGAACAGGGACCAGTCCGGGAGTCTGGAGAGGACTCAGACAAGGGTCCTACGTCTGATGCAGAGATGGGGCCAGAACCATTTGGGAGTTATGTTCTGACTCTGGAGCCTCTGGAGCCTGGCAGCAGTGAGGCAGAGGAACAAGGGGAGCATGTTCCCAGTGAGCCTTGCGCAGAGCTACTAGAAGGCAAGAGTAGCTGAAACAAAAGGGGCAACTCGGGAGTAAGGCTTTGAGGTGATTGCCCCTCCCATAAGGTAGAGGTGATTGCCCCTCCCATAAGGTATAAAGGACAGGAAAAGGTGAAGAAACCTTTGTAGGAAGCAAAGTTGTTTGTTCTGTTCGGATTAATCCTTGAAGCTCTGTGTGGTCTTTGTACTTCGGTTGGTTTTTTTATAGTTCATTTGGCACTTTTGTTATTGGCAGCAATTCAAAGGAGAAAAAGATGGGTGCTTATCTCGAGGGACTGTTTGGGATTCATTACAGGCTGGGAATGAACATAATTCCCAGAATTAAAATAAAACAAGAGTTGTTTTAACTAAGCATGTGCTTAATTACAGTCTTGGAAGCCTTGGTCAGAACACCGAGTGCCCAAAGCACAAGCACACACACCTCCTCAAAATATAATACGTGTATGTCCCCCATGTTGATGCCTCATCCCTGTGCATGGGGAGTGTTCCCCTTGAATGTGGTGCATCCCCACGCATGTGCACAAAGTTTTGCACCTGCATGCCCCCACGCATGCATGCCCCTGCACATGCCCCTGCCCCCATGCATGCACCCCCCACGCACCTCTTACGCATCCACGACAGAAACATGAGACAGAGCTGGCTGCCAGGAGGTATGTGCACATGCGTGGCAGAGAGCTCAGCTGGGGCACTGGCTCGCCTGCCCACAGAGAGGGCTCTACATGCCATCTGTGGCGCGTGTAGCCATAGTTCACCATCATGACTCTATACCATTTCAGGGAAATGGTTGTCCAATCACTTCTTAAAAACTTCCAGTGTTTGAGCATTCACAACTTCAGGAGGCAAATTGTTCCACTGATTAATTGTTTTAACTATCAGAAAATTTCTCCTTAGTTCTAAATTGCCTGTCTTCTTGAGTACTTTCCACCCATTGCTTCTTGTCCTTCCCTCAGGTGCTTTAAAGAATAGCTTGACTCCCTCTTTGTGGCAAACCCTGAGATATTGAAACACTGCTCTCATGTCTTCCCTAGTCCTTCTTTTCATTAAAGTAGACATACCCAACTCCAGCAACTGTTCTTTATATTTTAGCCTCCAGTCCCCTAATCATCTTAGTTGCTCTTCTCTGCACTCTTTCTAGAGTCCCCACATCTTTTTTACATCGTGGCAACCAAAACTGGGTGCAGTATTGCCTTACCATGACATTATAAAGCGATATTAACATTTCACATGATCTTGATTCTATCCCTCTGTTAATGCAATTATAGTGATAATTTCATTTGTGGGGGATACTCGCTTCATTCAACCTCCCACACCCTGAATTAATCTCTTGAGAAGATTTTACAGACAACCTTAACAATAAATTCAGTCTTCATCCTAGTTACTTTCATCTTGGTCTCATAATCTTTGTAAACACTGGATTCTCATTTGACACTGCCTTGACACCCTAACCCTAACCCTGCCACTGAGTTTAAGCCAGCCATCAGCAATGCTCACAGCAAACTGTGATGTTGTCAACATGATGACATAAATGCAGTGGCAACATCACACAAATGGTAATCTCAGGTACATGTCAATGTCTGATGCAAATGTGTATTGCATGCTAATATAGTCACAAAAGTATTGTTATTTGCCTATCTTTTTCCTCATGGATAATTTTTTTGGTAAACGGTCCAATGACTTTTTCTGTATTGTCTCATCTCATTCCCACCAATTCATTCATGTTGCTTAAAAGAATTCTTCCCCCTCCCTCGCATCATATTCATTTAGAATACACCCCAAACTCATCCCTGGTTCTTCCCTTATCACTGTTCCCTGGAACATAATATGCAATTATCATCAGTCCATTTACTCCTACTTTAATATGCATCCACAACAGCCAAAATGATACCCTTTTTCTTACCTTTCTCAGACACAAAATGTACCTATTTTATTTCCTTTTGTGTCATTTGTTAATTCATGCCCTTTACTCCACTTATATTGCAAGTTACTATCTTCTGTATAACATTGTCATCACCAGATAAACCCATACATATTGACTTATTTCACCAATCATGGTTTTCATTAAAGTTTCATACAACATTTATTAGTCAGAACTGTACAGCACATTACCATCCCATCAGTATTATTTATATAAATAACTCAAAGCAATGAACATCCCTAATGCTCCTTCCTTCTCCTGTTTTATCACAACAAGTCTGTGAAGTTAGTTGGGCCAAGAGTGAGTGACTTGCCAGAACTCATACTGGTATTATATGATGATGATATGGACACTTCTGGTAAATTTTGTTACATTTTGGGCAGTATACCACAAGTGGAATTGAATCTCAGTTTTACTCCAAGTATATTTGTGCTATGCAAGGCAAGAACTGTAATCTAGAGACTACCTTGCAACATACTAATACCCATGTTTTACCACTTAGGAGGTAAATGTATTATACTGACAAACACTTGGAGTATTCCAGACAGAACCATTCTGTAGACATTGAACAGATGCTTGACTTGAATTTGTGGAGACTTCAAATTTATTGTTATGACAGTGAAAATCTGACCTTCCAAGAACTTCTTTGCAAGAACCAATTTTTGGATAATATATAAACTGTATGTTCTGCATGAGAACAAAAAGCTCATTGCTCATTCCTCACTATAGAAACAGAAATCCATTCACCTACATTCCTCACAAAAGAAAGAAAATGTGGCCCCTCTTGATGAAAAGGCATTCTTTTCAAGTTGAGATTTGCTCATTTGATTAGAGCCATTGAGAGGAACTGCAAAGGGAAACTAGAAGGACTTGATGCATAGAAACTGGGGAAAAGAGGAGGAAACCATTCTTTCAAATAGCCATGTGGGCTTTTGTTCTTTCCATGTGGTGCTTATGAGTTTCTGAAGGTTAACTATTGTTGAAATCTGATAGGAACAGATACTCGGTTTTAAATCCATCTTTGCTTTTCTGATCTAGCAGGATGGTTCTGATATTCACAGGACTTGCTACAGACAGAAAATTAATACAGTTGGGGAAGTTGGTTCGACTGCATAATGAATAGAAATATGAGTTTTACTGTTTGGTATGTATTTGGGTTGGGTTGGATGGGTCCTTTTGGCTTAAAAGCAATAAAGTATGGGGGAACATTGGTGAAGCATTGGTTATCACCTTTAAACTCTGAATGTCATGGAGGCCAAGTTATTTGATGGACTGCTTCTCCTTGAGGGTACTTACCTATCTCACTAGGTCATATGGGGGGGAGGTACATGCCAGGTTCCTTCCCTAAAATGTTTTACTCTTTAGGGGCACAGAAAGTGCTCTTCCTCTGTGGGTATCCTTTCCCTATGAACCTCTCACTCCTTTAATATCTAGCAGCCCCTTCCTCCTCCTTGTCTTTTGGAAGAACTTGAAGAGCTGGCTCTTCCCACCAGGGTTGAGCGTTTTCAGTAGGAGAAGCAGAGATCTAGTGAAACTGATATACGGAGCACTGCTTGCTTTTGAGGCATCAGGTTTTTTGCCATTTTATGCTTAGCTTTTCAAAATGTTTATCATTGTTATGTGAGCCACCCAAATTTAGGACACATAAAATGGGTGGCTATACAAGTCTTTCAAATAAACAAAGTAGAAGTGCTCTCTGATTTCTTGTGGTTGTCAGAACCAAGTTTGTCAAGAGGTACATATTGGTTTTTCTGGATCTCAAATTACTGTACCAAAAGGCTTGTTGATTTATAAGTCAGAAATCAAAGAAATGTGAAAAAAAAAATTCTGTATATGAGGGCAGTGATGCTGTTGGTGGTGACTCTCATTGCACATAAGGTTATAAGCATCATTGATTTCAGGACAGTCAGTTGAATCCTGAATGGTTTCTAGATAAAAAAAATGGTGTAGGAAGTTGGAGTAACTTGCTCAGCAATCTTGCCATGATATACTGTTATTCTGTAGCTTGGGGATTCAGTGGGTTACTGCTATTTCCCATACAACCCCACCTTCAGCCTTCTTACTATTGCAACAAAATCTCTCCTCCTGTCTCTTGAAGAAGAGGTTCTGTTTTTAAAAAATTCATACTCAGGGAGCCTTAAAAATATTTAGGATTTATCGTGAGAGTTTTGAGTTTACTTTATTATGGTAAGGGGGTAGAAGGTCCTTGTATTATTTCTTCTGCATATTTTTCCATTGTTCTGCAGCTACTCTCACTAACTCTAGTTCCTGTTCTTTCCAAAGTAAGAAATCTCTGTTTGTTTCCTTTGGGATATAACTAAAGGGAAATTGAAGAGATTATTAGTGAAAGATAGAGGGCTGATATACATGCTCATATAGTAGAATCATTCTCAGAGGGATTGTGGAGGAAAAATGTCCAATAAATTCCTATTTGCGCCATAAAATAAACCTATGAGAGTTAAAATCAGCAACTTTCTAATCAGCTAGATTCTTCCACCTAACCAGGAGTTGTTTTATGTTGCTGCTAAGTAGAAGAAGCAGAGAAATTTCATGCAGCTCCCTGAGAGAAAAACTGATTTCAGTTTCCATCACCTGTTAGCTATAAACATGTTGTGATTTTGAGAATTTTGAGAACTATATATGTTTTCCTCTCACTTTCTTCCTTCACTCTTTCCTGATCATGAGATTTATATAGCAGAGGAACTAAGTCTATTTATGGAAGATATGGATTCTCAATCTCTGAAGGTCTTTAAGGAGATGCTGGATAGCTGTATCTCAAGGATTGCTTAAAGATGCATTTCCTATATATGGCAGAAGGCTGGAGTGATCATCCTTGTGATCCCTTCCAACATATATTTGTAAATGAGGGAATCTGTGATGTTGTATTTTTAAATCAATATCAAATACCCCTACTGCATCTGACCTGCAGAACTCTGAAGCATAAATAGATGGCAGCAAAAAGTCATCACAAACTCTAGCCTTTTGTCATCTAACATGAGGGCATCTTCAATTTTTCTTATTAATCAATCTGATAATTATTCTGGCAGGATGTTTTGGTTGAAGAATGGGAAAAGGATTTAAATAAATAATAATCACTATTACCCACTGGTTTTTTTTTTCCAAGAAATGTTGTAATCATCAACAATCTTGTTCTCCATTACTTCTACTTTTTCCAATATCAGTCCTTGAAGTGTGAGTAAATGTTGTATTCCTGCAAATAATTCCCCATTTCAAGTTACCATACCATAGTATAATGCAGGGCTGTCAAATTCCTAGCCCGCGGGCTGGATGTGTCACACACTGGCCAAGCCCATGCCCAGTTTAGCGAAGGGGGGGAAAGTCCTGATATGTCATGTGATGCTGCTGTGATGACATGAGTTTGACACCTCTAGTATAGTGTGACTTAAAGAGAAGGTTGTGGGCTATCACCAGGCTACTTAATCTTAATCTCCACTCAGAAAGTTGTATATAGGGAGGAGGGAAAACACTTTTAGAAAAAGTCAACAAAGATAGCTTGGAAAAAATCATACCCTTGCTACAGTCCATTATTTTTGTTGCAACTGGATGGAAACACTTAAAATTGTAATGCCTATATGAGTCATACATATAGTACTATATTTCCTATAACAAGATCTTAAGTGATGCTTGTTCAGAAGTAAGTTTCAGCCACCCTAATTAGAATTACAGATTTTTTAACACGGAAAAGTAACAGAAATAATGTTTAGACGGAAATAATGTTTAGTTAGTCTGTTCCTAGCTAGAAGTGATGGCTTGTAAGCAATCAACACTTCAGTGCTCCTTGCTTCTTTTCTCCTTTCTAACAAAGATTGATCACCTACGTTTTCTCCTCCTGAAAAAAAGGAAAAAAGGGATGTATTTTTGCCGGCTGTAATCACCCGCCAGTACTGAACATGGAGTGGGACTTCCCAAAGATCTGGGGCTATCTCCCCCAAACAAATACCACTGAATGATCTGCTAATAGCAATAAAGGAGTGGCAGCTGCAGGGAAGGGTAAAGGCTTTCAAACAAAAATTGTGTTTAGTCAAAGGAATGAAAAGTTTTGAGGGTCAGCTTTTAGAAAACTACACCCAGAAAACCACATCCTCAGCAAGTCTCTTATTATACGGGTTGCAGGTTTATTATACCGCAAGGCGGATGGATAATAATGCTTTGCCAATTAACACTGGCTGGTGCTGCCATTGTGTTTAAACACTGCCTCACCAAAAAAAACAACAACATAGACTTTAAAAAATCAGGCTGATGATCAGAGAACATAATAGTTTTTTGGTAACACCTTCTGCCTTATTCTAAAAAAAAACCAGGAGACTTAATGATGTCAAGTCAAATAGATAACAGGAAAGCCACCCAGATATGAACTGCTTAGGGGGGAGGGGGTGGCCTCCAATTGGTTACTTCCTGGATTTTTAAAAATAGTCTTGGCCAATGAAGACATGGCCAATGAAGGGGCTTTCTAAGGCAAAAAATAATGATTTTCTTGATAACAATTAAAAGAGTTTGTTTATGGCCTACTTCCTGAATTTTTTTTTAAAGAATTTTCAATCAAAACTAAAACCTGAGATTACCTAATGGTTTTCCATTCAAGTAATAATCATATTTGACCTGCTTTCCTTTCTTTCTTTTGAACCAGGATTCTAACACAGCCTTCCTGGGGCTTCTATGTATGTTGGGTGTGAATGCCAATTGCATAAGAAAGAGAGAGACCAATATCTTGGACAGCACATTAGACGAACCCTCTAGTGGGACTCTTATATTTAAAAAAATTTTTTGCTGAGCAGTTAAAATTCCAAAATCGCAATAAAACTGAGTCCTTCATTTGAAAAAAAAAACAGTTCAGCTGAGATCTGCATATATGTGTCTGATTGGGGTAAATGATAGGGTGACACAGAGACATAATTTGCATTCTTTATTCTTTTTAATCTGCTTCTTTTATTCTATTTTCAATGGTTTTTATTCTTGTTTTATATTCTGTATATGTTTTATTTTTTATTCTGTTTCTATGTTTTATATTCTGTATTTTGATATGGCCTTGATATTGCTTAATCAACAATAAAGTCCCAGGTTAAAGTTCAAAAATCAATAATTTTAAATGGTGGAAAGTCTCCCTCAGAGTTAGGTTGTTTGGGATCCTGATATCCTGGGATCATCTTTTCTCTAATAGCCAAGGCTAACTGATCTGAACACTAGAAGCGGTCTGTCACTGAACCATCCCGGATTTATGAGTTTAATTGTACCCTAATTGCCCTATAAGAGCTGCCTCTCTGTTCTTATGATGCTCACAGCTTTAACAGACGGCTGTTTTTCACTGGTAATGGCAAGGAAAAATCCACCCATTCTTTGTTACTAGTAAATGGCTAATTATCTGGGTGGCAAAGAGAAGTGGGCGGATCTCGCAGGTTTTTGAGGGCTGTCAAATGAGCATCCCAGGGCTGTGCACTTATAGAGACTGCTGCAAAGTGCTAGTCTTGCTCTTAACCTTTGCAGCATCTCCATACCAACAGATGTCCTTGCTGCTGTTCTCTGAGGCGAGGAAGGATGAGGCAAAGTAGGATACACAGTCACAGGGGTAGCCAATGTGGGTGCATGAATGCGTGTGACAAAACCAAACTTTCAATCAGTCCTTCAGCACAGGAAGGGAAGGAGCTAAGGGATATGGAGGGAGGGAGGCCATAATGGAATTCTAGAAATTGAGAGTCCAAATAAAACAGGAATTCCACTAATTGGCAGCCATCAGATCCAGGGCAACCCCTGCAGAATTGTTGTTTTCCCTGAAGAAAATTAGATGAAATTGACTGGAGGGGAGGGGAGGTATAAAAGAGATTTAAAAAGGGGAAAGTAAGTTTAAAAGATTGGGAAAACCCCAATACAGGTAGGGGATTACGCAAAGTAGGATCAAAAGATCAACAGGGCAGGCACAACAGTGTGATTGAAGCTTTTTGTGGGTCGAGGCACATAAAAAGCAAGCACAGCTTCAAAGGCACCAGTGTGGCCACCATCTTGACTTTTTTGATCTTACATATGTCTCTGAATATAGGTAACACTGATACAGAAAAAAAAGTTATGTGCTGTGATGTTCTCTCCCTCTCTTCCACTGCTTTGCACAAAAATTCCAGAGACATTTTGTTGATGCCCCCAAAGGGAAACATCAGGCAACAGCTCCAGTGAGTTAGACAGCAATAACTTAATGATAAGGAAATTAGATACAAGAACTCTATTAAAATAGCATTAAGACAAGGATATAATGCTGCAAAAGCAATGGAATGAGAAGCAATAGAAGATAATAAGATGGAAGGGGGAGCCATGGTAAGGTAATATATGGCACGGTGTGGTTTAATAAATCTGCTTGAGGAAATAATGAAGAGGCGGGAGACCCAAGAGGCAGTGACAAAAACAGAGTTGGAGGCCCCCAGCACGATGCAAACGGCAAGAGATGTGCCGGTAGCAGGAAACAACAATACAGTGAGTCAAAGGATACAGCCCCAGCAGGGAGTAAACTGTAGTTTTCCTTGGTAACAAACTAAAATTAAAGCAGGTGTCAGCTGGTGCTCCCTTCAAAGTCCAAGAAAGAAACACTTAAACTCCAATTGTTAGAGTAAAGATATCTTTTACTGGAAATCAAAGTGGTAGCAACAAAAGAATTCTGAATCTGAGGAAATGAGCGCGAAAAACACATATACAAAATGATGGCAACGTTCCCACCCCCAACAGTCCATATTGCTCCTCCAATGAGAAATGGTGCATAACATCATGTGGGCATCTTCAGGTGGTGATGAGGCCTCTGTCCGTTAACCTTGGCATAGTTTGATAAAGAGTCGCAGTTGCGCATAGCAAGGAATAGAAAAGCAAGGAATAGAAACTTAAGTAAGACTCCCCCTCCCCTAGATATACAGTTTCGTTTCCTACTCACTCCAGCACGCTTCCCAAATATATCATAGCCCATTGCCCCCTCCCGTTACTTATGGCAGCCGAAAGATGCAAAGCAGAAAAAGGAAATAAAGGAAGAAATCTTGAAGGCTGACATTTGGCCCTCCTGCAAAAAGACGTTAGTCCTAGAAACTATAAGAATAAAAGACAAGATATTACAAACAAATAACAACAGCATTAATGTTCAGGGTTTATCAGGATACATGGTGCAAAACGCCTGCACCAGCCGGGGAGCTCTAACATCTCTCTCGTCTACCCATTCAGACTGGGAAGAAGGAAAATGCTTCCACGCAACCAAATATTGGATTCGACCCCTCTTCTTCCTAGAATCCAAAATTTCTTTAACTTCAAAATGTTGTTAACTTCAATGAGCAATGGTACAGGGGGAGCTACTTGAGTAGGCCTCAGATCAGATGTACGTTCAGGTTTTAACAAACTAACATGGAAAACAGGATGGATCCGATGGAGGGTTTTTGGCAGTATCAATTGAACTGCCACAGGGTTCACAACTCGTTCAACCGGAAAAGGTCCCACATACTTAGGTCCAAGCTTTTTCGATTTCTGTGTGGTCTGAAAAAATTTGGTTGATAAAAACACCTTATCACCAACTTGATATGGTCTTTGTGGACGTCTCTTTTTATCTGCAAATTTTTTATGAGCTTGATGAGCATCATCCAATGCCTTGCGGGCAACTGGCCAAGTTATCTGGAGATGCCTTATCCACTCATCCAATGAGGGAATGTTAGTTTTCTCTTGCGGAAGCTCGGGTATGGGTACAAAGTCTTGTCCCGAGGCCACTTTAAATGGAGTGAATCCGGTGCTGCTATGTACCGAATTGTTGTATGCCACCTCAGCAAAAGGCAGTAAGTCAGTCCAATCATCCTGCTGATAGTTAATGTAACATCTCAGATACTGTTCCAGTACTGAGTTAGTTCTCTCGCAGGCCCCATTGGTTTGTGGATGACTGGCGGAGCTTAACCCCTGGGCGGAGCCTAGTAACTTCAGGAACTTTATGGAAGGGAGCACCAGCTGACATTATTCTGAATCTCACTTTTACCAGCCCACCCGGAGAAAACCCAAAATTTCTTCCGAGGGGGTTTGCTAACAAACAATGTCTAGTCCAGCCAGCGACCAAGAAGACCAGGGAGCGACTGGAGGACCTGAATCCCTGTTGATGTAGGGAGCAGAAGAGGCCGACTTCTTAGCAGAGCTAAGTCTTGGCGAAACCCCAGCTGTGAAGCCTAAATGGTCCCTGGGAGTCGGTTGGAAGGATCCTGAGGAAAGGCCCCCTCCAGGAGTGACCACGACCCGTCGTCGAGGGAAAGATGAGCCATGGCAGGAGAAGGAACGGAGAGGTTTCTTACTGACGCAAGCCATGCAACTTTTACATGAAGCTGCCGGAGAGGCTCAAGCTGACCAAAGGTATGAGGGGGAAGAGGGGGAGGTAGCCCCAGGCAGAAGAACCAGAGCAGCCACCCCCATAAATCAACCTGGGCCGGCGCAACAGGCAGGCAGCAGCAGCACAGGGCCCCCCGGCTGGAGGGATAATTGCCAGAAGGCGTAGAGCTCCAAAAGTGCCTCCGTTGGAAGTAAAATATGGAGGGGACCCCCAGGAATTGGGATTTTTCCTAGCACAAATTTGGAGCCATATGGAGGAGTATGGGCAGGATTTTTCCTCAGAAGCGGCCAAAGTCAGGTGTGTGACCAGGGCTGCAAAGTGGATGGTGACTTTGCATAATGATAATGCCCCTCAGCTGCTGAATTATGACCAATTCATGACAGCATTGCGCACTAGATTTGAAGATCCTCTAGCTGAACGCAAGGCTAGAATCAGGATGAAAACCATAAATCAGGGGCGAAGGTCAGTAGCTGATTACACCCAGGAGTTTAGGGAGCTGGCGTGCCATATCTGCGGCTGGTCCCAGGGAGCCCTGATAGAAGCTTTTAAGGATGGGCTGAATGAAGATGTTTATCAACGCTGCGTGGCCAGAAGAGACCCTAGTGAGCTGCAGCAGTGGTATGTGCTGGCAGCAGAGGTGGAGATTGACCTAACCCGAAACAGACGCCGGGGGGATTTTGTCTTGAAGAATTCCCCTCTCACCAGGCCTCAAGAAGCCTTAAAACCTCTGAAGGGAAGACCAGTGGCAAAACCCAGGACCAGAGCATGTTTCCGATGTGGGAAAGAGGGCCACTGGGCTGCAGACTGCCGTGCCAAGCTGGAACCAAAAGGGGCGCCAGGAGGAGGGAGAAAGTCTGAGAGGCCTCCAGCCACGCCTCGTGGATCGGTGCTAAAAGTGGAGGAGGTTGTAGAGGTCACCCCTCAAAAAAGAGGGGGGTTGGGAACTCCAACCTCTTCTGAAGGGAGTGAATCCGAATTGGAAGACGACGCACTGGTAAGTCCAAACCAGGGCCCTATGACCATTCCAGTGAGATTGAGGGTACCCACGTCAGGGGCTGAAGGGGACATGTTGGCTTTGTTAGACTCTGGATGCACAAGGTGCGTAATCAGTTCAAAGGTGGTAGAGAAGCTGGGCTTAAGGCTAAAGACTCTGAAAACGCCCATAGCTTTTTGCCAATTGGATGGATCGGTAGCCGGGGGTGGACCTGCTCATTTTATAACGGAACCAGTGGAGATGACAATGGGGAACCATAAAGAGACTCTGTGTTTTATTGTGGCTCCTGGGATGGAGCGCCCCTTAATACTGGGTTTGCCTTGGCTCCGGAAATGGAACCCCCATGTTAATTGGAGGAGGGGATCACTACGCATACGCACAGACCAACCCCCAGAAAGAGAGGGGCAATCCAAATTGAGACCCAAAAATCCCACAGAATTGGCTTCTACTGGCACTGAGATTCTGAAAGGGGAGGAGAAAATTCAGAGGAATATTGGGACTTAAAGGAGGTGTTCAGTGAGAAGGCCTCGGATGAGCTCCCCCCTCATCGCTCAACGGATTGCAGTATCGAATTTTTGCCAGGAGTGAAACTCCCAAAACCGAAACTGTATTCAATGACCCCCACGGGAATTAGGGGAATTGCGGTTATTCATTGAAAAAAATCTAGAACGTGGTTTCATCCAACCTGCTAGGCCCCGGGTGGCGGCTCCAGTGTTGTTTCGGGAGAAGAAAGATGGTTCCTTACACTTGGTGGTGGACTACCGCAATCTCAACGCCATCTCGGTGGAGAACGTGTACCCCCTCCCCCTGATGAAGGACATGCTGGCCCACCTCGCTAAAGGAAAGATTTTTTCGAAACTTGACCTGAGAGAAGCATACTACCGAATCCGAATCAAAGAAGGGGATGAATGGAAGACTGCTTTCAACTGCCCAATGGGGTGTTTTCAATTCAACGTCCTGCCATTTGGCCTACAGGGGGCGCCTGCAATATTCATGCAAATGATAAACCAAGTATTGCAAGAGCATTTGTACAAAGGAGTGTTAGTTTATCTTGATGATATTCTTATCTACACAGAGAATCGTGATGAGCATGTAAAACTAGTGCGGTCAGTCCTGGAGAAACTTCGAGCGGCTCAGTTGTATGCCAAGCTGTCAAAGTGTGAATTTCACCAGGAGAAAATTGACTATTTGGGCTATCGCATATCACACGACGGCATAGAAATGGACCCGGGGAAGGTGCAGGCAGTTTTGGAATGGGCCCCTCCCCGTACCAGGAAACAACTGCCAAAGTTTCTTGGGATTTGCAAATTTTTACCGTCAATTTATTCCTGCTTTTGCGAAGATCGCGATGCCTATCACGAATCTCCTTAAAACCATGGAGTGGTCCATGGAATGTCAAGCTGCTTTTGAGAAACTGAAACGTCTGTTTGCTGCTGAACCCGTACTTAAGCACCCAGACATGGACGTTCCGTTTGTAATCCAAGCTGATGCAAGTGACGTAGCTGTTGCAGCGGTGCTACTTCAGGTAAATGAAAAGGGATACCTGCAACCATGCGCTTATACCTCCCGTAAACTAACTGAAACCGAGAGAAGATGGGCCATCTGGGAAAGGAAGCTTTTTCGATGGGCTTTGTTAACTTGGAGGCATTTCCTAGAAGGAGCCAAACACCCTTTTGAGGTCTGGACAGATCACAAAAATCTGGAGGCTCTGAAAATGCCTCGGAAACTGTCTCCCAAGCAAGTTCGCTGGGCGCAACATTTTAAGCGGTTCAACTTTTCTTTGAAGTACATTCCTGGTGGAAGGAACTTCATGGCAGATGCTTGTCCAGATTACCTCAGTATAATAGTGCTCGCCAAGAAGTGGTAAGACCTATCATCCCAACCGAACAGTTGGCAGCTCCAATGGTTACCAGAGCTCAGAAGAAAAAAGAGATTCAGAATAATGTCAGCTGGTGCTCCCTTCAAAGTCCAAGAAAGAAACACTTAAACTCCAATTGTTAGAGTAAAGATATCTTTTACTGGAAATCAAAGTGGTAGCAACAAAAGAATTCTGAATCTGAGGAAATGAGCGCGAAAAACACATATACAAAGTGATGGCAACGTTCCCACCCCCAACAGTCCATATTGCTCCTCCAATGAGAAATGGTGCATAACATCATGTGGGCATCTTCAGGTGGTGATGAGGCCTCTGTCCGTTGACCTTGGCATAGTTTGATAAAGAGTCGCAGTTGCGCATAGCAAGGAATAGAAAAGCAAGGAATAGAAACTTAAGTAAGACTCCCCCTCCCCTAGATATACAGTTTCGTTTCCTACTCACTCCAGCACGCTTCCCAAATACATCATAGCCCATTGCCCCCTCCCGTTACTTATGGCAGCCGAAAGATGCAAAGCAGAAAAAGGAAATAAAGGAAGAAATCTTGAAGGCTGACAGCAGGGCAGTTTCATAGAGAGAAATGCAATGTTGCGTGTCTACTAAATGGTGTGATGTTTTATTTTACACCCCTAATAGCAATGTGGGGGGAGCTCATTGGAAATGTGTGTCTCTAACTTGGCCGGACAAGAGAGGTAGCCAGAATATATAGACAGAACTACCAAATGTGGCTAAATATTGACCTGGAACTTTAAAGGGAGATTGCTGTGGAGGTAGATATTACACATCAAGTGTTGGTACAACTACAACTATTGAGGGAGCCAACATGTAACATGAAGAGCCAGTCTGGTGTAGTGGTTAAGATGCTGGCCTAGAAACCAGAAAATTGGTGAGTTCTAGTCCCGCTTTAGTCATACAAAATTGGATGGATAACTTTGGGTCAGTCATTCTTTCTCAGCCCAAATTACAGGATTGTTATCGTGGGGAAAATAAGACAAGACAGGAGTGTTTATTTATTTGCTGCCCATCTTGCCATAGGACTACTATGAGTGGTTTACAATAGAGATAAATAAATAAAAATGTAAACATAATGATAGCAAAGGAATAAAACAATACAAATAAACAATGGAAGTACAATCCTATGAAATTAAATAAGATTGGTGGAGGAAAAAGAGGAAATGCAGAGGGAGGTGGGGGTCAGATGGTTAGTCTAGTAGCCAGCTCTG
Source organism: Bungarus multicinctus (assembly GCA_023653725.1). Lineage (NCBI taxonomy): Eukaryota > Metazoa > Chordata > Lepidosauria > Squamata > Elapidae > Bungarus > Bungarus multicinctus. Next base: position 1,014,233 of record JAGDQI010000444.1, on the reverse strand, counting down.
ATGATGAACTCCCCTATTGGGTCTTCTGGTCAATTAGCAAAGCCAGGTCTTCAAGCCCTTGAGAAACACTAGGAAAATGTTGGCAAACCTCACCTCAGAGGGTGGGGAGGATGTTCCAGAGCAGGCATCTCCAACCTTTGCAACTTTAAGCCTGGAGGACTTCAATTCCCAGAGGACTTCGACTCCTGGTGGGGAATTCTGGGAGTTGAAGTCCCCCAGGCTTACAGTTGCTAAGATTGGAGGCCCCTGTTCCAGAGGACTTGTGCTACAGCATAGAAACGTCTTCTCCTGGATCCCAGAGTATTAGAATTAGGTATGTTGACTTACTTATAAAGTAATAAGGAGAGATAAAATCTAATAAACAAAAAAAAAAGTAAATCTGGAACATGAATGACACTAGATTGAGCAATATGAAAGGCAAAGAAATAAATTGAGAGAGAAAATGGATGAAGAGAGTTAAGAGCTAGACTACTTAACCTAGTCCAGAGGTTAGGTGGTGGGGGGAGGAAAGTTTGATGCAGCTCAAAACTGTATCAAACCTCAGTTGCAGGTTTTGGACAGGATCCTTCTCTTTGATAGGGAATTGTGAGTCTTGCACATTTCAAGCTTCAAAATCTGAAAGTAAAACTACTAATTTAGATGTAGGCTGGAGTAGCTGGAGACACAGGATAGGAAAGAATAACAACAAAGTTAAGAGATAAAATATGAACAAGACCTGAATAAACACTTTCCTTCTCTCTGTTTTTTTGTTCTAGAAAGAAAATCTGTTTTAAAACAATTATTCAGGAAAGATATATTAAAAGAAGTAAAGCTTATAATAAGATCAGGTTGAAGAGGAACACTAAAATAATAATAAAATAATGGTCAAGTCTTCTTTAAGAAAAGCTCGACTCTTGCTCACTTCATGAATGCACTGATGCACTTTGCTTAGTAACAAGGAGCGCATGGATTAGCATTGCCTTCTTCTTCCACGATCCTTTTAAAAATTATTTTTTACTTTTCAGTCTACCCTATTTCCAGTATGCAAAATCCCATCCACATTCTAAACAAATCTGCTTTTTTTTTTTTTTAGATTAGCCAAGGTCGACAAGGTGCTATTACCTGGCTGGACTGGTAGATCAAAAAAAAAGTTTTAATATGTATTCAAATAAAAGAGGGAAAACAAATAAAAGCAATCAGAGAAATAGAGACAGCGGACATGAAAAGGCACCATTGTTCAAATCCTGTTTTGGTTGAGTCTTCTCTAAGAAGAGGACTTATTTTTTATTTGAATTTGAGTGTCAGGAATGACTTAAGAATGTCAAATGAATGAACTCATCTGGATCCATAGGAACAGCATAAATGGTGCTGAACAATCTTGATGGATTCTCAGTCCTCTGTCTGCCCCTGATGAATTTTGGAGGAAGGCAAAATGTCCCTATCATTAAAAATGAAGGATCTTAGAGAGATACACAACAGTCAGTTTGACCTCAGTATCAGGATTGTAAACTGTTTATGGGAACCAGCTTAATCTAGTGGTTAAGGCACTAAGCTAGAAACAAAGAGACAGTGCATCCTAGTCCTGCCTTAATTATGAAAACTGGCTGGGTGACTTTAGACCACTCGTGCTCTCTCAGCTCACAATGTGGGTGATGAGCAGATCAGTCAATACTTGTGGCAGCCAATGGATCAACATTTAGTTTATCCGGAAAAAAAGAAAAAGTAAACCCTGCACTTGTTAGAAAATGATAAGAAAAAAAATAGATTCAAGTGCTGTTTCTAAAACATTTGATCTGTAAGCATCTTGACACAAATAAAATATGATTTCTAGAAGTCAGGATTTTCAAGAACAAGTCCTGCCCTCATTTCGCTACTCTGGTTTCCCCCTGGATCATATAAATCTTTCATCTTTTAAAAAGTTAATTAATGTTAAAAGTTAAGTAAGGGCATGATATTGCATTCCATATGATGTTATCTGACAAAGTGTCCCACGATGCGCTAATTAGTAAGCTGGTGAAGGTTGGACTGGACAGACCAACTGTTTGGTGGATTCATAGTTGGAAAATCATATTCAAATTACTTATAACTGAGTCCTACAACAATGTCTACAGGAAGCCAGAAGCAATTTTTTAAAAATGAAAAAGTAGGTTCCTCATCAGGCCCAACCCAGTTTTTCGTCTCTTTGCTTCAGAAACAGATGAAAGCAAGAGCAACTTTTTGGTGTTAGATTGTTTGGCCTGTGTCCCCTTCCACCTAGTTCTGTTTCATTATCTAGTTTAAAGGAGAATTATTTAAGCATGCTAGTGAAAAGTGGTAATGATGTTTGTAAGCTGGAAGAAGCTGTCTACAAAGAAAGGCTGGAAATGTCTGTTAAAAATAGCATAGGCTAGTATCCTATGAATGGAGTGTTTTTTCTCTTAGCCCTCCAGAATTTTTTTAAAAAAATCCAGACTCTATCTTCAATAGTATCATTTGATAGTTTCATCAGATTGGTGCAATCAACAAAAGTAACAGAGACTAAGTCTTTTGCTTAGTTAGGGACATAACAGACGAATGTAACAGGGTAATAGCATTTTTAAATAATAACTGGCAAACTAAACAATTATGAGCAAACAGACTTTGCTTGGTCCCTCAGAGGATTTACATAGAGAAAGGATGTGCAATATACTGTTTCCACAAATGATGTTAAAAGTTGCCTTTGGAATAGAATACCTCATCCCCAGGAAACATGAAAGAGAAAGCTGAAGAACTTTTTAAAATGAACATGCAATCTAATTTTCTCTCTCATTATACTTGGACACGAGAAATGGAAAACTGACTCAAATATTGCTTGTGAAGAGGAACCATGAAACTTGATACTTTATACTTACAGTGTAGAAAACATCAGTGGGCACAAGGTTCTATTACAAAGTTCTGTTCCCCTTGGACCTACTATGCCACCTGGCAGGAGAGTTTGAAGTATTTCTCTCTACTTGTCACTTGTTCAGCCTTTAATATCTATTCCTTCTCCGGTGCTTATAATAGTCAGTTTACTTCCAATACAAGGAGGAACCATGTTGCCAGAGTTTTTAAAGAAGATAATGTAGCATTCAGAGCTACAGATTCTGAGGAATCACAACTTCCAAAGAAATTTCAAATAAAGTATGGAGGGAAGGTTATAATTGGAATCACCACAGCTGTTCCAGGCCAGACTTGGCTTGTGATGCCACAGGTATGTAATCTGATTTGAAAGAAAGAGTTATTACAAGATATTGAGGATATAACCAGAAATGCAAAAGAAATGAAAAAGCTACAAATCTGATTTAGGACAAATCTACTCTACATATTTAAACCAATTTGGAAGTGCTTAAATTACCTTCAAAATGATGGGAGATTTCTTCCCTAACATTACACCAGCAATCAATGGCTACCAAAAAATGTCAAGGTCAAACGTGAAAGTGGTCAGGTGGATTATTTTTACTCCCAATGGTATTGTTTTTTTCTTTCTGTTTGATTGCAGACTGGCAAGTTCCTTTCCCCTGCTGTGATTTTTTTCTGATCTAGCTTCTGTCATTCACATACTTTTCAATCCTTGTGCCTCTGCATTCCTTAATAAACACTTTTAGAAATACTATATTTGTTTTAGTATGCACCAAAAGCTAATAGTAAGAACACTTACAGATTAAAAGCTTGAAAATGCATCAAAAAAGCTGAATATTATTATTATTGATTGCACCAAGACAAATTCCTTGAGTGCCCAACCACACTTGGCCAATAAAGAATTCTGATCTATTCTATTCTCAGTGCTATTGTTAATTAATACTGAGCTACATATACATACATGCAAACATACCCACCATGCTGTTTCCTTTCAGAGTATGCGACATTATGCAAAGTGCAGAACATGGATAAGAAATTTAAATCAAAGAAATTAAAGAATGAAGGGAGAGGGAGAAAAAATACAGTTACAATTAATTTATACTGTCATCATTTACTATACATTAGCATATCTTTCAATTCTTGCAAACTTTATTCTTCCTACATGCACTATTTCATACATTGGCTTTTGTTCCAGGATCTTCCTAGTGATTCCTTTGATAAGAACTCATTAACTCAAACTGATTTTTTATTTTTATTTGGTCTTCTTCTCAGCCTATTCACTTTTCCTTCATACATTCCTCAAAACTGAATTGCTATGATTTAAAATGATTCATTGGTGTTTAACAAGATTGTGTTTTACAGTTTTCTTCCCTTCATGGAATTCCAACAACATTTTACCATTATCATAATCATTTTGGTTTGAATTAAAAAACACTGCAGTGGAAAAACAGTCATGTTAATGTACTCTGTAATGCGATCTGGTCTTGTTCAGATAAAACGTTAATTAAATAAAGTCACAGTTTGGATGGAATTGCCTCATAAGATGTTATTTTTTTTTAAAAAAAATCCAGTTAAGCATGCAGACAATGGAAAAGATTACAGAAAATAACACCACAATGAACGATAATGAAAGAAAGGGCAAGTATTATGGAATGTGCACCTGGACAAGGAGTGGTGATGGGGAATTTTCCCAGGGAGGAGGCAGTACATTCTGGAGAGAAGCCCAAATTAAGAGTCCCAAACTGGATGGGGGAGGAAGGAAGAGAGCTGGATAGGGGAGGAAAGAAGAGGTTAAGGGTAGACACATTCTGGAATCTAGAAAGATATATCTATTAGGTTTGGGGGTTATAGCTTTAGTCTGGCAAGTTTATGTCCATCAGGTGTAAGCAATAAAAGAATTGGACTCAATTGGATTTCACTGTATCATCTTTGGGCATGGGCCTGATAGCAAAGTCTAGTGACTTTTAGTGTCTTCATAGAATCAACCAGCCATTCTTCGAAGTGATGGAAAGACTCTCCTTATAGTTCTTACTTTAGCACAAAGATGGTTATTATGGGATCTCCACATAGCTGCATCATTGTGTGTTCTTTTGGTACCCGCATCTTCTGTTCCCAATTGTCATAATTTGGGGTATCTGGACAGCCAAATTTTAATCTGCCTCTAATCAGTTCCTGTCCTTAGAACTTTAGTGAGGAACAATTTAAATTCTGTGACTGTTTCCCTGGGCCTTTTTTTCTTTCCCTCACAGCATCAGCAGCCAGCACATCAATTTATATTGACATATAAACAGCATTTAATTAGAATTGGATCAAGAGTCTGAAAAGTTTCTTCAACATGTTTTTTTTTAAACCAGATCCCTTGCTTATTATTTATTTTATTTTTATTCATTTGTATTCTGCCTTTATTATTTTTCAAGGTGATTAACATATTCAACATACCCTCCTTTTCTTATTTTCCCCACAGCAACAAACCTATGAGGTGGGTTGGGCTGAGACAGAGTGACTGACCCAAAGTCACCCAGCTGGATTTCATGCCAAGGTGTGACTTATCTGTGCTGAGCAAATTTGTATATAATAATAATCTTTAAATTGTATTAATCTCCTTTGATTAGTTTTGGAATCTTCTAACTATACATTACTTTGCTATCACATATTGCCCAACAATGTTTATGTGTAGGAATCCACATTCATTAAATTCAAATTTGTGAAGGGGCAGAGTTTTAGAGATCTCAAGAGCAGGAAGGAGAATGGGTGATTTTTTTAAATTAAGACAAACCATCCATTCAAATCATTAATTTTAATGTGAATCACACCATGTATGAAAAAGGGTGAGACTTCAATCACATGGTCCCCATCTCAACATTTTTGAACCCCCATTCTGCAGACACCTCTGATCAGGAGTCTAAAATAGAGAAATTCTTGAAAACAACCACTACTAAGTTTCCAGGTACTTCTTTATCGAAAATTCTTTCTAACAATGCAAGTCTGAACCAAATGGCCACTCCTCTTCCGACAATATTAATTATAGTTTAGGTTTACTAGGTGAACCTAGCTGCTCAGTTTCTCATCAACAAAATATTATGTTAAAATAGACATTATCCATGCTGTTAAGCTAGGAGATTTCAGGCACTGTGGTCTTACAGGCTGCCAACTATGATCCACCAGCACTAATAAATGCAAATTATCATGCTGTTTTTCAAGAATAGAAGTTGTCAAATCTTGGTTCCAAAGACAGCTCATCCAATATTCTTGGTGCTCAGAGGAAGCAAGGAACCCCATTAGTGAAAATGCAGTATGAAAGGTCCTTGTGTCACATCATGACTGATGTGAAAGATTAATAATAGTGTGTGTCATACAGAATTATGCAGAAAGATAGGAATACAAAACCCCTTGGGAAATCTTAGATTCATACAAATAAAGCCTCCTTTGACTCAACTTCTGGGCTTCATGACATGTTCATACAACTTCATTGGCAACAATAAAAGTGTGTTAGTATTGTGTTATTCTGGGGTGTTTCAGCTTCCCAATCTACCCTACAGCTCTAGAATGTCCTGTCAATCTCCTCTCCAAATCCTGAGCAAATGAAACCTGCTTAGTATTCTGAGTTCAGCCAAGGTTGATGGGAAATTAGGTCCACTCAAGTGGAAGGTGTCAAGGTTGGGAAAATTATATGAAATGATAATAATTCATAAGGATGCTTTCCAGTCCCACATAGCGATAACAGGGATTGGACCTTAGACCTTTCACTTGGAAAGCATATGCAGGTGCCTGTAGCTAGTAAGGTGTTAAAGCATTTTCCTTTCAAAGGATCATGAATAAAATAATGATTTTTGCCTTTGAAGAAAAAGTAGGATTTTTTTAAAAGGACAAAATGTTCTTTTTTAAATGTTCACTGAGCTTTGTGCCCTGAGGTTATACTCTGCAGTTTTATCTTCAAACTTTTCTCTTGCCAGATTTAGAAATGAATTCCTTGGGAAAATAAATAAATAAATAAAAGTGGGTATTCATGCAGCATCATTATGAGGCACAAACTTTTAAGTTAGGAAGCTCACATTACAATGAGTTGTGCAAAGGCAACCTGAGTTGTTGTTTTTTATCCAAGACAGGACAATGTGAAATTTCCATCCTACTTTCAGTGTTTTGGCTCTTCAGTGGATATTTAATTTTTCTTTTCCCATCTGGCTGGGATTTGATGAAGAAGTAGAACACACTATTTTAGAATAATTTACTGCAAATTGATTACAGCCTATTTCACTATGGATCAGAACATTTGGGTTCCATTTAATTAAGTCCAAAGAGACTTCCTGTCAAGATGGACATGCTTAATAAAATTACATTTGTCACTAGGGTATAAAGTAAATGCCATTGTCTCAGGGCTTCCTCATCAGCCTTCTCCTTTATTTTGCTTTCTCAATTGTTTGAGGAGAGATGGTCTGAGCTTACCCTCTTTCCCCATGATTCATTTCAGAGCTCTGGAATACACACATGCTCCATTTACACCGGATCATGGTCTCTCTGACAGAAAGTGCAAAGAGTTTGATCTATAATTTACACAGATACTCGTCTAGGGAGTAGTTTGATGTGATAAGAAATATAGATGCTACCAGCCTGGTGCGGTGTCTTCTTTTAATATGGAAAGTCTTTTGCATCAAGGAAAAATATTAATGATAATATATGACAGCATGATTAACTTCCCTAGGACCTACTATCTCCAAACACTTTTCCCAACCCTTCTCCTTTGCAGAAAACTTTGTGATTCTTTTTCACTCTGGAGGATATTTGATCAAAGGATAAAGGATAAAAGTACCACATCCCACCTGCTCCTTTTTCAGAACTTCCTCTCCTCATCCTTTCTGCTTTCTTCACAAATTCACCGTGCTCTCACAACTCTCACCACAAATTCAAATTGCTCTCATCACTTTCCTTTGATACCAAATGACCCTTCTGCCCAAAAGATTTATAGATACATGAACCTATTGGCAGTGCAGGACATCCCAATTGGACACCTCTGAGGATTTTGTGGGTGAGGCCTCTGCCAGATGCTGAAGCTGGAGCCAGGGTAGTGCTAGAGGCAGATCTGCCTGAGCCTGCTGAAACTTAAGGCCACTCCTTGAGCTTTGGAATGCATTTCAGTGAGTTAGGCATGAAAGCTGGCTGGGTGACTTTGGGCCAATCACTCTGTCTCATTCCAGCCCACCTCACAGGGATGTTTTTGTGGGGAAAATAGAAGGAGGAAGGAGTATTCAATATATTCTCTGTCTTCAGTTATTTATAAAAATAATAAAGGTGGGATCAAAACAATCTAAAAATAAAATAAAATTACAGCAAACCATACTTGTTCCCTGGAACCCTTCATTTGAAACTCACAACCAAGGCCCATAAATAAAGTGCATGCATCATCCAAAACTGTAAGTAGTGTCTTGGATTCTTGGTAACTCTGCTCTGTGAACCTAGTTGCTGTGGCTTATAAGGTGGGATTTTTCATTTAGCTAGTATTGAGTTACTCAACAAACTTGACTTACTTAAGTAACTACAATTCTGCCAATAGTAGAGGTAAGTTGTTTGCCCTTTAAGATTTCCTTATGAGGATCCCTGTTAAGATGTTTGGCACTTGCCTAAAATAAAATTTCACAACAAGATTCTCTCAGCCTTCTTTTTATTGAGATGAAAGTTGGGGTGGGTGGGTGGAGAGCCATTACAAGAATTCCAGCAACACAGCCATTTTTCACTTATATCCAGTAACATTCCTCTGTGCATTAAGGTGTAGAGGTGGAGATCATTTCCTGGTTCCTGGACTTAAGTCAACCATTAGCATATAATCAGAGTTGGAAGGGACCTTGTAAGCTATCTAGTCCAACCCCTGGCCCAAACGGGAGACCTACACCATTTCTGGCAGATGGCAATCCAATCTCTTCTTGAAAATCTCAAGTGATGGTGCTCCCACAACTTCTGAGGGCAACTTCTGTTCCATTGGTTGATTGTTCTCACTGTCAGAAAGTTTATCCTTATTTCCAGGTTAAATCTCTTCTTGTTCAGTTTCCATCTATTATTCCTTGTCTGGCCTTTGGATGCTTTAGAAAATAGCTGACCCCTTCCTCTCTGTGGCAGCCCCTCAATATTGGAAGACTGCTATCATGTCTCCCCTGGTCCTTCTCTTCACTAGACTAGCCAAGCCCAGTTCCTATAACCGTTCTTCATGTTTTAGACTCCAGTCCCCTAATCATCCTGGTTGCTCTTCTCTGTACTTTTTCTGGAGTCTCAACATCTTTTTATAATGTGATAAACAAAACTGGATGCAGTACTCTAAGTATGGTCTTACTAAGGCTTTATAGAGTGGTATTAGTACCTTCTTGATCTTGATTGAATCCCTCTGTTAATACAATTTAGGATTGCATTAGCTATCTCTCTCTCTATTCCCCACACTCCTTCAATATTTTGCTTACCATAACTATTCACTAGAATACTTTAGACTATAGTAGGCCATCTGTGTGCAGTTGGGTGATTGTTTCAGGGGTTATTTCCTTACCTAAGCGTAGAAACAGAATGACCAAAGATAGGCAAAGAAGCAGCGGGAGTGGGAGCAATTTCTAACTTCCTGCCAGTTTCCTCAATGAGTTTCCTTATGGGAAGCTGGCAGGGAATATTAGAAATCTCCTTTCCTGGAGGTGCAGGTCAGGAATGATTTTGGGAGGGGTGTACAAAAATATAGAATATAGAATAACAGAGTTGGAAGGGACCTTGGAGGTCAGCTAGTCCAATCCCCTATTCAAGCAGGAGCAAATATTAGCCTCTACCTGGGATTGAACTCACAGCCTCCTGATTGTGAGGCAAGAGCTCCACCTCTAGGCCACCCCACCTAGAGATGCCACATGGCTTGGGAAAGATGTGTAGGGGCGCACCAGAGATACCACATGGGTCAGGAAGGGCATGTGTGCAGTTGGTATAGAATAGGAAACATGTCTGGTAGATGCTGTGCAGGTTGGTTAGGGTGCATGAAGAAGTGGTGCAGGTCAAGAAGAATACATGAGGGTTGTAAGGATGTATGAGAGGTGCTGTGCTGATTGGAGATGGCATGCAAGGGATAGCATGGGTTAGGAAGGGTGGGCTAGGAAGCTTGGGAGTTAGCAAGAGGTGCTATGTTGTCATGGACAATTGGAGGAAGTGTGTGTGTGTGTGCGCGCGCGCATGTGTGTGCTAGCCCAAAAAGTGTTGCATGGGTCAGGGAAGGCATGCAAGGCACAAGTTGGGAGTGTGCACAGAGTGGTGGTGGCATGGGCCTAGACAGGTCTGTCACCTCTCTATTCCTCCCTCCTTTTATTCCGCCTTCCCTTCCAAGCAGGGAAGTAAATGGCTGCTGCTGGGTGGAGGAGTGAGGGTCTATGAGACTGACTGGGAAACTGTCACAGAACATTGAAAATGAACCACAACTTCCCAAATTTCATTGCCTTGGGAGTAACGGGTTCCAGATTTTGGTCTCATTCTGTAAGTTAGCCCATCTGAGGTACCTCCTTGATTCAAAAATTGTTGCCCTGTGATGCACTGTTTTGCCCATTTGAAAGCCATATGAGAGTCTTAGATTCTTCCCTCTCTATTGAGTTTCTGCTAGTGCAGCACCACAAAACTTTTATTTATTTATTTTTTATTTATTGATTTTATTTTGTCAAGCGATTATAAGATAACAGGTATAAGTATAAACATAGTTATGAATACATGGATACATATAAGAAAAATAAAAAGAAACAATAGGACAGGGGACGGTAGGCACGTTGGTGCGCTTATGTACGCCCTCTACAGACCTCTTAGGAAAGGGGTGAGGTCAATAGTAGACAGTCTAAAGGTTAAAGTTTGTGGGGTTTGGGAAGAAACCACAGAGCCAGGTAGAGTATTCCAGACACTGACCACTCTGTTGCTGAAGTCATACAATATTTCCTGCAATCAAGTTTGGTGCTTACAGCTACTAAAGAAAGTTCTGGTTGCAAAAATGCCAATATGCTGTTTCACAGCTTGCAAGAAGCTTTTTGATGCAGGAGAATGTTGGCTTTTCATAAAATGTTCCCTCACAGCAATATTCAGAGGTTTTTTTTGTAATGAACATGTGATGGAGGCATTAGAAATTTCCTTTTGTGTGGCATAGCAGTAGTTCAGGGGGAAGATATTGATTAAGTAACTCTCTGCATTGTTCAACTGAAAAGGGCATGGCTCACAGCGTTCTCTAGATTGGCAGAAATGAAAACACTCCCAGATCAATTTCAAGTTGTGAGGAAATGAGGAGTGGGAAGAAAAATAATGATATGGAAGTTCTTATAGTAGAATGATACAGTGGTTTCAGGACTGTCCAGATTCTGTTTTCATAAAATTGTACCCCAACCAAGGACTTTAAGCAGAGATCCAAAACAGCTTGTATCAGTTTGACTTGAAATTGTGGATATTGTTGCCCAAGACATTTGGAGAGCAATGTGTTGTATTCTCTCATCCTCTCCCTACAGGTTTGGCTACATGATGCATTCTCTGCCCCAGAGTTGATTGCTATTTTCACAAGCAGAACTCTCATCATAATTGCAGTACTTTACAACAGTAGTAGTAAGAACAATAACAAAAACTTAGAAGGAAAAACAAAACAAGATCAGCAAGGTAAAATAGATGAAAGAATACAATCTGCTGAACTAACCAGTGACAAGTATGATGTCCAATTTTCAGGATTCTTGTCACCGGATTAAGTCACTGCAGAGAAATTTGCTCCTTTCAAATTCTATCCATTCAGACATGTGTCTTCAGACAAATTCCCCAAAGTTTTGGGTAATGTCAGAACAAGTGAGCTTAGAAGGAACGTGAATCAATACTTGTGCTCATGAACAGTTAATGCTGACAAGGACTTACTTGTGGGACATGTCCAGATTTAAAGAATGGATGTTACTATAGAACTTTATAGTTCCATAGAACACCTCTATAACACCAGTGATGGTATGTAAAGCAACAGCACTGAATTATGAGACCCACGAAGACCTGGATGTGTTTTGCAGTTATTGTAGCATATTAGATGGCTATATTCTAACAAGTGGAAAGAACATGTAGGCAAACCATATAATTTATATGGCTGCTATTTTCTTCTATCTCCTTAAAATTATTTACTTGCATGTCAGTATTCCCCACAAAGGCTATAATTTGTATATAGAAATCAGACAGTGTGTTTCTTTTTAAATTAATGCACCAAACATTTGCAAGTTGCAATATATATTGTATTGTTATAAAAATACTTCCTCCACATATAGGCAAGTGGAGACTACGTTGTTTTATATTAGTAGCATAATCTGAAAGGTTTTTCTGATAAAAACAGTTGTAAAGAATGAATATATCAAAGTTACATACTGAACATTTAAGGATTCCCATAACATTAAAAATTGGGGTGATTTTTTTAAATATTATGAATTAAAATATGGAAAAAGCTTCAAATGGCTTGGGAAGGAGAGAAGGATGGGGAAAACCTGAGAGTTACAGAAGAAAAGAAGGTGGGGGGGATAAGATATGTGTGTGGTGTGTTAATGTTCCTAGTTAATAATTTGTTTTTGTTTTGTTTTAATAGACTACGAAATAAAAGGAGATGGGGAAGAGAGAGACAGAGAAGAATTCAAAATCAATAGTTAAACATAAAATCCTGTAAGTAACTATGGGAGAAGAGACTTTCATTTGAGTGAGGCATCTTTTATAAAAGACAAATCACTCATGAATGTCTGAGCCTAGTTCCTGAAATAACGGAACTACCAAACAGCTAGACAATGTTGTAGAGATTATGACAAATGTAAGGACTTATTCAGGTCTGTGCTGTGCTGTCCTCCCTCTTCTACTTATTTTTATTTTATTTGATTTGTCAATTGCTTACAAGATAATAGGTATAAATATATACATAGTTATGAATACATGGATACATATAAGAAAAATAAAAGAAATAATATGACAGGGAACGGTAGGCATGTTGGTGCGCTTATGCACGCCCCCTACGAACCTCTTAGGAAAGGGGTGAGATCAATAGTACAAAGTCTAAGGTTAAAGTGTTTTGGGGAAGAAACCACAGAGTCAGGTAGAGTATTCCAGACATTGACCACTCTGTTGCTGAAATCGTATTTCCTGCAATCAAGTTTGGTGCGATTAACCTTGAGTTTGTATCTATTGTTTGCTCTTGTATTTGTTATGGTTGAAATGAAGTATTCATTGACAGATAGGACATTGCAATGTATGATTTTATATACTATCCTTAGATCGGACTGAAGGCGGTGTAGTTCTAGATTTTCTAGGTCTAGAATTTCAAGTCTGGTGGTATAAGGTACTCTGCAATGAGTAGAGGAGTGGAGAACTACTTCTTGTGAATATTTCTGGACTTTCTTCAACTGTGTTAATATCATTTATTTATTTATTTGATCATATTTCTATACCGCTCCCTCTCCGAAAAGGGACTCGGGGCGGTGTACAGCCTAGTAAATACATTAAAATACAAAAATACAAGATTAAATAGAGTTTAAACACCGAATTAAATACTAAATATAGCTGTATCCCGAAAGTTAAAAAATAGTTAAAATTTTAAAACCTATTAACCTAAAACCCCTTTAACCCTTACTGGGCCAGGCCAGCCTGTTTAAAAAATAGGGTCTTAACTGCGCGCCGGAAGGAGAGGATATCTGTCATGGCTCGTATCTCCGGGGGAGATCATTCCACAGGGAGGGCGCTCCCACAGAGAAAGCACGCACCCTCGGGCCGCCAGCCGACAGCGATCAGGTGGCGGAACCCCAAGTAGGGCAACCCTGTGGGAGCGTACTGGGCGGCGGGAGGTAGTTGATGGCAGCAGGCGGTCCCGTAAGTACCCAGGTCCCGAGCCATGGAGCACTTTAAATACCGTCAGTACCACCTTGAATCGAATCCGGAAGGCCACAGGAAGCCAGTGCAGCCTGCGGAGAAGTGGTGTTACGTGCGCGCCCCGAGGGGCGCCCACGATCACCCGCGCGGCTGCATTCTGAACTAACTGCAGCCTCCGGAGACTCTTCAAGGGAGCCCCATGTAGAGAGCATTGCAATAATCCAAGCGGGAGATAACGAGGGCAGAAGTGACTGTGCGAAGTGCGCCCGATCCAGAAAGGGCCGCAACTGGTAAATCAGACGAATCTGATGAAAAGCCCCCCTGGTGACGGCTGCAATTGTTCTTCCAAAGACAGCCGCACATCCAGAGGACACCCAAGTTGCGTGCCCTTTCCACGGGGGTCCAAAACCTCTCCCCCCACCGGCCAGCGAAGGAATAAGGCTGGCTGTATCTGGGCGCAGGAAACCACAGCCACTCGGTTTTGGCCGGGTTTGAGACGAAGCCTGTTACGACCCATCCAACCCGCACGGCCTCCAGGCACGGGGACATCACTTCGACGGCTTCGTTGGGGGGCCGGTGGAGATGTACAGCTGAGTATCATCAGCGTACTGATGGAACTCCACCCCAAAGCCACGGATAATCTCACCAGCGGCTTTACATAAATGTTGAAAGAAGGGGCTCGAGAGCACCGACCCCTGAGGCACCCCACAAAGCAGGGGCCTGGGGACGATCTCTGCCCCCCCGTCAAACAAATTGCGAGCGGATTGGAGAGGAAGGAGGAGAACACCGCAACACGGTGCCTCCAACCCCCAACCCCTCCAACCGCCTTGCAATAAGATACTGTGGTCGACAGTATCAAAAGCCGCCGAGGAGTCTAACAGGACCAGGACAGAGGAAAACCTCTGTCCCGAGCCCGCCAGAGATCATCAACCAACGCGACCAACGCGTCTCCGTGCTGTGCCGGGCCTGAAGCCCGATTGGAGGGGGTCAATATAACTCGACTTCATCCAGGAATCGGGGAGCTGACGGGCCACACACTCTCTACAACCTTCGCAACAAAGCGAAGGTTGGAGACAGACGATAATTTGATAACATGCTGGGTCCAGGGACGGTTTCTTGAGGAGGGGCCGCACCACCGCCTCCTTCAAGCGGCAGGTAAAAGCCCCCTCTCTCAAGGAAGCGTTTATAATACCCTGGAACCAGCCTCGTGTCACCTCCCGATTGTGGCCAAAACCAGCCAGGAGGGGCACGGGGTCCAACAAAACAGGTGGTGGCATTCATTCCCCCCAACACCCTGTCCCGTCTTCACAGTAACAGGGTTCGAAACTCAACCCCAAATGGCCTCACCGTAATCCCCCCCGCTCCCCCGCCGGAGATGCCCAGTCGAAGTCCCAGCTCGGCCCGATATCTGAGCGATTTTGTCCTGCAGAAACCTAGAAAACCTCCTCCAGCACGTCCCTGTAGGGATCCTCCCGCGCTTCCATCTCTAAAAGGAGCGGGTCACCCTAAACAGGGCGGCTGGGCGGTTTTCCGCGGACGCAATAAGGGTGGAGAGGTAAGTCCTCCTCGCCACCCTTATCGCCACTAAGTACGTCTTAATATAAGATCGTAGAAGTGTTCGGTCAGACTCAGAACGGCTAGCTCTCCAACTACTCTCTAGGCGTCTTTTCCGGCGCTTCATCTCCCTTAGCTCCTCAGAAAACCCAAGGAGCCATTTGGGATCGCACCGGGTCAGAGGCCGCAAGGGCACGACCCGGTCAAGGGCCCCAGCAGCCACCCTATCCCAGGTGGCAACCAGGCCCTCAACCGAGTCGTGTGTGTGAGCTTCGGGAAATGGCCCAAGCTCCATCAGGAAACTATCCGGGATCCATCAGGCGCCGGGTGGCGTACCATTTAAGCGGCCCCGCCTCCCTGCGGTCGGGGGGTGCGGAACCGGAAGTCGAGCTTCAGGAGCGAGTGGTCTGTCCATGACAGGGGTTCTATGACTATGTCCCCTACACCCAGACCACTCTGCCACTGATCAGAGACAAAAACTAAATCCAGGGTGTGACCTCCCACGTGAGTAGGGTCCCAAATTAACTGGGTCAGGCCCATGGCTGTCATGGAAGCCATGAACTCCTGAGCAATCCCCGTGGTACCGCCGGCAGAAGGGAGGGTTGAAATCCCCCATGACCATAAGCCTGGGGTCTCAACCGCCACGCCGGCTATAACCTCGAGGACTCAGCAGGGACGATGCCGCATAGCAGGGAGCCAGGTATGCGATCAGCAAGCCCACCTGCACCCTGGACCGAACTTCACGAACAGAGGACTCACACCCGTCGTCTGAGAAAACAGTGGATTCCCTCGGACACAGATCCTCCTTAATAACCACCGCAACACCCCCGCCCCTCCCCTGGGCCCCGCGGCCGATGAAAAACCCGAAATCCGGCTGGGCACATCTCCACAAGGGCACTCCCCCTCTGGGCCCAGCCAGGTCTCGGTAATACCCACCAGGTCCCGCTCCCCCCTCACAGATCAAATCATAAATGAGGGGGGCCTTATTAAGAAAGGACCTGGCTGTTTACACAAACATCAGCCGTAAGGCCCCGGCCCGTTTCGCTCACACCCCCGGGGAACGGGACTATAACAAAGGGGGTCGGAGCGCGCCACCGCCGACACAATAGCGGGGTCGCGCTCCCAGAACAGAAATGTGGCCCCCTATAACCGCCAAATCTGCCTCTCCCGCTCACCGTACTAATCGCTTTAAAAATCACCCTCCCTGGGACAACCCCCATCCTCAATACAGCCCCGTCCGATCCCAAACCCTCCCGGCAACGCTCAACCCACGACCCTACCCAGCCCCAGGCGGGTTGTCCCCCAAAACCCCGCCCGGCCAACCCTAACCCCTTTAAGAATCTACATTAAAAATTTAAAACAACCCTCCCTCCCACATTTTCCGGACCCCACCATCTCTCCGGATCCCAAGATCCGTCCTTGAGAAAGGCCTTGGAAAGGCAAGCGGGCCAACTCTGAGTAGGGGGACATTCTCAGGGCCCACAGATTTGTGAGGAATATGTCAGTTTAGTCTAGGCTGGATTTCCCTGACTGCCACGACCAGGAAAGGCCGAAACCAGTGGGACCCAGTCCAGGCCGCAGCAGCTGCAACCCACCGACAGCTGGCATCCGGCCCCACCGACCCCCGCCACCCCCCCCCCTCGCGGGGGACCCAGCGCGGCGTGATGGTCTCAGCGGGGCCCCAGCGGTAGTGGCGGCGGCCTCAGAGGCGCCCAACGGTGACTCCTCCGGCCTCCCCACAGCCTCTTCCATGCGGCCAACGGCCTCAGCGACCAGCAGCGGCGGGCCGCAGCGACGGCCCCAACGGCAGCGGCAGCGGCGGCGGTCTCAGCAACGCCCCCTCCGGCCTCTCCATGGCCTCCTCCGCACCTGCACAGCGGAGGGGGGGCCCCGGCCCCGGCCTCGGCAACGGCCCCACGGCTCCCCGCAGCAGGCCCCGCAGCGGCGAGACGGCCCCGGCAACGACGGCAGCCATCACCAGCAGCGGCAGCCCCAGCAGAGGCCCAGCAGCAACGACAGCCACCGGCGATAACCCCAGCGGTCGCAACGGCAGCCCCGGTCCTGGCGGCAGCGCCGACGGCAACAGTTAGTCCCAGCGGCGCGGCAGCCCAGCGGCCTCCGCCGGCGGTCCCGCCCCCGCGGCAGCAGCGGCCTCGCCGGCGGGCCCCGGCGGCAGCAACGGCCTCGCCGGCGGACCCCGCGGCAGCAGCGCCCCGCGGACCCAGGGTCGTGCCGGCGGTCCCGGTCCCGGTGGCAGCAGCGGCCTCGCCGGCGGTCATGGGCACGGGTGGCCGTAGGGCAGCAGGCCTCGCATGGCGGCCCGGCGGCATTGCAGGGCCTCGCCGGCGGTTCCCAGCGCCCGCCGCCTCGCCGGCGCGCGCCGGCTGGGGGCGGCCTCGACGGCGGCCGCCACGGCCAAAAGCGGCCCTCGCCGGCTGGCCCGGCGTTGGCTGCACAGGTTTCTCGCAGCGTCCCCGCGGCTCGAGCACGTCTCGCCGGCTGCGGGGAGCAGACCACGGCCACCGGCGGCAACAGCGGCCTCGCCGGCCTGGCCCCAGAGGCAGCAGCGGCCCCGTCGGCGGCTCTGGCGGGGCAGCAGCCGAACGGCCTCAGCGGCGGCAAACCGCCGCCCCGGCGGCCGTCCAGCGGATCCACAGCGGCTCACAGCCTCCTCCGCACCCCCACGGCCTCCTCGGGGACGCCCACCCCCCCCCGGGTCCTTTCGCCACCCCTGCCAAGGGTGAGGACACCGGGGGGAGGGGGACTCACCCCGAATCTCGCGCCCCTGCGGCAGCGGAGCCCGTCAGCCGACATCCTCCGGTCGCCATTTTTATGTGTGTGTGTGTGTGTGTGTTGTGTGTGGTGAGATACTTAATGTGGGTTCCAGACTGATGAGCTGTATTCGAATATTGGGTCTAGCAAATGTTTTGTATGCTCTAGTTAGTAGTGTAATATTACCAGAGAAAAACTTGTCAATTTTACTTCTCAGAACCTTTCCCATGCGAGTTAAGATGTTATCTTTCATCCTTGAGTCAACAGAAAACTATACTAGCATGAAGTATGCTTCCCCTTTGTCAGTCCCTCTCCTACCTGTTTGACTCAAGGTCAAATGGTGATCTTCCCATTTGGCATGGGTGAGGTGTGTTACTATAAAGCATGAGTAATTCTTATGGCAGTGCTGTTTCCTTCTCCTACTTGTCAGTGACAGGAAAAACATCCACCAGTCATAGTGCACTGCTGCCATGAATAAAAGCAAGTCTGACTGCTCTTTCTGGTTGCCCCCACCTTCTATGCCCTTTTCTGTTGCCACCCTGAATAAAGTTAGGGAAAACACAAAGATTGGAGATGTGAAGGATGCTGAATCAAAGCAGCACACTTTATTGAAAGCTCCCTACAAGTTCTCTTTGAATAGAATAAATATAGAATACCAATACAATATATTAATAATATATATCTCGGACTGAGTAGCCTAGCTGTAACTCTGAAAGACCACCAGGGCAAGATCAGTTCTTACTAGAGTAGAGCAGAGATGAGTCAGAGTAAGGATCAGAAGGGAGGGGATGTTTTGTATCAGCCAGAAATAGCCAATAAATGCTACTCCAGAACCACCATTACTTACTGATCAGTTGACTTACACCAACACATAATGGTTTGTGAAGCATTAACCATATTATATACCTTGAGGCATCTTTGAATTCTATTTTAAAATGCTGTTTTAACCTGGTACAACTAAGCTGTCAGAATAAAAAGGGAATATAGCTTATTCACCAGCGCAGCTAAGGATGACTTGCTCATCAGCTGGAGTCCTGGGTGTGAGAGGAAGAGCCAGCAGAAAAAGATGGTTATCAGAGCATTTTTGCACTAGGAGAAAATGATACTCGGTGATACATTGATATGTACTATTAGACTATCCAAGGACTAGATCCATAAATTGGAAGGGTTTTTTCATGTTTTGATGTACAGTCATGAGTTTATTTCTATATTTTTTACCCTGAGCTTCTAGTCTCAAACTTATTATGCTCCTTGCAGGTGACCATTTGCAAAATCTAGATGGTAGTCAGAAATCTTTATCTAATAGCAGGTAGAACTTCCTTTTCTTCCAGAGTTGAAACCATTACAAAAATATACATCAACTTGCTCTTTGGTAATTGACCAAATAAAAAGTTCCACATGGTTATCTTGTCTACCCTCAGCCAAGCACATAAAGAAGATAATTTCCTTTAGAGTTTCTGCAGGGCTATTTGCTTCATCTGAACTATGACTTAGAGTAAAATAAACTTCTCAATAGAGCATAATGTGAGACAACTGAGAATACAATAACCATGTGGTTAAATCTGTCTCGGCCATTTCCTTTATTCCAGATGCTGAGTTCTGCAGTGCCACCATCATTTGCAAATAATTCCCAATGCACTGTAAACCTAATCCACAATCCCTACACTCTGCCCTATGCATGTCCCAAATGCATTTAGCATCAGCTGACAGGGAGTGTTTCAGTCAATCATTCCTTACTCCAAGCTACTGAAGTTAAACTCTGAGAACTTTGTCCATCACTCAGTCTCTGTTTTAAAATTGTCAGTGGCTGAGTTTACTTCCCTGCTCTTGACTTCGCAATACTCCGAGAAACAAAAAGGGAAACAAACAAGAAGAAAATCTTTATTGTGGTGATTTTATAGGATGCTCTGTGCAATGTTTTACTCCACAAATCCTAATAGCGTAACAACCCAGCAGAATTACAGCAAGGGCTTTCAGCAAACTGAACTGAAGGTTCTACACTTTGGTTTGCCTCATTGAAAAAAACCAACAACCACCTACCATTTCTGGAGGACTCTAGTACACAGTGGATAGATTCAGTTCATCAGCTCCTGCCCTCTTGCCCCATGTCAAAAGTTGTGTTTTCTAACCTATTGGTACAAGTAGGGCTGTGTGATCTGCCTGTTTCATTTCATTTTGTTGTAGGCAAATGCCTTCATTCGGATTGCCAAATGTGTACTATGGTGAGTGTATGCTTCTCCAGTCACTGGTTGTTACCTTCTATGATAATTTCATCCTTGGCAGCTGGCCCCTTTAAAAGGACCTTCCGAGACTAATTTTGCTTTGGGCAAGTGACTGAGAAGACTGTTGAGTGTCTGAAGTTCCTCTTTACACACACTGATTGAATCAGATGATGACCCCCTTCCCCCACCTCCCTTTCTCCCAACCTCCCCCCTTTAAAAAAAACCAGTCTATTAATGGTCCAATGAAAAGATAAAAGATACTCCCCCCCCCCCCCACTATGCTGTAGTGGCCAGAGTAAAGCTGCACTTATGAACCATGGAAACTGGAATGGTGAAACTGCTTTTTCCCTACCTGCCACCCATTGGTGGAAAGGTGAAACAAAGGAAAAAAGTTGATGACAAGAGTTCTATAACTTTCAACTTCTGACTGAAGTGAAAGCAGCAAGAATAGTAAAACTCTTTACATTATTCTGTACAACAAATAAACTTCTGTCCAACACAGAGGGAAAAAAGTTGTCCTCAAAAATGACCAAAAGGAACATGATTGATGCTTACTTTCCCAGCATGAGCAAGAGTAGAAGAAAAGGAGCAAGGGAATCTAAAATCAGGACACATAATAGTAGCAATTCTGCTCACACATAGCAAAGGAACAGACTGAGATCTGGACAAGAATTCCCTAAGCCAGTCTCGTTTCCAGCTGGGTTCAGCATGAGAAATGAACATTTTAAAGATGTTGTGTAAATTAGTCCCGAGGTGGAAGTATGCCAGTGAGAATAAGAAATGCCCCCAAACACAAAAGGGACTTTCTTGCAATGTGACTTTCATCCATAGCAGAAACATGGGAGAAATATTGGTTT
Organism: Bungarus multicinctus; assembly: GCA_023653725.1. Taxonomy (NCBI): domain Eukaryota; kingdom Metazoa; phylum Chordata; class Lepidosauria; order Squamata; family Elapidae; genus Bungarus; species Bungarus multicinctus. Next base: position 993,145 of record JAGDQI010000444.1, on the reverse strand, counting down.
TCAAGAGGTAGCAAGGAAGCAGGATTTGCTGTCTATATCACCTGATAGGAAGAGAAGGCACAATGGCAGAGGCATGGCAACATTATTGTGTGTAAGTGTCACTGTGAATAAAAACAACTTATATCTACTTGCTCCCACTTCTTTTTCTGCCACCACATCAGATGTTCCACAGGTCACAATAAAGTATAATTACACATTGAGAACCTTTTTTTAACCAACTCTCAAAGTTATGTATCCATTCTATTCTACAATAAAACTGTAATAAATTGTTCCTTTGTCTTTGCCAGAAAAAGTCCCTAAACAAACCAGAACTAGAGGAGAGTCCTTTGCAATCATATTTCAAGAAAACTATAATTCTTTCTTCTGTGAGGATTCCCTGATGCAGAAGGAGACTCTCCTTGAGTTACTAATATCCATGGAGATCAAACATGTGCAAACAGTCACAGTATTTGCATGAGAAAAAAAGTACAAGGTAACTCCTACCTTTTTGTTCTCCTCCCTTCCCTTGATCCATGCAAAGTTGTCCACAGGGTGGGTCAAAAAAAAAATTAAAGGTTGCATCCTCCCTTTTTCTTATTAACTCTCCTCCTAATAATCTTTGTCAGATTTACAGAAATTTTTATTATTACCCATTCCTTCAAGCTTGCCCTCTTTGTTGCCCAAATCAATGAGCTGCAGCACTGAAATGTTCTTCCATCTGAATAGTTTTATAAAATTAACTGGGCTGACACAGACAATCACATACAGAGGTTTTACTGGAAAAAAAAAAAACCCTGACATACACCTGGCTGCAGATTGGGCACCATTCATAGACCCAAGCAAATATATCCTGCTTCCAACATTATGTAGCTTTGGAAAAAAATAATGATAACTTATTCATTTGTCAGCAGAATAATCCCTATGATCCAATTGCTGAGAGATACTATCACCCCATGGTTTCATGCTTATTCTGCTCTAAATGACACTGCAATAGTGCAATTAAGGGGGGTGGGGGTTAAACAAAAAAGAACCAAAGCCTTGAGGAACAAGAAATTGAATCCTTACTAGCAAGAGTGAGGATCAAGCATAGAAAAACAAAGACAGCAAAAGAACAACTGAAAAAAAAACCCAGCAGGTAGTTGAGTGGACAGAGGATGTGGATTTTTTTTTAGAAGGTATTGTAGATGTAATTGTCACTGTCTTGCTGTGTGCAGAGATGCTTTGCTGAATGTTAACCAGGCAACTCTTGCTCAGGTGTAGCCCCTCCAGATATATTGGATTACTATTCCCAAAATCACTCACTACCTCAGGATAATGGGAGCTGATGTCCAAAACCTCTGAAAGGCATCTGACCTGGTGTCTGTCTCTGCCCTAGTTTAGATCAGGGTTTCTTAATCTGACACATCTTACAGGAGTTTGTGGGTAGATTTCAGAGGGATCTGTGAACTTAGATGGGAAAATAATTATGTTACTTTCCCTAACCCGGGATTTTCCGGTTTCGAATGGCGGCCGCGCGCCTCCGTCGGAGCTCCCTCCAGCCGCAGCGGCTTCGAGTGCGGCCCCCCCTACCCCCCGGATCCCCCCGCCGGTGGCAGAGGCGGGGGAGGATCGGGGGAGCCCGGCGGGATCCTTCAGAGGCCGGTTGGGGGTGTGCTGGAGCCGCGGGACTGGCTGGGGGAACGGCGCGGAGGGCGGTGCGGATGCGGCCCCGGCGACGCCGAAGTGTTCCTGGAGGCCTCGGAGGCCTTGCCCGGCGGCCGGTGAGGCCAGACGAGGCCCCCGGCGATGGTAATCGCGTCGGGGGCTGCGGGCGCTTCGGTGGCGGCGGCGGAGGTCGCGGCGATGGTCGTGACGCCGATGGCGGCCTTGGCGGCAGTGGCGGCGGCTGCGGCGGCGGTGGCGGCGGCGGTGGCGGCCTCGGAGGCCGCAGCGGAGGTGGTGGCGGCCTCGGCGGTCGCAGCCTCGGCGGTCGCGGCGGCGGCGGCCTCGATGGCGGTGGCGGCGGCCTCCGGAGGCGTCGTGGCGATATGGACGTCGGTGGACCCAGCGGTCTCCGGGGTGGGGAGACCACCGCGGTATGGCCCCGGCGGCCCCCTGGGGAGAGCGATGGCCCTGGATTTTCTGGGGCGGCGCGGACCTGGGGGAGCCGCCTGGGGGGGCCTGGACTGGCCTCTGCGGCATTGTTGAGGCCGCAGAGGCCCTGGAACAGCTACCGTGGCAACCCCGGAGTCCAGAGGGGCTATGAAGAGGTCTTGTTACCCCCAGCGAGGCACAACAGTGTGCAGGCTCGGCGGCCTCGCTCGGGCCGCGGCGATTTCGGCGGGCCCCAACCAGTGCGGGAGTGGCCCTGCTGTGGACATGGAGGGCCTGGACTGGATTCGGGGCCGCCCCTATGGCTGCGAGGACAACACGGAGACTGGGGGTGGGATGGTGTTGTGACCGTTCCCCTCCCCTCCTTGGGGCCCCCACCTGTGGCAGGGGTGGTGGGCCCGGGGAGGGGGGGAGTGACCTTGCCTATGACCCCTTTTCTCCCGGGGGTCCCACCGGTGGCAGGGGTGGGGCGGCCGGGGGGGGGAGGGGTTTACCCCAGTCCACCTGGATTTTTCCATCACAAAGACCTTGGACGCTGCGAGACCGTCGGGGTGGGGTGGCCGGGGCCACGGATGTACTCCATGGCAGAGCTTTGGGCCTTGAGGGATGTCCCCCTCTCCCTTAAGTGGCCCTCAAAACTTTCAAAGACGTTCCGCTATGAGGGATCCTGGGATCCGGAGCGATGGTGGGGCCGTGGAAGCCGGAGGAATGGGAGGAAATGCGGGAAACCCGGGATTGGTAATTTTTTAATGGGGTTTTTTAAGGGGTTAAAAGGATCCAGGGTGGGCAGGGGAGACAGCCCACATGGAGTTGGGGGCAGCCGGCCTGGCCCGCGTGCCTGGGGGGCCTCGGGGGTTTCCGTGTCGGGGTGGCAGACTGGGGGTGGACTGCCGGGGGCAAATTTTATCAGCACGGTGACTGGAGAGGCAGATATGCTGGGGGTAGAGGGCCATATCCAGTAAGGGGATCGCGCTCCCGATGTTTGCAAGCGGTAGCGCGCTCCGACCCTCCATACCCATCCTGCAGCCCTGGTTGTCTGGATTCTCAGGCCCTGAATACCCGGCTGCTGTTGTGCAATGCCAGGTCCGTGGTTAACAAGGCTCCCCTGATCCATGATTTGGTTCAGGAGGAGGCCGCGGACCTGGTAGGTGTTACTGAAACCTGGTTGGGCCCAGAGGGCGGTGTCCCTCTGGTTGAGATGTGCCCACCAGGTTTCCTTGCATTTCACCAGCCTAGGGCTCAGGGAAGGGGTGGAGGGGTGGCGGTGCTTATAAAGGAAGCCCTTTATCCTAGGGAGGCCACTGTCCCTCAGACGGCTGGCTGTGAATCTCTATTTGTGAAGTGGGGGCAAGGGGTTCAGATGGGTCTTTTGATGGCATACCTGGCTCCCTGCCACGTCTCATCGGCCCTGCCCGGACTCCTCGAGGTGATAGCCGGGCTGGCGGTTGAGACCCCCAGGCTTCTGGTCATGGGGGATTTCAACCTGCCATCGTCCGGTGAAACCTCGGGGTTGGTTTGGGAGTTCTTGGCTTCCATGACGGCCATGGACCTGACCCAGTTAGTTTCTGCCCCCACTCACATTGGAGGACACATGCTGGACCTGATTTTTGTCTCTGGGCAGTGGTTGAATGACTGTAATTTTGGGGAGTTAGTTATTACACCCTTGTCATGGACAGATCATTCCCTCCTTAGGTTGGACTTCTGTTCCGCCACCCCCCACCGTAGGCAGGCGGAACCACTTAGATTGTTCCGCCCCAGGCGCCTGATGGACCCGGAGCGGTTCCAGAGGGAGCTTGGGCCGTTTCCTGAGTCTCTGGCTCACAGCTCGTCTGGAGACCTGGTGGCGACCTGGGATGGGTTGGCCGCCGGGGCTCTAGATCGAGTTGTGCCCCTGCGACCTCTGACCCGGCACAGATCCCATGTGGCTCTGTGGTATACGGAGGAGCTACGGGAGATGAAGTGCCAGAAAAGACGTCTAGAGGGCATTTGGAGGGCGAGCCGTTCTGAGTCTGACCGAACACAGGTGAGATCTCATATTAAGACTTACCTTGTGGCGATAGGGGCGGCGAAATCTTCGTATTTCTCTGCCCTTTTTGCATCAGCAGAAAATCGGCCTGCCGCCCTGTTTAGAGTGACCCGCTCTCTACTTGAACCGAGAGCGCGGGATGACCTCTTGCAGGGTAGGGCGGAGGAGTTTTCCCGATTTCTGCATGATAAAATCGCTCAGATTCGGGAGGGGCTCGACTCCAATTGGATGGTCCCGGGGGAGGTGTCCGGGGCAGGTCTTGTGAGTGTTATCTGGGGGGAGTTCAACCCTGTGACCGCCGAGGGTGTGGACAGGTTGCTGGGGGGTCTGAATGCCACCACCTGTTTATTGGACCCGTGCCCTTCCTGGCTGGTTTCGGCCGCCAGGGAGACGACACGAGGCTGGCTCCAGGGGATTGTCAACGCTTCCTTGAGAGAGGGGGTGCTCCCTACCGCCCTGAAGGCGGCGGTGGTGCGCCCCCTCCTCAAGAAGCCTTCCCTGGACCCAGCTATTTTAAACAACTATCGTCCAGTCTCCAACCTTCCCTTCGTGGCGAAGGTTGTTGAGAGTGTGGTGGCACGTCAGCTCCCCCAGTACCTGGAGGAAGCTACTTACCTCGATCCGTTCCAATCGGGCTTCAGGCCTGGACATAGCACTGAGACGGCATTGGTCGCGTTGGTTGATGATCTCTGGAGGGCTCGTGACAGAGGGTTCTCCTCTGTCCTGGTCCTATTAGATCTCTCGGCGGCTTTCAATACTATCGACCATAGTATCTTGTTGCGACGGTTGGGGGGGTTGGGGATTGGTGGAACCGTCCTTCGATGGTTCTCCTCCTTCCTCTCCGACCGTTCTCAATTCGTGTTGGCGGGGGGGAGAGGTCCACCTCTAGGCCCCTGGTTTGTGGGGTGCCTCAGGGGTCGGTCCTCTCTCCCCTCTTGTTCAACATTTACATGAAGCCGCTGGGTGAGATCATCCGTGGTCTCGGAGTGAGGTGTCATCTGTATGCAGATGACACCCAGTTGTACATCTCCACTCCGGACCACCCCAACGATGCTGTGGGGGCTATGTCTAGGTGCCTGGAGGCCGTGCGGGACTGGATGGGCGGGAACAGGCTTTGGCTCAACCCATCCAAGACCGAGTGGCTGTGGTTTCCGGCGCCCCGATATAGCCAGCTGACACCTTCGCTGGCTATCGGGGGGGAAGTTCTGCCCCCCACAGAGAGGGCTCGCAACCTGGGAGTCCTCCTGGATGTACGGCTGTCGCTTGAACATCACATCGCGGCTGTCTCCAGGGGGGCGTTTCATCAGATCCGTCGGATCTACCGGTTGCGGCCCTTCCTGGATCGGGACGCCTTGCGCACTGTCACCCAGGCCCTTGTCACCTCTCGCCTGGACTATTGTAATGCCCTCTACATGGGGCTCCCTGCGGGGAGCATCCGGAGACTCCAGCTGGTGCAAAATGCAGCCGCGCGGGTGATCATGGGGGCGTCACGTAGCGCCCATGTGACGCCTCTCCTGCGCGAGCTGCATTGGTTACCGGTGGCTCTCCGGGTTCGCTTTAAGGTTCTAGTTTTGACCTTTAGGGCGACCCATGGCATGGGACCAGGTTACCTTCAGGACCGCATTCTGCCAGCGTTGTCCAACAGGCCGGTGCGTTCCCACAGAGAGGGTCTGCTCCGGGTGCCGTCGGCCGCTATGTGTCGTCTGGCGGCGCCAAGGAGTAGGGCCTTCTCTGTGGGTGCCCCCGCCCTCTGGAATACTCTGCCACCGGAGCTCCGTACCGGACCTGAGGGCCTTCAGGCGCGCGTTGAAGACCTGGCTCTTTGAGCAGGCCGGCCTGGGCTGAGATAATGGTTTTAATTTGGTCTCCATATTTAATTCTAAATTGGGTTTTAAGGGGGGGGGGGGTTGTTAGTTTTATCAAGCAGCCGATTGAAATTTAATATTTTTTAACTTTTGTATTCTTTGTGGGGTTTTTAGATGAGCTGTTCACCGCCCTGAGTCCCTCGGGAGAAGGGCGGTATATAAATGGAATAAATAAAAATAAAAAAAATAACCCCTAACTGAAACTTAGCTTTTCATTAAATAATTTATATGGGCAACAAAACAATTTATCTAGACTCCAAGTATGTTTGATAGCTTCAATAAATCTCTTTAAAATTATATTCTAAAAAGGATGTTGTCTTGTTCTTGATTTAATGGATTAATTAAGAAGCATGTATATTGCTATATTATGCATTTGTTAGTTTAAAATTATTTTGATATCTGAACATAATTGGTTTCCTCTGTAATGCAATCAATATTTTATTTTATGTTTTTGGATTCACTTTTTTCTGAGAAGGGTCTGTACCAGACTCTTAAAAGGGTCCAGGGCACATAAAGGTTAAGAGTCCCTCAGTCAGATTCTTTGACTTCACAAACAGATAAAGAACAAACAGGGAAAATGCCCTGAGCAACTAAGTGTTCTTTGGTCTCAAATTAGTTTCTCTCCATTTCCTGTGAATTAGCCCTCAGGTAGGCATAGGGCTGAAGTTACACACACCACATCCATGTTTCCGTTAAAGGGTTCACTCCAGTTTACCTCATACCATTTGCACATAGAATAACGTTAGGCCAATCCGTTGGATCCCTTGCCCCAAAGACAGACTCACAATTGTGTTGTCTTTTGCAGCCCCACACCACATGTATTTTTTTACCAAGCAACAGCCCAGAACCACCTCCTGCATCTTTTAACTGGAGATGTCACTAAGCAGGACCCAAAGGAGGAAAAATAAAATTGTTTTGACAAACACAGTTTCTCAAGAAACCTCTGGAGAATTGCTGTAGCTAAACAGAATGGGGGTTGAATTGAATTGGTTGCCATGGAAACTGCAGAGAGCCAGAAGAACCCATGAACTAAAGCCTCCTAATAATACCTCCAGCTCACACACCAACTCAGGGTGGAGGCAGCGGCAGGATCAAAATCGCCATTGCTCAAGGGTTGGGACTTTAGAAATGCTTAGAGGGCAAGAGCTGGGGGGATGTGTTGCTAAGGAACTTTTTCTTGCTGGCCAGGTGCAGGACAAAAGGTTTGTGTGTGTGTGTGTCTAAACACAACACAGAAGCAGATAGCAGTGAGTTCCTGTTCATCTTAATCTCTTCCTGCTGCCATTTTTTTCATTAGTTTTCTAATTTTTTTCCAACAATGTCAACCTTTCTCCCATCCTACAGCTCAGCCCCCTCTGTTCCCCCTGCTTATCCTTTTTCTTCCCTGTGGCTCCCATCTGGTGCACCTCTTTTCACCTCTGCTTCTTTGCACATTTTCTCCCATCTGCTTCTTCTACTGTTTTTCATTCTTCTCTTCCTCTTCTTGTGGGATAGCAGGTTCAAGCTCCACGGGCCATTCTGTCTACAGCTTCTCCCCTCCTCCCCCGGGCCTGCTACAAGTGTGCCAATTAGTGTGAATTGTGTCGCTGGTGTAGGTCTACCAACAAAGCCACACAAATAAGTTGGAACCATTTCCTCTGGCTACTGGGTTCACTCAACCTGTTAAAAAAGGGTCACCGCTCTCTTGACTCTCTAGCTCTAGCCAGCTGTTCCATGAAAAAAAAAAGGCTTCCTAACAAACTTGATACTAAGACCAACTCTTCTCAGTGGAAGTGATTCCACTTCATAAGACCTATAATAGAAAGGTACAGACATCCCCTCATTCGGCAATTCAGTTCTGCCTAAATATAAAGCTTATCAGCAAGACAACCAATGGACAGGCCCTCATGTTTTGAGTTTAAATGATCCTTCTTATTTTGTACTTTCATTCCAGGTAATTAAGTGCATGCCCACCTCAGTTGATGGCAGAGATACAGGGTTTCAACTTGATGGTTCTCTTAGCAAATATATTTTGTTAAGTACTTTTTGCTTCAACAAATGGTGGGAAAGTTAGAAGACAAACTGTTGTAAGAATTGCCTCATTTACAAAATATTACTACGAATCAGGAAAATTCTGGGCTCATTTATTACTGTTTTCATTCCATTTAATGAAATAGAATTAGTTATAGAGAATATTTTAAAGAAGAAGGAACATTACATTGAGGAACATTACATGGTAGACCATTGTATTTCTGTACTTATCCAAGGTAGTGAAGGGAAAGTCCTGATTTTTATTACCCAGTCACAGTGGCTTCCACGGCTCCTCATGTTTCAATTAAATTCCAAAGAAAAATGTCATGAGGGATCTCTTCGTATTGATTTTCTCTCTTTTTTAAACTTGGGAACTATAAGTGATCCGAAATGCTTAAGAATAATGGCAAGATGTATAACTTAAAACAATGCTAGCAAAAATGCTGTTCTGCTACCCCAACAATAACAGAAGCTTAAAAAATAACTGAGATAAATTCAGATGACATAACCAAGTAGCCCGAAACTTAAGGTAGAAAAACAGAAATCTCTTTTGTAGAGGAAATATTCCACAAAAATTTGCAAGGCATGTTTCAGAACATAACAAAGTATACAGGCAATGAATGACAGAAGAAAATGAAATCCTGCAATAAGCAGCAAAGCCACTGACTCTGCATCTTCCAGTTACTTCCAGTTATTCCAATTACATATAATCAGACAAATAATCCCATCCCCAGATTCCTCCTAAAATGCCTAAATGTCATTTCCAAAAGAGGCTACTACTCAGCCTAGCTTCACATTCAAATTTCTATTCCTGATTTCCCAATCTGGCACCCTCCAAATATATTTAGGTTAGCAATGAGTTGGTCAACTAACATCTGGCAGCTGTGTCTTCAGTTTTAAAAAGTGAAGAAGTAAAATAAAATTTTGTTTGAATTGAGAGAAAATAGGATCTCTCATAATGTTCTCTTAGAATGCTTTGAATTGGCATTGGTCCAAAGGAACAAAACTCAAACTCTTGTGAATGTTTTGCATGTCATCAAAATAAAAATTGAAATATTTCAGATGTTCCAGCCATAGAAACAATGGAAATTTGAGAACAGTTAATATTTTTCCTTCAGGATCACCAGAGAATGCTGTTCACCCATCATCACAGAAACTCTGGCTAAGGAAATTATTTGAAAAACCATCAAGTTAATATCAACTATTACTGACCACATAGCTATACTTTTGTAGTATGATCTGTCCCTAACCCAGTCCTTCAGGTTTGCCAACAGTGCATCCATTGCTGCTGCCAAGGTGTCAAACTCGATTTCATTGAGGGGCACATAGGGGTTGTGTTTGACCTTGGGGGGACTGCGGAGGGCATGGCTAGGGTGGGCATAGCCAGCTGTGGTGGTCTGAGCGCTCAGCCAGAGAAAACAGGCTCCCGAGCTCCATTTTCGGCTGCGACGGCCTCCTACAACCATTTACCAGTGAAAATGAAGCTTGGGAGTGCCGCACATGGCCCTCCTGAGCTGTGTTTTCACTGGCAAAAGCACCGCAGGCTGGTCCTTCGCTATTTCTAGGGTGACCCCATGAGCCAGATCTAAGCATCCCGAAGGCCAGGATTTGATGCTGGTCATCTTTTTGTCTTTTCTTCCACTTTTCCCAGCATTATAATTACTCTAGAGAGTTAGATCTTTGTCTAATGTATCCAAAGTATGATAATATGAGCCTGACTAAAGTGACAAATCTGGGTTGATGTTTCATGATTCATTTGTTTGTTTCCCTGTCTATTCATGGTAATTTTGAGAGTCATTTCTAGGACCAAAGTTCAAAAGCATCAATGCTTTTTCAATCCTGTTTCTTCAAACTCCAAATTTTGTTCCATAGAGTCTGCATGAAAACAATTGTTTCTATGATTTTAATCTTTTAGGTACACACAAATCACAATATCTTGATATATTTTGCAAGGCTTTCATTGCTGTTGGGTCAAAATCTGTGGTATATTTCTTGACTGCTGGTTCTTTTAGTATTAATAGTTGATTCTAAAAGGCAGAAGATATTCATCTCTTTAATACCATTGTTATCACTTCTTAGACTGGCTGTTCTACCTGTTGTCATTAGTTCGGTCTTCTTTAAAATTCATTTGTAGTACCATTTGTTTCACTGTTTCTAGAATTATTCAGCATATAAATTGAATAAATATGGAGAGCACATACAGCCTTGTCTCACTCCTTTGCCAAACCAGAAACAGACTTGTTTGCCATATTCCATCTGAGCTGTGGCTTCCTGCCTGCTTATAAGTTTCTCATGAGGACAATTTTCCTAAGGTCATTCTACAGCTTGATGAAGTCAAAAAGCTTATGGCCTTTTTATAATCAATGAAGCACATATTGCCTTCTTTTTTATATTTTTGACTTCCCCAGTTATTCAGCATGCACCAGCAGTAATGTCTCTTGCTCCTCAGCCTTCTCTAAAACTAGCATGAATATTTTTGCATCTCCTTTTCATGTAGTGAATTCAATTCCATCCCATCTGTGTTAGATGATCCTGAGCATTATTTTGCTAGCAAGTAAGATTAAGGACATTTTATGATATTTTACTATGTCAAGCTGTGAAATGTGATTAGAAACAGCCATAGCACTTAATCTTAAATACTACTTCATAGTGCTTTCCAGCCCTGTCTAAGTGGTTTACAGGGTCAGCATATTGTCCCTGACAACCTGGGTCCTCATTTTACTGATCTTGGAAGGATGGAAGGCTGAGTCAACCTGAGCATGTCATGATTGAACTCCTGGCAGTGGGCAGAGTTAGCTTGTAGTACTGCATTCTAACCATTAGGCTATCGTAAGATCCAGTACTAAAAATCAAGTGAAAAATGGGACTAAAATTAAATTTTAAAAGGATTGACGATAACAGGTATATCAATCAGTTTTAGATTTATTCTTAGATTTTTTTATAACCAGTCTTAGATTTGACAGTGAAACTAGCATCTGTGTTATAGGATCAACCATCTACAGTAAAGAAACAAGTAATCAAAAGTATCACAAACTAGAATATGGGAGAACAACCATTAAGAATTAGGAAAAGGCATTTGGATTCTGTGACATGTCTGTACCTAAAAGAACAGAATCATACAAACAGTAGTTTTGTGCAAAGTCTTTGAAGTCAGACTTTGCAGAAACAGGATAGAAAGAGTATTAACTCTTTTGCAGTTTGGTGTTAAAGAAAATTCCTGAGAATACCACAGACAAAAAACAAGTGGATCATGGGACAAACTAACTCAACTGATTCAACGAACAAACAAATAATCAGAGAAACTAACTAACTCAGAGTTCTCACTTGAGCCACAAATGACCAAGTTCAGATTATCCCATTTTGAATATATTATAAAAAGACCTGGCTCTATAAAAAAGTCTGTAATCATGGGAAGGGAGCAGAAAAAGTAGAGGGAGGTGAACAACAAGGTGAATGGACTTAGTTATGGGAGCAATAGAAGACCTGAAGGATTATGTTAGGGACAGCTCATTAAAAAAAATCCATTTATGTGGTTGATAAAACAAACAGCGGGAATAGCCAGGAAGAGAAAAGAAGCCAACACCAAGAAAAATAAAAGTTTAAAAAAGGAACTTAATAAAGAATTTCAGATAATTCTTTATTATGTTCCATCAAGTCAACACTGACTTAATGGAACATGATAAAATGATAATTTGCACTCTCCCTCTCTCCCGCTCTCTCTCTCTCCCTCTCTCTCCCTCCCTCTTTTTCTCTCTCTCTCTGTATATCTATCTATCTATCTATCTATCTATCTATCTATCTATCTATCTATCTATCTATCTATCTATCTTTGGTTATTCGGGTTTTCTCTCACATAGAATTGGAAATAGTGGGAACCCAAATAACCAAAGATCCACATACAAATACCCTCGAAAACCTCAGAAAACAAATATATATATATATATATATATATATATATATATATATATATATATATATATATATCTTTGGTTCTTCGGATTTTCTCCCGCGTAGAATTGGAGATATCTAGGCGACATTTCGATGAAGTCTCATTCATCATCTTCAGGCTTGCGTCTTCGGCCTTGTGCTTCTCAGAGTAATTACTACGTGGGAGAAAACCCGAAGAACCAAAGATCCACATACAAATACCCGCGAAAACCTCCGAAAACAAATAGTCTTAACAAAGTGTGCAAATTATCATTTTACTATGTTCCATTAAGTCAGCGTTGACTTTATACACACACACACACACACATATATATGTAATAACTTTAACTTTCTCTTCTAGTATTAGAAACTTTTTGTAATTTCTTTTAAGCTATCTTTGTTGTTGACATCTCTACTGTACAGAATTTCAATATATTGCTTCCATCTTTGAATAAGTTATTCTCTATCAATTGGTGTTCTTTTGCATACTAATTTGAGGTAGAATCCTCCTTGTGTGTATGGAGATATTTTGGAAGATTTTTCTTGTTTCATTTTCTATTTTCCATATTTAAAGATATTATGATATTATTTCTTCTCTCTTCTAAGAATTCCTTAAAATTCTTGATTAAAATTCATTTTTAAGACCTTTCTTTTTTTTGGTGCTGGCTTCTTTTCTCTTCTTGGCAATTTCCACTATTTGTGTTGACATTCAGTTTGATTTCTTCTATTTCTTGGTCTCTGACAGGCTCTCTTTATATTAATCCTTATCAACATCTTCAATTTCATTCCACAATTCCTCTGGTTCCGTATCACTGAGGTTGAAGATTTCAAAACAGTTCCCAATGTTCTCTTTGAAAATGGTGAGTATATGCTCACAATATCATGAAAACTGGGAGGGGGGAGGGTTTGTTCTTCTGCTTTAAAATTTGGAACTTGTACTTGAAAGGTAACCTTAGAATAGATATAATGCATGCCCATTATAAAGTGGAAGTTATTATAGCCTACGTTTATTGAAAAGCATAAATTTTCCTTTCCTTCTATACTAATTATTAGGGATATATGTTTGCAATAATGGGCTAACTCTACTTTGTATGATCATGCTACATTACTGGTATAAGAAACTCCAAATCTGAAAAGTTTTTTTCAAAGTAATCCCTTTATTGAATTTTTTTTTATCACCACATGGAATCAGATGATATTTCAAGAACTGTAAGTAAAATGTGTGCAAAGAATTAAAATATCTCTTAACTAGATATATGCCAGTAATCTTTAGTGCTTCAGAACTACTTTTAGCACTGGCAGATTTAATATAGTCTTATAATAAGTCTGTAATAACTAATTATAAATGGTTGTTAAACTATACTTAATACATTAAATTAAATATCTAAGACTACAGAAGAGCATGCAATAAGGAACTGGCAGGCCTAGTACATGAATGTCAGTGGAGGACTATTTTGGCATCTATATGTCACATTTCAAGAGATTTAGAATTATGATTAATTCAACAAAGATATTATGCCTATTGGACTGCTGCATATTTTTTACTGGAAGAAATGTGTGGATTCAGCTATTTTTTTTTAAGTATTCAAAAATTATACTGTTTAATTTGATATATTCTTATGTTCTCCTCACTCCCTCTTGGACAAAGTTTTTTTGCACACACTTATTTTGGTTTGAAGGTTCACTTGTTTTGTAGATTCCTAATGTTTTTAATTATGTGCTAATGGCTTGAAAGACAACTGGAGTACACCATAAATAGACATGGAACATTTTTATGATCAAAATATACCAGAGAGAAGCAAACATGTCCATCCTTTATCAGCTATGTTGCCATCTAAAGAACTCCCCTCTATTGATAACAGGGTAAATAATTTACCATCAGCAATGTCATTTGGAGAATTATTTTAAAATCTGGACTACATTCTTAGTCTGTGTGCAATAACATTTGCTCACTGTAATGAACAGATTCAAGCCAGGAAGATACATACAGATTTCCTCCAGCCAGAACATTGAAGGCTGGGTGACTCTTCAGCATGTGCCAAGAGTCATTCACTTCATTGTAAGATTATAAGTTTGTGCTGCCTATTCTGGGAGATTCTTTGGCAGACCCTGAAGGGTGCATCAGAGTGCCCACTTGCAATGCCCACTTTGACTAGAAGATCTCAACCAGTCCGTAGAAGTCTTCCAGAAGCCTGAAAGGGGCTCCAAAGCACACTGAAGGTCTTGAAGACAAGACAAGCACTATGGTTCACAAGCAACTTCAAGATAATTTCTTCATTTGAATTCTGTTAAACTGAAACACCCTCCAAGTTTCACACAGCCTTTCTGCTTATGGTAGTTTATACGCTTAATTTCCCATTTTACTATTGTTAAGTAAGCTGACTAAAATGTTTAATTATTTAATTTTATGACATTGCATAATATGACTGTATCTGTACCACTAATTTTATACATTTCATTTTATTTTATAATTAAGAAAGATGCTTTGATGGGTGTTTTTATTTCTTCCCCCCCCTTTTTTCTTAATATAATTAAACTTTGTTATAATGTTAATTTTAGCCCTTCCCTTTCTTCTCATTACATTTTATGTGCAGTCTTGAAGACAATGGCCCTGTAAACAAGAGTATGTGAGGAAATCTTAAAACTGGAAAGAACTTTTGAGATTGAACTCCTAAGAATATGTATCTCAATAAATCTTGAGATTAATATTTTAACTGATAGGATTAGTTGCCATGTCAACTCATCTCCAGTAAATTTATAGGCCATCTACCCATTTTATTAGTTATTCCTCCCTTATCTATTCAACTCGTATTCAAAGTTTTCAAGCTTGTCCTTGTTGGTTATCATTTCAAGGAAGTTTTTATTTCACCCAAAACTGATTGGCCTTTGTTTTTTGCTGTCCATGGTACTTTTGTAGAGCAAAGCTGTGACATTGCATCAGGCTAGAAACTGGAAGACTATGAGTTCTAGTCCTGTCTTAGTCATGAAGCCAGCTGAGCTGAGTGACTTTGGGCCAGGGTCTAGGAAGTCAACACTGATTCAAAGGCACACACATAAAGGCACACACTCTTAACTATTTTCAAACCCACATTTTAAAAGTAATTTTTTTCTCTTGCTTTTTCCTAATGTCCAGCTATCATAGTTTTGTAGAAGTTGTGGTTGGTAAGATGTCTCAACTCTATCAACCTCTCCCTCCTGCCCAGCTGCATGGTGAAGGGGAAGGGGAAGAGGAAGAGGAGGGGAAACAGGGAGGGGGAGGGGTGGAAGGAGGAAAAGGAGGCACATATGGCCATGGAACAGCAGACATATCAGAAGAAGATGAAAACAAAAGCATTAAACTTATTATTTTCAAATGAGCTTATTAAAATAAGAAAACGTAAAACTTTCTTAAGTTCAAGGCAGACAAATACCTAAACAATTGCAATTGGGTGAAATAAATTTTTTAGCACAGATAAGCTCATAAGTAGCACCTCTGACTTCAATCTTCCACAGTTTAAGTTGGCACAGAACATACAAGACTACAGTTAGCAGAAGAGGCTATAAAACATAAGTTATGATATGAAACCACCACCACCACTACCAGAGGCAAATTTCCAAGAAGCAGTTTATAGACTGTTCCAATTATCTGTACCCACAAAGCAGAGAAGCATATATTAAGAGCAAAGAACTCTGAATGAAAAATTTGCCTTTATTACCAAGAGGAAGGTTTTCCAAGTTCACTTCTCCAGCTAGTTTCTTTGTCCCCTCCTTTGAGGATTACATTTTGCAGTTCATATCAACACTCCTTATTGTTCATGTTCTTGTCTAAGTTTGTCACTGTGTTCTCTTCTAGGATTAATCTCTTTATTTCCCCAATAAACTAGCCCTCTGTATTTATTCTTAAAACTTCTAACATCTTCAGTATCAACTGTTGATTGATACTGTTGATAAATATAGTGGTTAATATTAGCTTTATCTTCTTTATTAACTCAGACTGTTAATCTTCTAATTTCCTTTCACAAAGAAGTTATAAGAGGCACCTCTAACATTATATAACCTAGCGGATGTCACTGGATTAATAGAGGTCCCACATCTAGTAAGGTATCTTTCTGTGAAGATAAATAATGAGGGAAAAGTTTACAAGTTGCTTTTATTGTTTGAAACTTCTTGTGGAGGAGGGGACTTAAAAGTCCACTCCAGGACTGTGGTATGAAAGCCATGTTACTTTTATTATTTTAAGTATTATGTTAAAAAATATTTTAGTGCAGTTTATGTCTTGACTATTGAAATTTGATACCACTCTCTACAGATTGTTATTAGTTAGTACATGCCCTAGTTTTTCACTTATTAAGAAAAATGGTATTTTCCTTCTTTTTCATTGGTGGGAGATGGAAAAGAAGGTAAGAGATGAAGATAGCAAGGCAGGAACCAGCTGTTTCCAAATAAGATATAAACATAAAGCAGGTTCCTTCCAATATCAAGGCCATGAAGCGAATGGATTTCCACTAATTTGAAAGAAGACAAAGGAAATGCTTAGATTTTAAATCTTGGTGCACACACACATATACTACACACACACACATACACACAAACCTATTTTGATTTCTGTGTTATTTCAGAAGGCAGATATTCTGTATTATTAGTATTCTGCCTTTACTATTTTTTACAAACAATTCAAGATGGCAACATATCTAGCACTTCTTCCTCCTATTTTCTCCACAGCAACCACCGTCTGAAGTGGATTGGGCTGAAAGAAAGTGACTGGTCCGAATTCACCCATCAGCTGGCTTTCATGGCTAAGATGGGACAGAACTCATGGTCTCCCCCTTTCTAGCCTGGTGCCTATCTAGACCAACTGGTATGTGTAATTATGGAGGCTTCCTCCTTGTTTTCAATAATGCAACTAATTTAGCCATGTCATATATAGGAGCTTTTGCTTTAATTCGAAGAGCTAATTGTTAAATCAAATGCATTGGCAGGGAATAGCAATGTCAATTAAAGCAATAACTGCTATATCATCTCAGCTAGCCTGTTAAGACCTTTTCCAAGTTCTTTTCATTCTTTGGAGTGTCTGTCGCTTTCTAAGCTTGGTGTTTGCTGCAGATATTTTTACCTAACTAGGTGACATCCATTATTGCCCTGCTGGGAAGATAGTGATGGTTTGGTCCTTCTTTGGGTTTCTGAGGGCTGTTCTGCCTCTGCTTTAAGTTGGACTTTTTTTCTTGGGTCTCTGGGGCAAATCTTTTGTTTTTAATGCTGCTTCTAAGGCTGCAAAAAATTCTAATTGATTAGCATTGTCTGAGACCTTCTGGGAGTTATTTTGTCTTACGGTGAATACTAGATGGTTGGACATTCGGGTTCAATAGCTCTTTGCTTCTGAGATTTAACTCAAGCAGTTTGGTCTGAAGTTTTGCTTTCCTTTTTTGAGCTTGTTTTAGAGATGTACTGTAGTCTTGATAGTAGCTGTCAACATTTTTGTGTGTTCTAGTATTGTGATTTGTTCCAATTGCTCTTTGTGTTTATCTGTGATGTGCTGGTATTTGTTTAGTCTGAGGTGAACATTCATTATCATTAACTGTATCATTTTTCAGCTGCTTTGTGAAGCCATTTTCTACTCTACTGGGCAGTTTATAGGAAGTTTGTATTTAATATAGGTGGGCAGGGCATTTTTGCAGAAAAAATAGTTTTTCATGGTAGAAGTTTGCCTACATGCTATTTCTCCCATTTGTGTGATTTCTGAAGTGTTTGAGGGCATATGTACTTCCAATAAAAGAAAATAGGTGTATCTTAAGGTTGAATTGTGGAATCTTTGATGTTCTCTGAGCTTCATTGTTTGTTGCAGACATTTCATTACCCAGTTAGGTAACATCATCAGTGCCTTTTCATTCTTCCTTCCTTTTCTCTACCCAAGTGGTGCCATCTGCATAAACTTGAACTGTTAGTATTATAGCCACCAATTTTGATTTTAACTGCATTTTTTTCAATTTTTTTATTCTCATAATATACTTGGGGCCCTTTCCCCACTTGCATCTAACCACAGAACTAACAAAGTCTTTCATTTTATTCTGCTGTATCCCCATCTTTTCCTCAGCCTATGCATGACATGGCCATGCATTGTTTTTAGTTGAACTGATATTAAGCCAATTTTATATGATAATAACCACTGGCAGTTTCAAGGGATTTCAGATTTGATGCCTTTTCCTTCCCATGGATTTAGTCCACAGGGATGAATCAGCTTAATGCCTACTGGTATTTCAGTAGGCTGGGGCAGAGACATTTCTGCCACACTAGTCCCCTGGAAATCTTCTCCACAGCCCTTCTTTTTTCTCCTCCCATGGAAATACCATAGCTTGGTAGGAAAGGTCAGGTTTTGAAAGTTTCCCCATTCCCTGTTTTAAAAGCACAGGTCTTTCAAATCCCCGAACCTGTTCAAACCCCTCAGTGAATACATGAAGCAAAGATAGAGATACAATGGGGAAAGATCCTTGTCAGTTCCAGTCAGTGAAAGAAAAAAGGGGGTTGTGCACAATCTGTAATTGTGTAAAATGACATGAGTAGAGAATGCCCACCCTTCTAAAAGGAATCAGTATATGAGCTTCACACATTCATCGGATTATGTGTGCACATGTGTGATTTAGCTCCCTTCATGAACCCAGTGCCTAGCCATCATTTATTTGCATGAAAGACACAGACCCTTAAAGATATTTGTCCTGCCTCGTTCCCACCTTCCAATATTGATTGATGGATGTTTCCCTTCTGGCTAGTGATGTTCAGCTGGAAGGGAGGGAAATAAAACCCAAGGAATCCACCAAGCACTTTGCTTTGTGTGTCCTGCACATAATAAACCTGGATGCTGTCACTTGTCAGCAAGGCAGAGGATAGGAAATAGTGATATGGAAATAAGGGCCAGCAAATATTATACAAGTATACTTTTCTGCTGGCTCAAAATATATGGATAGCATTTTAACTCAGTAGTAGGGAAAAGCCCTTAGGGGAAACTAGTATAAAAACCGTTTCCCCTAAACTCCACAGTTCATGCTGCAGACAAGGACTCCCATAATATGCTTTTCTACATCATATTATATGCAGAGGGCAAAATTATGGTGGAATATCAGTCAAATGAATGTCAATCAAGTGAACCTTCAGCTGCTGTCTGACACAGTGCAGTCCAGACACAGGTCTGACAGCTCACTGAGCATGAGATCTTAGCTTGAGCAGGACCAGCACATTTGGGCAAGAATAAAATAGCAGCCTCCAAGATACCAGAAACAAGGGTTAATCTTTCTGAGTCCTACACACTACCTCCCCAGCTGTAGATATAAAGTCTGGCTGCTGGGTATTTGCTTGCTGAAACTGACAGCTGCAAATCCCCAAGAGACTTGAGTGGTTTGCTTTCATTTTCTGCATTTGTGCTGGTGTTAATTTGCCCAGACACTGCATCTCACAGAGTTGAGTTTGACAAGATGACAAGCACTCTGACCGCTTCTGAAGAATACGGCAGGACAAACAGAAAGACAGGCCAGTGTCCGGATGGAAGGCAAGGCCAACTCTTCTGTTTACCTCCTTGTTAAGCACCAGTGTGTAAGTAATGATGATGAAGGTGGTGAGTCTTCAAAGCAGAGACCTTGTTGTCTTGAGCTTCTGCATAAACGACGACATAATTCCACCCACCACTTTTCCTCCTCCTTCCTGATGTTTAGAAGAGTTTAGTGAGACAGATACAGAGTAGCAGAAGCTTAACTTAGTTTATCCAGAAATGCCTCAGCACAGAAAAAGGCAATATAACAGTATTCGTTTCTGCTAATAAATGCCAGTCTTTGCTTAGCTCCGCCAGAGATTTGCTCGAGGATATTTATCAACAGAACTCTGAACAATAAAGGCTGCTAGACAGATCTCCTGTTTTCAGAATGAGAAAGGCTACAGTTGATATCCCGGTCCCCAAAGCCCTGTGGTGAAATCCCCAACAGACCACACACTGGCTACAGGGCTTCCTGTCTTGTGCTTCTGGAAAGACCCATCTTTCCACCTCTTGAGATATTGGCTCCTGCCAAAAGGGGTTGGCATGCTTTTGTTCATGAAGGCAAAACCTCTTAGGCATGCTAGCTGAAACTAAATTGCAGAAGGAAAGGAATGTATTGTAAAGCCTATTTATGTATATGTATTCATTTGAAGAAGTCCTTGGCTTGCCAATGTGA
Organism: Bungarus multicinctus; assembly: GCA_023653725.1. Classification (NCBI taxonomy): domain Eukaryota; kingdom Metazoa; phylum Chordata; class Lepidosauria; order Squamata; family Elapidae; genus Bungarus; species Bungarus multicinctus. Next base: position 973,073 of record JAGDQI010000444.1, on the reverse strand, counting down.
CAAAGAATGCAGCTTCCCAATGAACTGCAATCAAATTAGGCCCATGGTACAGAAGATAACACACCCTATGCTTTGTTACACTTCCTGCTACAAGCACTAAGAATTACCTTGTTAAATTAGGCAAGCCTATAGTCAGATGCTATATTCCTCATTTTTGGTCTACCAAATGCCTTGAAACATTGACAAGCAAGGAACAACAAACTTGATACATTATTTTACCCCAATCATCTCAGTTTTTAAATTGCTTCTTCTTTCCCTTTTGTGGTTTTAATCTTTTTGAGTGGTGTAGAATTATTGAGTTAGGGTCTTGCAAGTCATTTAATTATATCACCTGCATAATGGAAGGAATTTAGCTATAGGAACATTCCCAAATAATGGCAGTTTGCTTCCCCAGCCAAAGGCTTCTTATAAGGAGAATTCTCATTTCCCACCCAATAGTACCTTAGCTGGAGATCCATCTTCCTTCACTTCCTATGTTGGATTTCAGTTCCATAATCTGCCACTTTGAACTGCACTAGCTAGGAATCATGGGAATTGAAGTATAACTCATTTGGTTTGGGAAGTCTGTTCTAGGGGAGCAGAGCTTCCTTGTAATCTTTCAATTAGTTTACATACCATGCTAGTTAATTTCCTGTTCATTTGTTTTTCTTGTTTCATGTTCACTTGTCTCTTTCGTCCTAGTGTATTCCACCTTGCAACACAGATTTTGAGGCTTATAAAAAGCTTTTAAAAGGATCCTTTTTTAGGACAATCCCTACACTCTACCATGCAAAACTAATTCTATCCCTCCTTACATTTCATACTTTTATGTATCTTTTCCATTCTTAATTGTAGCCTAATTGCTTCCTTAAAAACTTTAATGCTTTTCTTGATCAGAAAGCTGTGCCTTCCTTACAAAGCTTAATCATTTCAGTTGCCTTTTATAGAATTGTCTTTTCTGTAAAATACATCCTTTAAAATGGAGCAAAACTACTGACTCAATATTTTAGGAGGCTGGCATGCAGAACCAGTTCACACATGAATGTATATATCTTCAGGTCCAGTCATTCCAACAATATTAAGCACCATTTTGGATGTACAGTTAGGTTCTAAATATGTGAAAATCGATGAGAGTCTTTGAAAGTTCTGTCCATGCCATTTTATTTTTAATTGGAATATCAGCTTTTCCTGGAGGTTTTTAGCATACACGAGCTTATAAGAACATGCATGTGTCTGATTGCCCAACCTCTTCATATGCATGGCACAGAGGAAAATACCAGAGGGACCTCAAAGCAGAAACAAGAATATAAGGAAGCCATTTTCAGATAAGAAAATGTTCCCCTTCTGAATGCTTTCAGATGCCTTTTGTTCTTCTGCCAACATCTATTACACGAGTGTCCAACCCTGGCAATTTTAAGATTGTGAACTTAACCATGCTGGCTATGGAATTCTAGGAGTTGAATTCCACAAGTCTTAAAAGTTGCCAAAATTGGACAGATCTATTTTAAAGAATTTCCACAAACACCAATCCTGCTCTCAGCTGATTTGCCTTGCCCTTCTCAGCCCTGTCAATGAGAAAACACACCTTAAAGCTACAGTATTAGGTGCCCTTTTCTTCCTTATTCCACTGGCCCCAGTTGGCACCAGCCTAAAAGCAGAGTAGGGTGAATGCAGCTGGGCTGGTGCAACGTGTCACAAATTAACTTCAGGTTATTTTAAGGGAGCATTTTCTACATAGCTCCTGGCTATGAAATGGAGTGATAATTAACGTTATTCCCTTCACCCCCCATTTCCTTCACATTTTATTTCCTACCTTGGCTAATTATTCTCATTCCTTCCTGAGTTTTGTAGCCAGAATGAAAAGGTCAGTTAGCATTTATCCTTCATAATGCCAAGGATAATCCAGCAATGAAAGATTAAAGAAGCTGTGGGTGAAACTTTCTCACCTGGATTCTTTGGGCTTTAACTCATTTATTCACAGCAATGCAATGAGAATGTAACAGGGTCACTGAAATTGCTGGCTTACCACTGAGTAATTTCACTTGTTTCATAACCCCACTAAGTCATGGCCTGGTTTCCACTTGGTGTCTCAACTCCTTCGTTGTAGTGCCAGAAGTCTTTATAAAAAAAGAACTATGTACCTATAGCTTTATTGCAAAAGTAAATAAAACACATTACTACAATCCCACTAAAGTATAGAGCCTCAGTTACCCAGATACCTAATAGCATTGCAGATGAATAAGTCATTCCCAGAGTGTCCAGCATAGCAAATGAAATGAAAGACACATATTTTCTAAAAAGCCAAAAAGATTTGAATAGAATTCATTAATTTTGATTCATATAAAGATATAAAGATTAATTACATAAAAGATTGCATTTTATGAACACATGAACTTACTGTATCTTAACATGAAACCAAAGCATTAACCTGTGTATTTTGAGCTAACTTTCACAAATGATTGATAGGGTCATAGCATCACCCAGCCATTGTTATGGTAATGTAAGACTATCTTCATTTTTTTTTTTAATTACATTTATATGCCGCCCTTCTCCGGAGACTCAGGGTGGCTTACAGTCTATGGAGCACCACGTTAAGTGCTCAGCAATAGCCTTCATTCCATTGTATATGCCTACTTATTAGTAGGGCTTTTGCCACCTCCCCCCCCCCCCCAAGCGGCATTTTTACAAAGTCAGCTTATTGCCCCCAACAATCTTGGCTCCTCAATTTACCTACCCCGAGAGGATGGAAGGCTGAGTCAACCTTGAGCCTGGTGGGATTCGAGCCTGCACTAATTGCAGGCAGCTTGCACTAAGTGCTAGATGATTAATAGCCTGCACCACCAAGGCTCTTATTGTTGCATCAGCTCACCAATGATTGGGTGATACTATAAAATCTATATCTCTAATGAGGAACTGGTCAAAGATATACTGAATTTATTTCCACACCAGTCAGTTGCAGCAAAATAACAACGTTGTGATATCTTACTTTTTTTTTCTTTGCAAGTGTCAGTGAGAGACTATTCTTCCCTGTTTTCCCTTACTCAAAATTCCAGGTCTGTAGGCCTCTCTTGAAAAGATGGGAATGGCAGATCATTTCCATACTGTTGCCAGGAACACTAGAACACTAGGACTTGACTTTACCATTTACAGAATTCAGAATAATTAATTGAAAGGATCTTGGAGATCTTCTAATTCAATCTCTTGTTTAAGCAGAAGTCCCTACACCATGGGTGTCAAACTCGCCATGTCACTTCATCCTATGACATATAACAACTTTTCCCCCTTCGCTAAAACAGGGATGGGTGTGGGCAGAGTTTGACACCCCTGCCCTACATTGTTCCAGACAAATGTATGTCTAATCTCTTCTTCAAAATCTCCAGTGATGGAGTACCCACAACTTCTGGAGGCAAGCCTATCCATTGTTTAATTGTTCTCACTATCAGTAAATTTCTCTTTAGTTCTAGGTTGGATTTAAAGCCTGGAAAATTATTTTTATTACACTAAGCTTAAACCACAATAAATGGATTAATCTTCAAGATTCCATCAGATTCCTTTAGCTGTGGCAGGCATTAAATAAACTGATCATGAATAAAAAAAGAACCAACCCTTGTCTAAACAGAGACTTATTTCTGATAGTCCTTAAGCTACAATAAACTCAATATTTTGAAAAAATATCACAAGATTTTGTTGTTGGCAGAAGCTAATCATAATTCTCTGGTGTTTTAGACTGGAGTCCTTGCCAGCCCTGCCTGGAGATGCCAACGATTTCATCAGGGACTTGTAACATGCACAGCTGATGCTCTATTTCTGAGCTCTAACCTTTCCCAAAAGTTTCCTCAAGAGGAAGGAGAAACAGTGAAGATTTGAAATGATCTTTCTGAAAAGATGAGTTGGATTTATTTTTAATATGACAAAGAATCATTTCTTCATTTATACATAAACATAAAAGCAACTAAGATTGGCAAACTATAATACATAAATAAAGTTTGATGGAAGCTTCTTTTGAAGCTTTTCGATTAAAGAAATTCAGTTATATTATTAGCAACTCAAAGGTGGATAAAAAGCTTAATACTTGTAGAGTTTGGTGGTTTTTATTTGCAATATATATCTTGGCCATGCTACTTTATGCCAGAGTGCTGCATGGAATACGCAATGTAAGGGAGAAAAATACAGAATTTCAAAACAACTCAATCAGCTGTCATCTCCCAAACAGGAAGAGATAATGTCAGTAACCACAGAGTGTAATGATTTATTACTACAGCATCGAAGTATTTGGCCATTTATAGAGCTATAATGAGAGCACTCTCCAATCGTAAAATGCTCAGAAAGGCAACACAGGGAGAAAGAGATAAGATACGCCAAGTTTTACACATTAAAACAGAAAAAATGGTTGTTTGTCAAGTGAAGAAAAAGACCTTGGGGCTGGTGGCAACACATCTGGCCAGCAGAAGATCCCATGGAGCAATCCTTTCATTTTTTAAAGCTCTACATCAGAACTGTTAAATGCTTATGGGCTGAAGAAAGAAAATTTTGCCACCTTTACGAGATGTACAGGTATCAGTCAGAAAAGGGGACAGAAAGATACTGAAATGAATCACAGTTGGCAGGCAGAGTTTATTTATACTTTTAGATGGGTAGATGGGCTCAGTTCATATTATATGCCAAACCATTATGAGACTGATTGGTTTTGGCTCAGAGTATTGTGTGAGCCCAGCCACTGTGATGTGTAAAGTTATGATTCATTGCTTGGCATATAATATGAACTAATTAATAAGCCACAGTTCAGCAAATCATGGCTTAGCACATAATGGAAGCCCAGCTTTACAGATTGCCCTTTGTTTCTGTTTAACTAAGGAGACTCTGGGCCATGAAAACATCACACCTTCTTTTCCTTAGCCTTTGCAAAGAATTGGCTTTGACTGGCCTTAACAAAGGCCTGTTGCAGCTCTGGCTCTTTTACTTCCAGTGGTTTACTTTCCTGAATTTCATGTTTTTTAAGGTAAGACAGAATAAAAGAATATCCAGCTCTTCCTTTCCTCTCCACACCATGGACAAAAATCTCAGGTGTAAACCCTGAACATTTTTTGCCTAAACTAATGCAGAGTCATCTGCCTTCTGCTGCCTGCTCTTATTCCCCTCACCATCTGTTCTGCACTTTGATGCCAGAATCTTTCACCCTATCCAACAGCCCTTTGTAAATCCCTGCACTACTTCCCTGTTGGCTCCAAAGTCTAATATGAAAGAGTCCTCCCCTCAATACTACTTTTAACACTTTCTCTGGAGCATCCTTTGAACTGGAGAAGAATCAGCAGCTGCTGGCGAGCTTATGGTTGGACAACCATCTTTTGATTTCTGCTCCTGAACTGAACAGAGAGGTGGATTCAGTGAGTTGAATGGCCCTCTGAGCCTGCAAGTCTATGATTCCTGCTTTAAATAGGAGTGTGGAGTAAGGCTGAGGAAAACCTTGGGGCTTCTTGGATGCCATCTATACTGCTCCCTTTGGCCTTTCAGAGGCAGACCTTCCACATTTTGGAAGGTTCCAGCAAAGGACCTAACATCAAACTCTCTCGCCTTCAATGTTGGGTGCCTCAGGGAACTTTAGCCCTGAAGTTAGTCTTCTTTGTTTCTATTCCACTGGCAATTAAATATATTTGAATTTAAACAAGCATTTGATCCTACTGTAGCTTAATTTAGTATTTATTGATTTTTAGTCTTCTGGCTATTTATGTTTTTGACTTTGAAGTTCCTTTTTATTGAGTTATTTTACAGTGCTTCTATCCATACCAAACACTGGGCATCAAATTCAAAACCAATATGAAAACAAACAATAAAATAATGCTGCTAATAATAACATAATCAAGCAATAAAATATTCCATTTCTATGATGGATGCCCCAGCATCCTCCTCTGACCAAATTCATTGACTAATTTGGATAGTTTTTGCCTGCTTTCAAAATGCAAGCAGGATGGGAGCTCCAAGCAGGATAACAACTCTGATACTACTAAAGGAAAGACCTGTCAGCTGCTTTTAATCTAATCATTGTATTAACAATAGATGCTGATTACTTGGGTCTATTTTCTAACCCTATGTATCAAGTTCCAATGTTGCAAAATACACACTCACGTACAGAAGACAAACAGATTCAGGGGAGATACTTCTTCAAGAATCTCTGTCTTCAACTGCAAGTTCTCTAGGCCAAAGAATATTGCTTTTTTACATTTGCATTTGGAATACTTGCTGTGGGCACATCTGGAGATCAAAATCTGTACAGCAAGGTAGTATTCTAAATAAATGTAGGGTTCATAGAAGCTGCAATTCAACAAATCTGGAAGAAAACATGTCTGCTTAAATCCACAGAAAGCCCATCAGAGAGAAAAGGGATCAAGAACTGGACAAAAATGCATCAGGTTCCTAAAGCTGTCTGACATGGCTGAAGTTTACCTTCTTTTCTCAGATGAGAGTTAGGAATGTGCTCTGACTACTCAATTCAGTTGGAAAATCCAATTTGTCACTTCATAACATAGCCTGCTTTTGGTGAGATAGCAACACATCATCGGTAACATTCATTCTTCTTCCCTCAGACTCTGACCATCAAGTTGTCTGTTTCCTTCCAATTTGAATAGTTTGGTCAAGGCTCTAGGAAATGCACTTTATTAGTAGAGTATACAAATGAAAACTGCAGAACTTACAGACATGTTATGAGGTAAGGTAAGGTAAAGTAAAGTAGGGTAAGGGAAAAAAAAAAACCTGCTAAGTTATCAACAGTAAGTGGGCTGAATTAAATGCCATTTACTGAAAGTCTGTTGTTATAAATAAGTATTTTGATTTGGAAATACTGTAGTTTCTGAAATGCTGATGGCCCTTAAAGTGACCACTTAGTCCAAATGATTTCATTGTGCTAGGCACCCAGTGTTGTTTTTAATAGTTTCCTAGTTATTATTTATGAAAAACTTTTCCAAAACACTATAGTCAAAAAGCCATCAAGGAACCATTTTCTCAGATCAGAAAACAAAACTGTCCATAGTGGGATTACCTTCCTCCTTTTCTACTCTACTTCAATACCAACATTTAAAATAAAATAGAAGCAATTACAGTTTTTACAAGTACTGTGTCCATCCTTTTGTGGTTTTGAACCAACACATTATTTAGAGCTTTCTTGTTTACCTTCAGTTGCAATGGTAGATTCAGCACTCACTTATTGCCACCACAGGTTAATTTTGAAACAGCTGCTTTCCATAGGACCACTCCATATCTGGAATGCAGAAATCTGAATGCAGTAGAGATTGTTGTTGTTATTGTTGTTGTTTTGCTCTTTTCTGCCATCTAGTCAGTGGCAGCAAAGAGAGGGGAAAAAAAAACCAATCTCTTTACTGCCATCAAACGGTCACTTAGATTTTTGCAGCCCAGCTATGGGGCCCTACATTTCAACTGATTATTCAGATTTCAACCAAATTCCTTGCAATATTCCTAATGTGGAGATTGAAGGAATTTTGTTCAGTTCTTTTTTCAAGACCCATCCTGACTTGTGCCTTGTACAAGTCAGATGATTTTGTACCTTACTTGACCAGTTCTTACTAGCTGAGCTCATTCTTTCTAGCCCATTATCTTTTGCAAACTTTCATTACTTATTCAATTTTTATCCTGCTTTCATATTTGGTCAGTTCAAGACAGTGAATATAACTAATGCTCCCATCTCCATTTTTTTTTTTTGCTATAGAACAACAACCATCAGAGATGGATTGGGCTGAGAAGAATCACTGGTCCAAAGCCATCCATCCGGTTTTCATGTTTATAGTCTCCTGGTTTCTAATTCAGCACCTTAGTTACTATACCAAACTAGCTTTCAAGTTAGAAGTGAGTGGCTGGTTCAAAATCACAGTATACCTGTGAATTTGCTTATCTTGAATAAGCAAAAAGTAAATACAAGGAACAGATGGCTATGAAAATGCAGCGCATAGACATAAATGAGCACGTAGCACTTAATATCACTTAAGACTTACACAGGTAGTCCTTGACTTAAAAATTGTTCATTTAGTGACCATTGGATGTTAACAACAGCCCTGAAAAAAGTGACATGACCATTTTTTCCCTTCTTGCAGCATCCCCATGGCCAGGTGATCAAAATTCAGATACTTGGCAACTGATTCTTATTTATGATGTGCCTTGGGGTCATGTGATCAGCCTTTGTAACATTCTGAAGTGAAGTCAATGTGGAAACCAGATTCATTTAACAACCGTGTTACTTACATAACAATTACAGTGATTCATTTAACAATTGTGACAAGAAAAGTCATAAAATGGAGCAAGATTCACTTAATTCATGTTTCACTTAGCAACATAAATTTTGGACACAATTGTAGTTGCAAGTTGAGGACGATCTGTATACCGCTTCATAGTGCTCTACAGTACTCTCTAAGCGGTTTACAGAGTCTTGGTCCTCATCAACAATCTGGGTCCACATTTTACCAACCTTGGAAGGATGGAAGGCAGAGTCAACCTTGAGCCAATCAGGATCGAATTCCTGGCTGTGGGCAGAGTTAGCCTGCAATACTGCATTCTAACCACCACGGGCTCTTACTTATTAATCAAATTTATATGGCCACCCATTTCAGAGAAAGTAATGTGCTGCAATCATGTATAATCCATTGAGCCATGGGGGCACAGTGGTTAGAGTGCAGTACTGCAGGCTACTTATGCTGACTGACTGCTGCCTGCAATTTGGCAGTTCAAATCTCACCAGACTCAAGGTTGACTCAGCCTTCCATCCTTCCAAAGTGGGTAAAATGAGGACCCAGATAATCTTCATTCTGCCTGCACCTAGGGCCAGAATAAGCAGCATAAAGCCCCCAGAGTCTGGCCTCCTCTCTGCAGGACTGCTGTGTGGAGAGGAGATAGCTGGGCAGGGATTCCTGACTATTGTAATGCTCAGATCAAGTCCTCCTTGCCAGCTAGACAAGCTCAGTGATTAAGAATGCAGGGAAGTTCACAATGCCTGGCTGGGCGGAGGGAGACAAGCACAGCCATTCTATCCATTGGGCCCCTGCTTATTGCCAAACGCATTAGGGGATAATTAAGTAAAAATAGGCCTTCCGACCAGTGTAGCTCATTAAGGGCTAATTAAGTTAATTAGTGCCAGGTGTGGATTGCGGCTCTCGCTTTCACTTGGCTGTTGTTTGCTGTAATTGCATTTTCTCCTAAGCTTCCTCCCTTTCGCTGGAATGCTGCCAAAGGAAAGGTATTCAATGCTTCACACTGTTGATGCAACAGTGACTAGCTAATGGCTGCCTAATGATGGCCACAGGGAAACTGGGGGCTCGTAAGCCCCCTTCACACACACACACACATACACACACACACACACACACACACACATCACAAAAGCCAGTGGAATAAGCCAAAGCCCAATTTCCAGCTAAGTTCTGGCGATGGGGTGGCATTTCATACCCACATACCCACTGGCTTTCTGTAAGTGTTTATGGAAGCTGCCAGTAAGACAGGCTGCCTCCTCCAAAGGACAGATGTGTCCTGAACAAATCAGGGGAGGCTCATTGAGTCTTGGCAGCTGATACAGAATTTACCCAAGTGGAAAAGTTTGCAAGGCAGAACGTGTGGATTAGGACTGTACTTACAGGTGCAGCTGATGGATGTTTCCTTGAAAGAAGTTGACAGGCAATGGTGACATTACTGGGTAGCTCCACTGGCCACATAATGAGGACCAGGCATCTTGCATGTACCAATCCATTGAACCTCCCTCTCCCCAGCTTTCTTCATAATCTTGCTTCTTCGGTTGCTGTTTCTGGGGTAATTTCAGCACAATCATTATACTCTTCCTCCCTCGGCAAATGTTTTTTGTTGCCATAAATGCTTTCCAACTGGCCAGGGTTTCCTCCTTTTCCCCTAGTTAATCTTTGGTGCAGCACAGCAATTGACAGTGCACCTCAATTTTCTGAATTTTCAATTTTCTCAAGATCCTTTTTTATCAGTTTTTATTTTGTAGCAAGGAAAAAAATGCTAATTGAAGGAAACGAGGTACAATGTCCTTTGGATTTATCACAAAGGATAGGCATGGCACCATGGTTTTCTTTTACTTTTGGGGTGACAAATGTTCAAAGAGATGAAACAGGGTATCTGTTTTGGGAATATATTGCAACAGTATTTTTGCAGGGCTTCATTGTAGAACTAAAGGATTTCTTTAAATAACTTTTGAAATTGATTTACAGAAGCACTGCAGTATTGTGAGGGACCAGGATGTGGCTTTGATATTGGACTGGCCCAGTCCTTGATCTGGAAAGGAACATACTTAATAAACAGTGACATGAGGAAGGAGAAGGCGGATAGACTCACTTTCTCCACTGAAAAAGCCATATGTGCTGTGACCAGGAGAAGAAAGCAGTGATGCTTACATGGATATTATTACTCAGTGAGTGAGGCACCCAAGGCAATCCTCTGCCATAATCTGTGGCCCATATTGTTAAATGGCTCCAAAAGTATTTTCCATGGAGTAGCAATAGCACTTAGACTTATATGCCACTTCGCTGTACTTTACAGCCCTCTCTAAGCAATTCACAGAGTCAGCATATTGCCCCCAAACCATCTGGGTCTTCATTTTACTGACTTTGGAAGATTGGAAGGTGGAGTAAATGCTAAGCCAGTGAGAATCGAACTGCTGGTAGCTGACAGTCAGCAGAAGTAGCCTGCAGTACTGCATTCTAACCATTGCACCACCACAGCTCTTATAGCTTAGATGGAGGAAAAGCAAAGAAGAAAAAGTCAACAACTTGTTTCTCTCTTCTTTTCTTTTCTCTCTTTCTTTGCACTTTGCACCAAAAAGCATTTTCTAACACCTATAAATTTGCAAATGCAGGATTCAGAGAATTGTAGCCCCAAAGTATTTAGAGGCCACCCTTGTATGGGAACCACCACCATGACAAGAGGCAATCTTTAGAGGTGGTTCAGGTCAATCACTTTAGTGCAACATATACAATTAAAAAATCAACAGTCCCATGTTGTGAATTATATTCTCCACACCCAAGGATTTTTGTTTGTTTTTACATTTGCTCAGGGGAAGACCAGATGTCAACTATAGCAGATCTCTCAATTTAGAAGCTGCTAAAAATATCTAGCTAGAAGTTTGGGCTAATACATCATGTTAGCTCAGTGTGTATTCAGCTGGGACTGAAGTAGATCTTTTATATCAGCCATGTGGGTTTGGAGTGTCTTGGTCTGTCCTATCAAAAATATTTTCAAGCTTTGAATGTTCAAGGCCCTCAGTTCCTACTCATACAAGGACACTCTTCCTGGGCTCATCTACCCACCCTCTACATTGGCCTTCCCATTTCTAGAATAAGGGCATGGGGGAAGGCAGTACATTGGGCTTAGTTGGCTACCTAAGGATCTCAGCAGATTCCTGAAAAAGCTAGCTGAACTCCATTGGCCCTGCTGTCCTAGCTGATCTTCCCCACATTCTTGCTCCCACTGCTAACCATGTTCAACCTGGTCCCTTGCAAGGAAGCTGCTGGCCAAATAAGGATTTCCTCCCAAGGTCATCCATGATAGTTTTCTCAAGATCTAGCAAAGACAGCATCACATGGCCAGTAGCTGCCCTGCAAAGGGTCGAGGTGGGCATGCCTTGACAGCAGCAGGAATAAGAAGATGGTGAAGGTCAGTTGGGGGGGTGGAGTACAGGGTGGCACAGACATTGCCATGCAGAATGACAAAGGTGACTACAGCTGAGGCAGCTGAGACTTCCAGGGTGGCTGTGACTTTGTGCTGTGGTGCAGCTCAAGGGCTTCTTGCACACACACACACCCAAAAACTGTGGTTTACCACGAAGCCCCTGAACCACAGTGTGGCAGGGTATAGGGTGGCCAAAAGGGCAGAGGTGGGGGAGGTAGATCAGGGTGGAACTCAAGGAGTAGGCAATCCCTTATCTTACTGAAGCTGGGGACCAAACCCAGAATAGCTTGGATTGGGGTGGGTCCTTGACAGACAACTGGCTGCATTTGGTTAGCAATGGCAAAAAGAATTGTCAGAATTGCCTTCCCTAAACAATGTGATTACATAATATTGCACTTTGTGATGGCATCGCTTAGGGATAGAAATTATGATTCCAATTATTATTGTAAGTCAAGGACTACCTACATTTGATTGCCTCCTAATATTGATGCATGAATTTATTTTCCATGTGAAACATTAGTTAATTATTTCTTCAATAATTTACTTTAAGTGTTAGGACAAGCTAGGTAGCCAAGATTGGGCTTTGTGTGCATCTGAGTATCTGTATGGGAAGGGAGGGAGGGAGGGAGGGAGGGAGAGAGGGAGGGAGGGAGGGAGGAAGGAAGGAAGGAAGGAAGGAAGGAAGGAAGGAAGGAAGGAAGGAAGGAAGGAAGGACTAAGCATGGTGATGAGGTATGAGCTCATACTTAGGTCTTAGCACAAAATAATTTAGCTGATGTTCACTGTGTCAGATGGTCCATAGTCCCTTTAAAACAAACACACCAGAAGGGAGTCAGCGCTGGCAGGTTTTTTTATTTCATCACACAAAGCTGATTGACCTATCTGGACAATCTGAAATAAACTTGGTATTTGTAATTTTTATAAACAGCCTCTTTTAACTTTAATTGCTCTCTGAGGATCTATTCCACTTGCTCTGTACATCTAGACCACTGATTATTAAAGAATTGTCCCTCAAGTCTTCCCCTCAATGGAGAATATCAGAAACATTTTTTTGAAATACTGGTCTGAGCCAGAGATGAGGCAAGCAAGGTTGGGCTTATTCATCAGCATTCGTCAGCCTCTCTTTCCATTATGCCTGCAATGAATCAGAGCAAGAGAAGGCAGGAGCCTAGTGGAAAGATTCATCCATAATCAGCCCTTTGGTGCCAGGATAGACAGTGGCATCCCAGAGGGACAACTCATCTCTACATCTGGGCCAGTCGAGAGATCCTGCTAGAAGATGGAGGAGGAGCTGGTGGGAGGGAGAGCCTTCACTGGGTTGTTACACTTGTAGGCTGCAATTTCTCAGTGGCAAGGTAATTGCCTTCCTATGACAGCCGAGGTCAGGGACTACCTCCTTGCTATGGTACTCTGAAGGTCCAGCCCATTATTGCTCCATTTCACAAATACAATTCAGAAAAATGAGAGGGGAAGAGAAATCCTTCCAAAGCTTCCTTCCAGGAACTGACTGAGAATGACTTTCAGAAATCAGTAATTGACAAGTTTTTGATTGAGAGACTTACAGCAATATAAAAGCCTTTGCAATACTCCTTACATTGTCTTATTTAGTCATCTGTTTGAAACATTTATACCTTGCTCTACAGCCTAAAAACCTCCTATTGTGCTTTACATAATAGTTAAAAAACCCTGTCACTGCTCTATTTACAATCTAAACAAGATATACCACAAAGAAAAAAAAAGGATAAGGAGAGAAAGTGGGGAGGCTTTGGTTTATTTTATTAACTCCCCCCCTCTTTCTTTCTCCCTGCTTTGAATATGGGTGTTTAAAAAAATCAGCTCTATTGCATATAATACCCTGACATCATCCTTCATTGCAGAAATATTTCCATGGTCATTAAAGGAGAATTATCATCCTGCTTACAAGAATTTGTCTACCATTGTTCCTGACCTTGTTCCTCTCTTTCTTTCTCTCCCCACATTGAACTACTTCATAGCTCTGTTAGAATCAATACTCCTCTTGTTTTTAATCATTGTATTTCATAACTTGGTAAGAAGCTTTCTCACCTTTTTCCTGGTTTACAGTGAAAGTATATTCCTATTCCTATGTCATTCTTGCTGTTGTTGTTATTCAATAATGATAAATGACTATGGAAATAAACACTATCATATTGCTCTATGGATACTAATTTGAGAGTAGGTTCTGCTTAACTGAGTATGATTTACTTCTGGGTAAGAGCCTGTTAAAATGAAAGGTACTCTATTTCCTAGTTAGTAGGCAATCAGAAAAAACATCGTGCTTCCATTGGCCCTCTATTTTTTTCCTAATGGAAGTTTGATATGCAGAAATGGATAGCAAAACATTTTCTGATAAATTAAATGAAACAGACTGTTTTTAACTATAATTTTTAAAAACTTCCTGCAGTATGAGATAACAGCAATGTTGCTCCAGATTTTTATGGCTGCAAATGAATCCTGGAACATTAGAAGAATGAGAGGAAGAACAACAAATGTGTACTGAAAGTACACTTTATTTAACTTGTGTTCGTTTTCAGCAACAGAATAAACTTAAGAGATCTAAGAACACTTGATGCTACAATGACTACTTTATATTTGGAAGTCCTATTCATTCATCCATCCTGCTCATGCTGTTATGCTTAGCATAGTCAACTGGCTTGAGGCAAGATGGAAGAGAGGCAGGGGTGGGATTTTAAACAACTGGTTCTGTGGGCATGGTTTAGTTGGTGGGTGTGGCTTGGTGGTAATGTTATTGGCTGGGTGTGGCCAACTCAACATCACTCACATCGAGGCATGCATCTCCTCGCCTGGCCTCTCATGACTGTGTGGATGCTGCAATAATAGTAAGTGTGAAAAATGATTATAAGTCACTTTTTTCAGTGCCATTATAACTTTGAATGGTCACTCCACACAAACAAAGTATCAGCAAAGGAGGGGGAAAAAAACTCCAGAGAAGTTCCAGAGACAGGAAGTCTAGTTCTGCCAAGAATGTAAAAAGGGTTAATGGAGAGGCAGTTTCTGTAAGCAACACCAGAATGTTTCCTTCCTGCCTTCCTTACAGGATTAGGCCAGTAATTTCTTCGAACAACCGGTTCTCTGAACTGCTTAGAATGTTAACAACTGGTTCTAGTGAATAGGTGCAAACCTGTAGAATCCCACCCCTGAAGAGAAGGCTTGTGGACAAAGTATCCAAGGGTAGTTTGAGATGGTACACTCTGTGATCTTTTCTCTTAGGCCAACTTCTGATTCCTTTATTTTTTCCAGAGCAGGATCTTCAATTCCCCAGCTCTTCATGTACAAGTCTGTATGAGATCTGAGTAGTTGCTTTCTCTTGTACATTCTGGGAATCAACCTCCTCCATGGTTTAAAGAAAGCGTCCAGGCCTAGAAATTAAGATATATCAAGGAATTAGCATTTGTTTCAACTTAAAAAATGTCTGCAGTTTTCAGTTCATGCACTTCAAAATTGTGCGCTTGCTTTTGGACATACTATCAGTAGCTATTTTCTTCTCTCTAGCTGCTCACATTTCCTTTTCGTTTCCTAGACTGAAGACAATATTGATTTTATATGTGCACACAGATTTACCGGTATTTATTTATCTATTTATTTTGTCAAACAATTATTAGATAACAGGTATAAGTATAAACATGGTTATAAATACATGAAATGGATACGAATAAGAAAAAAAAGAAACAATAGGACAGGGACAGTAGGCATGTTTTGGTGCACTTATGCACGCCCCCTACAGACCTCTTAGGAAAGGGGTGAGGTCAATAGTAGACAGTCTAATGTTGAAGATTTTGGGGTTTGGGGAAGAAACCACAGAGTCAGGTAGAGTATTCCAGACATTGACTACTCTGTTGCTGAAGTCGTATTTCCTGCAATCAAGTTTGGTGCGGTTTATCTTTAGTTTATATCTATTTTGTGCTTTTGTATTGTTTTGGTTAAAGCTGAAGTATTCATTGATAGGTAGGACATTGTAATATATAATTTTAAGTACTATACTTAGATCAAACCGAAGGCGGCGTAGTTCTAGGTTGTCTAGGTCTAAAATTTCAAGTCTGGTGGCATAAGGTATTCTGCTATGAGTAGAGGAGTGGAGGACTCTTCTCGTAAAATATTTCTGGACTTTCTCAATTGTATTAATATCAGATATGTAATGCGGATTCCAGACTGATGAGCTGTATTCAAGTATTGGTCTAGCAAATGTTTTATATGCTCTAGTTAGTAGAGTGATATTACTGGAGAAAAAGCTATGCAGAATTAGGTTAACAATTCTTAATGCCTTTTTGGCTATGTAGTTACAGTGAGCTCTAGCACTTAAATCATTTGAGATGAGTACTCCAAGGTCTTTGATAAAGTTTTGTCATCAACAAGGTCTTGACTATTCAGCTTGTATTTTATGTTTTGATTTTTTTTTGCCAATATGCAAGACGGAGCATTTACTTGTTGAGATCTGAAGTTGCCATTTGTTTGACCATTCTGACACATAGTCGAGGTCTTTTTGAAGGGTAGCAGCATTGTCAGTGGTGTTGAATAGCTTTACATCATCAGCAAAAAGAACACAGTCGCTCTTAATATAATCACAGAGGTCATTAATATAGAGTATGAAGAGCGTTGGTCCTAGAACACTGTCTTGGGGGACACCATTGTTGACAGATTATACAGTCTCAACCCAGAGTATTGCTTGGAAAGAGAGAGAAAGGCTAGTGAAGGCTACCTCCCTCCTTTTTTTTTCCTTTTGGTTTGCACAAACAGACAGAAATGGTGATCAGACAATGACAACAAGGCAGGCAGATAGAAGCTTCTGGAGAATAGCTGTGCATATGAGCTTCCTCCATTTGGATATATTACACCTGTCCATCTATTTGTTTCTCTCATTTTGTAGAACCGAAGAAAACGCACCCAGAAGAATCTTACTCCTTTCCATTTCTATTCTGCTGTTGTTCTGTACAGAAAAGGGTTAAAGCTGGGGTATCTATGCTAATTTCCTATGGTCTCTAATGGGTCTGGGAAGTATTATTCTTCTCTCTTACTCCTGTAATTCTCTTCCAGCTTTACCTATCTCTTATCCTGATTTTGCCAGTTAAATGCTGTGTGTTTCATGATGTTTATTTTTTAAATAAAATCAACTTCTACTGTTGTTAGTTGGATGGATATATGCTTGTTCTGATCTGGGTATAAAGACTGACTGGTGCAAACTAAACTGAAAATCACCCACAGTAAATTTCCAACACTGTGGAGGTCCAGATCTTAGTTGTTTCTCAATTATCCGGACTGTTAGCAGTAGCTCTGGCGTGGACTGAGTTTGCTCACGGTACAGTTAAAGGGAGTAGATGGGGAAGGATACTAAATTGAGCATAGCTTGTTTCAGAGAGAAAGGTATGAACAATGTGCAATGGTTCAAAAGCTCCCACAGCTTAAAAAGAAAAGATGAAATTCAAACAGAACAATATTTACATCATACTTCAGTATTGGGTGTTTCACTTAGTATTTCTTATTTCAACTTAGTGGCTTGGTTACAGTATTTTTGACCTTTCTTTTCTCCTTTAATATTTGCAGAGGTCCTGATGGTAGATATTAGAACACAAATCAATATCCCCTGATTTCTTTAAGTCTTTCCCTGCTGAACAACTCAGTTTCTGCTCAGATTTTATTCATCCTGACTTACAGTTCATGTCCTGGTCCCATAAACCCAGGCAGTTGATTAAAAGTTATATGTTTGTCAATTGTATGACATAATTTGAGATGGTAACTTACTCTTTGGTTTAAGGCCTTTACCAAAGACTGCAGTATTGTGGTGAACTGCCATCATGGCATTTGCAAGAACCTTTATAAAGTGATTTTAAATTTTGCTATTAGTGAGCTTGGAAAAATATCCATGTGGGCTGGTGCACTGTACAGTGCCTAAATACAGATGGATGGATACTAGATCTGAGTGTCCAATCTTCTCCAATGGGCAGCTCAGTTCCTGTGGCCAACTTCTTTTGTCTGCTAACAAGAAAATTGCATTCAGGAAATGTCTCACTGTAATACGCCGGTGAACATTTCCTACTGTCAAGTGTGGTTCTTTTCATTACTACTTCCTGTTGATCAGGCAGGCAAGAAAAACTGTTCAAGGCTGTTTATCACCAGCAAGCAGCCTTGATCAACAAGTAGTAGTAAAACAGTCTCGGCTTACAAAGACAGCGTTCAGGCAAATGCAGGATGGCAGTGCCAGACAAAAGGACCAGTTGGGGAGCAACCAAACACCTATAGGAGATGCTCAGTCTTATAGTTTAGATGTTTGTAGCATTAGGTTAGTGCAGAGGTAGGGAACCTTGGCTCTTTTATCACTTACGGACTTCAACTCCCAGAATTCCTGAGTGAGCCATAAAAGGTTCCCCATCCCTGGCCTACTGGTTTTTCAGTTGTGGGGGAAATCATTTTTTGACTTGAATGGGACTGTTTAATATACAAATGTAGGACATATTCTTTATGAATATAAATAATATACATATAATACATATAAAGAATATGTCCTACATTTGTATATTAAATAGTCCCATTCAAGTCAAAAATTGATTTCCCCCACAACTGAAAAACCAGTAGGCCAGGGATGGGGAACCTTTTATGGCTCACTCAGGAATTCTGGGAGTTGAAGTCCGTAAGTGATAAAAGAGCCAAGGTTCCCTACCCTGGGCTAATGGGATGATCTCAGGGAATGGTCTGAAGAGATGTGATAAAGCAAACAGTATTTAAATGAGGAGCTGTTTGGACGCTAGGGTGGCCAGGTGTCTCGAATTCTACCAGACAGTCCAGATTTTTTAAAAGTTTACCCTCCACCCATTTCCACGTTCCTCTCTGGTAAGACTTCCTTCCATCTCTGGGCTACAGGATCCTTAGAGGACAGGAAAGCATTTTCTGAGTACCTCTATTCTGTGAAAGCAGCCAGCAAGCCTCTTTTCTTTCTCTCAACAACTGCTAGTGCAATTTTAAAAAGTGAATAGAGTAGAGTAGAATAGAATAGAATAGAATAGAATAGAATAGAATAGAATAGAATAACAAAGTTGAAAGGAATCTAGTCCAACCCCTTGCTTAGGCAGAAAACCCTATACCATCACAGACAAACTGTTATCCAATTTCTTCTTTAAAACTTTCAGTGTTGGAGAATTCACAACTTCTGGAGGCATGTGGGTTATAGGAGTGGAAGAGAAAAAATTGCATATCTGTGTGAAAAAATAGCAATCTCTATATGTTTGATGAGTATGCATGCAACATTGCCCATTATTATAGCCTTGATAGTTGAAAATACATTTTGTTCTAAAAAAAACAACCCTATTCCATTGTCCTCTTTTCCTTGGATATTTTAATGACCACCCAGAATCCCAGATAGCAGCCCACTCTGAAAGAACTGCACAGCTGGATTTAACAAGAATTTGAGTATTAGAACTTCTCAGTCCTTAAAATCATTGTTTTTATCAGCTTTACCAAGAACCAAATATTAACATTTCAAAGTCTGATTTAGAAGAGGGGGGATGGTTGTTTCACACTGCAGTTCCACCACAAAGAGTTACCAAATTGACCGAAGAATGTCTCCATTTTGGAAAATGATTCCACACTATCAATCTTTTGAGGTTGGACAGGCCAGGAAATAGACTACAATTTCTGGAATGTTAATACTGTATATTGTTCATACCAGAAACTTTAAGAAACTTAAATTATTGTTTATCCCCTCTTAAGAAAATCAAGGAAAGTAGGTCTATTTTGAGTTTCTTTCTCATGCTTTCCATTTTCCCCAAGAATGAATTGCTGTTTTCACCTCCATTAATGTTTCCCCCCTTCCAAGGTCATCTCTACATTCTTTTACATCACGTCTCTGGCATTAAGTTGAGCAAAAAATTAAGAGTAAACTGGAAAACTGGGCTCCAGGAAGTATGAGCATATAATAAACACCTGGATGGACAAAGATGCCATCTTGATAATTCTCTTCCCTATGTTTTCTATGGCTGTGTTGATGTGCATGGTTTAATTTGCACAACCAGGACATAACCAGAACAGAAAACATCTTACGGATGTGCTCCAATAGCTCCCACTCCAGAACCTTCTTTCTCCTTTTGATGCAATATTATGATTATCTTTCTCACTGGCAGAAATATTTAAGGAAGAACCATATGGGAAGCTCTGTGGGATGGATTTACAGAGAGACCACCATTAAATAGCACTCAGCTGATTAATTACTTCAGACCAGCAGGAGAACTCAGCAACAGATCATAATGTTATTATCCACCATTATTCTTCACTGATCAAAGGCAGGCATTTCTTTCTCTCAGTCTTCCACTGAAGTCCCATAATGAGATTTACCTGCAGTGAAAGGGCCAGATCTGCATTCTTAAAACTAGGGTTTTCTACTATGATATAATGCAAAGGAAGAATGAAGCCATCCTATTCCGGGTACCAGCTGGAACCAAGGCAACACCTGCCAGTGTCAGTTCTCAGCTTTGTCTTGCCAAAGCATTTACTTCTCTGCCGTATCAATCTGGCTGGGGCAGTAAATCAGAAGCCAATGGGAGCTCATGTCTCCAGGCTGTGTGAAACAAACAGCAAATATATCTGTGCAATGTTAGATGGGGCAATGTTTTCTCCCTTTCATCCCAGTCACACAGGAGGTGTACACTTCTGAAAACTTGTGTTGATATGTTGAACTAGCATGTTTTCCAACCTAGTTTACAGTTAATATCAGCCCACCTTGGGGAATGGTAGATGAATGTTGTACTAAGCAAGGGGGTACCATTGCAAACCTGTGGAAACATAGGAAACCAAGGTGAGTTGGCTTGTTTTTGTTATAGCAGTGATCTGAAAATATTACCTTCATTCCTAATTCTTGTGGGCAGAATTAAGAACGTGCTCTTAAATTAGGTGCAACAGTGAGGGATGAAGAGTGGAGGACACTAATATTGTGGAGAAGTACTATCCAAATAGTCCTTTCTTTCTTTCTCTCTCTCTCTCTTTCTTTCTTTCTCACTCACTCACTCACTCTCTCTTTCTTTCTTTTTTCTTTTTTCCTTTCCTTTCTCCAAATAGAGATGGAACACCTGTGCCAAATTTAAAGGTAGTTCCAATAGTAATAGATGCTTCGTGTGCAATCCCAAAACAACTGGAGCATCACTTGAACACCATTGGCATTGATAAAACCAATATCAGTCAATTGCAAAAGGCAGCTTACTTCCTGAGACAATAACTTTAACATCATCAAAAAAAAACAACAACACCCAACATCTGCCTTATCCCAGGTCCTTGGGAAGGGCTCAATAGGTGAACAAAAATGCCAAATCCAGTCTAACCATCTGGCTGACTGTGCAGCAAACTAACAATACAAAACAGTAACTCTCTGCATGTCAAATAAATGTTATAACCATGTTGCTATCAGAATACCATTGACAACAATAGCTGCTGCAAAAAGTTAAAAAGTTGCAGGATGGAAATCAATGATGAGGAGGAGGCATTCCTACTACCGTGGAATGGAAAATTGGATATCACCTATCTAGATATTCTTCCTATTTTGCATGTATTCCCCTCTTCCCTTTCCAGCCTCTCAATTCCTTTTTACCATAGGAGTATTTGCCTACATATACATACATATTCCCCAGTTACTCAAATTCCTTAAAAGACATTCATACGTTAATTAGTGGTAAACACATAAAATACTTAGAAAAGCTAAATATTGGGTAGAGATGTGCCTACTTCATACTGCGTGCTGATTCTCTGTATGGGGATGCTATGTTCAACTTTCCAAGGGATGGAATCAATGAGTTTGTATGTATATGTGTATGTGTACTGAATTTTTTGAATGCAATATAGAATAGAATAGAATAGAATGGAATAGAATGGAATGGAATGGAATGGAATGGAATAGATCTGGCAGGGACCTTGGAGGTCTTTTCGCCAGCCCCCTACTCAAGCAGGAGAATCTATACTATTTCAGACAAGTGACTGTTCATTCTCTTCTTAAAAACCTCCAGTGATGAAGCACCCGTTATTCCTGAAGGCAAATTGTTCCACTGGTTAATTGTCCTCACTTTTAGGAACTTTCTCCTTAATTCCAGGTTGCTTCTCTCTTTTATTAGTTTCCAACCATTGTTTCTTGTTCTCTCCTCTGGTGCTTTAGAGAATAATTTGACCCCCCTCTTCTTTGTGGCAGCCCCTCAAATATTAGAATACCGCTGTTATATCCCCCCTAATCCTTCTTTTCTCTAGACTAGCCAAACCCAAATCCTGAAGCTGTATGTTTTAGTCTCCAGGCCTTTGATCTTCTTAGTTGCTCTTCTTTGAACTTTTTCCAAAGTCTCGACATCTTTTTCATAGTGTGACTGGTTGCAGTATAGTGGGGGTCTTAATTAAATTGTAATAAATGATATCTCTAGATTCAGAAGATACTTAAATAGCTCTCAAATGATCATACAGAAATCATCACCCTGAATTTCAATATCTCTAGTCCCTATATTGACTTACAGCGATTCCCTGAGTTATTGGTTTGGGTTCACTGAGTTATTGGACAGCAGATTTAAAGCAGGCTGGTGGTTAAGATTCAGAACAAACAGACTCAGGAACATTTCTGTTTAGAGTGGAAGAAGAAACTGAAGAGAACGTCCCATTATTACCCCTGGGTTGGTCAAGTGCAGATTCTCTTCAGTGCCTGGTGGATTCAGGCTATGTAGCTGAAACAATTAGACCGCTGTTCCCAGCTGAGAAAGAAAGGAAGGATACTTCTCTTCCATTTCTTCTGTCACATTCTGTGCAGATTGAGGTGCCATTACATCTCAGCAAATAGCTTCTGGTTATTTTCATTGGTCTCTCTACTGGAAAGCCATCGAAGAGACTAAATCACTGTACATACCAAATTGTTTTTATATACCCCAGTGATAGTGTGTAAGTGATGGTTTTTAAAAGCCATGTTGATCTATCTGGGCTTCATTGAAAAACATTAGGAAATATGTCAGATTGGACTTGAAACTGTTGAAGTGCTATCTACTCTGCCAAGGCGTTTTCAAGAAGAGCTTGCCTTGTGAAATATTTCACATCAAAAATTGCAGCCTTTTTTGCTGTTGTTGTTGCTCTTTCCTCCTTATCAGACTGTTGTCTGACACTTGGCACTTTTCATATTAAGGAGTGCTGCATACACAAATATATCTATGTGACAAGGGTGCTTCTCCTGAATAATACTGAAGGGAGAAGAGAAATGTGGTGCAGCAAAGATATTGAGCAGGTTGCTCAAGGAGATATTATTTAAGAGACAATATTTGCACCAAGGATCCCACGGATATTTTTTAACCTAGTATTTTTCAACCTTGGCAACTTTAAGAGCTGTGGACTTCAATTCCCAGAAATCCCCAGTCAGCAAATGATTTAATCCCTTTGTCTCAGAATTCTTACCTCCCAAGTATTCAATTCCCTTCAATTCCTGTAATACAGATTGCTGATGGCATCATTACAGCCTCTAGCTGGGATTCTTCTCTTATTTCCCACCTGCCTGGCATACTCTCTTCTCCTTTTGCATAATGGATCAGTTGTGAGTAATGGGAAATGGCAGGGCAGCCAAGCTGGCTGGCAGACCTTAATGAAGAATATGGAAATCTCATCAGTCCAATCAGTCCAGCAAATGAAACTGTTTTCTCCACCCCACTCCCTCAACTACCACTGATGTGAGCAGAAAACTAACAAGGCATTCAGTCCCAATCTTGGAGTGCTTCTGCCTTTTTTAGTGACAACCTGGCTGCAAATTTCATTTTGGGGTGAGGGCAGCCTTTGGCCCTATTTCCTGAGTTTCCTCTGAGCAATTTTTGGCAATTAGCAGAGTCTGGAAGCTTTCTGGTGTGGTCTTTCAGACAGAGCCGCTTTCAGAACAGCAGCTGAACATTGCTTGCCATCTTCTTTGTGCTGATGTAATCTTTTGACACAGAAGATTAATGACGAGTAAGAGTGTACCAACTATAGAAATGAACTGTAATCCCAGCCAAGTACCATAGTGGTAGAGGCAGACTATCATGAGGAAGGCTATCATAGGAGATGGGAAACAAAAAAAAGCAGAATTCCTGCTATGCCATTTCAGACTAGCTACAAGTTTCATTCACACACTCTGTTTGCCTATTGTGCTGCTTCTTGTGTGTTTATCACATTGATGAAGTTGGGCATCTTTTCATCTCCTTGATTTATTGTATCTGGGCATGGTGTTCATCTTCCCTGGAATATCATTTGAGTGGTGTAATTTGGCTAATCGCTGCCACCAAAACTTGGGCAATGGAGCCAGGGATGGAGAATAAGACATTTAGTAATAAACTCAAAGGTGCTTTTTCAAGAGGCAACTGGACTTTCTTGTTTTTTCTTTGAAGACTTTTCACTTCTCATGTGAGGAGTGAAACATTTTCAAAGAAAAAAACCAGAAAGTCCAGTTGCCTCTTTAAAAAAGTACCTTTGGGACAACTATGGCCTGGATGACTGAGAATCTCCATAGACATTTAGCTATTTAGTAATAAAATATGGGAAGAAAAAGCTGAAAGTTAACAGAGTAGGCCTTTGAGTGAAAATGATTATCTCTCTTTTTAAAACACAGTATAGGTTTACGCAGAAGATAGTAATCTAGGTTACTTACAGGGTGGAACTCTGATCATCCTGATGCAATATTCAATTTTACCCATGGCAATTAGCTCAGGTCTGAGATGTCAGTCCAAGAGTCATTTGTAGTAGGAGATCAGACCAGCCCGCTAAAACACAAGCACCCCACTATGATTGATCTGTTTACTGGTTTAAACTTTATTAAGCTGTACTTTGTTTTATCTCAAACTGATGTCCATTTTTAACTTTGCTGCTTGTGACTTAGAAAGTGATTACTTTTAAGAAAAAGAGAAGCTGCTTACTTTGTTGTTGCCACAAGGAGTAGCTTAACTTTGGGTGTATCACCGCAGTATACATTATACAAAATGATTGGGAAGGACAAACGTTTTGAAATGCAGAAAGATAGCATGGAATGCCATGCTGAAGCAGCTAATCTAATGTCTTACTAATTTCCAGGCATAATTCAAAAGACTGATAAAAATATATAAAAATGTAAAAATTTTGGGACTTACATACTGTATGTGATGTTTTGACCTTGCCCTTGTGAGTCTAACTATCTGCTGAGTTAGTTTCAAAGTTCTACACTGGGTATCCCTTCATTTCAAAAATAAATGTGGTAAAGACTAGGGAAGCTGTAGGGCCACATAAGTCTTCTAAAAGCCTAGGGTATGGACTATAGAATGTGTTTAGGAAAGGTAATTGTATTTCAAGTTGTCATGTGCCAGAAGCGATACTTACTAAACAAATGAACACTGTTTAATCTGAATTAACTTAAGAACTCAAATATAAAGTTGATTCTGATTTGATGTAGTTTGACACTAACCCCAATTGTATTGAGGTTTTAGTGTGTGGTCTACGGCATGTCACTAAAGGCCATCCATTGTGCAAACTTTAAACAAATAATGGTCCTAACTGAGGCTTCTACAGGTCTCTATTGTAAGAAAATTTAGATTAACCAGTGATAGGGTTTGTATCTCTCTCATTGAAGCAAAGAGGCAACACAGATGCTTCCATGAAGCATTGTGTTGCCTCAATACTGTCACTTTTCAAAACCAGAAGATGCTAGAGAAGGCAAATGACCTTTTCTCCCACTGAACTTGCCAAAACATTGGTTGAGAAGGCAAGCTGCACATCCTCCAACAACAAAGCATTGAGTGAATGAGGCCTGAGAAGCTGAACTGTGCTAATCATCATTTGGGTTTGCAAAACAAAACAAGGGGCCCTTCAATTTCACAAGGCTTATGAAAGTGCTTTGCTTGAATCATCATCAAACTGAAGCACCCTTTCAAGGATTTGCACAAATCTGTTGAATAGACACTTGGCCCTGCCCTAAAAGGAGAGATGTCCAATAACATTAAGGAATGCCAGCCAGAGCAGTAAACCCCATTGGTCCCTTTCATTATAACATTTCAGGGTGGGTCATTAGAGATGATCCAAATGTCTGCTAGAGCAAATACACAGACAGCAAAATATCAAATTAGTTAGCATAAAATACATTTATTAGCTGAATCAAATAATCATGTCCTGCACAACAAAGAAGTTGTGCAATTTGTTCACATGTAGGGTTTAGTTTCTGTATTTTGAGTAAATGAAGGATGAATTGAGTGACCAGGACCTGGGTATGGGAACTAGTTTTTTTTCCCAGCCAGATGCTTTATTATATAGTCAAATGATATTAGTATCAGCTCCCATTTTAGCACAGGAGAAGCAGATAATATGGGACTGCATCTTAATTGCCTTCCAATGTTCTGGTATCTTCTTTCAAGTATACACTTAAGAAGAACATATTCTAGAGCAGAGATCCACTGCATAATATATGTGTGGGTCATGTGTACAAGATTCTTAAGAATTCTGTTTGTTTTTGTAAAAGAAAGTAAGAGTTTGACTTTCCCTTTTGATTTTTGATTGGCTGTTTATTATAAAATTGACAAAGGGCACAACAAGTACAGTGTATGGCAGAGAAATAAATTCCCTCTTTTTATCTATGCTATTCTAACTGAAGAATCATATTTCTTTGAATGTTTTTATTTTAAAGCATTTTCCTTACTTTAAGCACTTTCTCCTTCCTCCCTCCCTCCCTCCCTCCCTCCCTTCCTTTCCAGTGATACGTATCTGAAAAGCACTGTGGTCTCAACCCAAATCTTATTAAATGCCTTGTTTTTTCCTCCATTCTTGAATAAAGAACATGAGTTCCCAAATATCCATGTTATCTAGATACATTTCATAATCATTGCTTCAAGTTTGGAGAATTCCCATTTTGCATGTTTTTTCAGAGTGATTCTTGCTGCAATCATCCAATTTCCTATTATGAGTTAATCCAGTGAGTGATCATAACAAAGATCCAACAGGAGTGCTAAAAAGGATAAATATAAACAGTGAGTGGTTTTTCAATTTTTTTCAACCAAATAGGAAAACAATCTGTTCTGACGCAGAAATTCCAAAACCTATCAATCAGAATATGATCATACGTCTGCAGTGTATAATAATACTTAAAATTTCACAGAAGGATTATCCTGGGTCCTGTTTATGTATAAATATTCCATCTCTCTATTTTGATCACACCATCACATTTTCTTCTTTAAGTCTATCAGGATAGTCAGCCACAAACTTGAATGGAAGCACAGTGGCAAAGCCCTTTTTGCATTGGAAAAGTGGTCCTTATCTTTAGCTAGCAGAACTAAATAACAGCAGGTAATGTGAACCTGAACCCCCAGAATGTTGCTATGAGTCAAAGTAGGCATTGTTAGGCTAGAGTGAGAAAATGTCTTCTCAGTGTTGCGGATCCTATTAACCTGTTCAGCAACAAAAAGTAAAAGAAGTTTGATTCATGAAGTTTGTGCCCTTCATTGTGAGGATCGGGATATGGGAAATAAACAAGATGGACATGAGCTCTCATTACAGAAAAGATAGTTGATCAATATATATTTCAATGAATCTTCAAAACTGGCACAATCTCGAAAAGGTAGAGTTAATTGTGATACCTTTCTGCATATTTGAATGCAGAATTATTATTTATATGCAGAAGATTACAGATTGAAAATTATTAAATGGTATATTTGGCAAGGCCAAGAATTTGGATACCCTTTTCATTAATCCCTGTAATATCCTTTTTAGCAGAAATAACAGTTTCCACATATTTCCCATTGCCAATTGCTATTCTTTTTTTTCACCCTTCCTTGTAGAACTGTTTTAGTTCAGTAATAGTTTAAAGTATGCAGAAGAAACTTGTTGGAAAATACTAACTGAGAGGATGTCCAGATCTTTGCATCTGCCACATACGATTTTCTCATTTTAAATCCATGAAAAACTGCACATTCAAAGTTGCAGAAGTATGTCATGTTTAACTTTGACTATTTAGGGGTTTGGTCATCCCAAAGGTGCTTTTCAAAAGGCAACTGGACTTCTTTGTTTTTTCTTGAAGATGTTTCACTTCTCATCCAAGAAGTTTCTTGGATGAGAAGCAAAATGTCTTCAAGGAAAAACAAAGAAATCTAGTTTCCTTTTGAAAATTACCTTTGGGACAACCATGACCTGTATGACTGAGAATCTCCATAGACATAAAGGGATTTGGTCATTTTCTGCTCACTTAAGGATTCAGTGAAACATACCATTTAACAATTTAAGTTTTGTCTACAACTGATGGGATGATTCCAATGTTTAAAGTACAGAAGTTGAGGAACAGAACTTTTCAAAACAACAGCAAGGGAAGAATTGCATTTCACATGGACCGTATGTTATAGGTATATACCCCTGCTCATAAATCCAAGTAAATAAATTTGATGATATTGTAGGAGATATGTGGAAGGTTGTTTTTTTTTCAAAAGCAAATTGCAGGTACTTCAGTAAGAAAATAATTGGCTTTAATTATCTCAGGATCTATTGGAATATAAACTCCGCCAAGCATAGTTCTTCTATGATATTTCTAAATTCCTTACTGACAAACTTTTCTTGAGGAAGATAAAGAAAAATATAAACTCCATATGGAAGGAGGTAGAAGAGTATCTGGTATCTGTTGTGGCCCGCAGAATTGGACAATGAGGAGGTTGGGGAAGAACTTGGGGAAGGCTTTGATGGATGCTCTGTGTCCGATGCAGAGATAGTGCCAGGGCCATCCAATATTTCCCAGCCACCAGAGAGGCAGCTGCCTTTGGAGGCTGATATGAATGAGGAGGAAGAACAGCTGGGGCCTGTTTCAGATGCATATATGTGCAGAGCTGTTAGGAGAGGAGAATAACGGAGTTCAAGGAATCAACTTGGGAAGCAAAGCATACGTTGGGGCTGAATGGCCCCTCCCTGGCTGGGGAATAAATAGAAGGAAAGGGAAGTGATCATCGTGGGAGACAACAGTTCATCTTTCTGAAGATTTTGCTCATTGTGTTTCGTGCCACAGAGACTGCTTTGCCAGAACTTAATTTGCAGGGAGCTCACAGCCTTGCAATTATCACAAGGAACTGATAAAGTCTGTTGCTGCCATTAACTCTTTGAAGGACTATTGGCTGTGTTAAATATGCAATGATGCCTCATTAATATGTATGTATGTTGTATGCAGAGTGGAGTCTGACATCTGACTGAAGTCCCACAGAGTCTCAGTGCTCTGCGGCCCAAGGCTGAAGAACAGCTAGAGAAGCTGGTTGCTCAGGGGGTCCTCAAGCCAGTCGACCACGCAAAGTGGGAGATACTTATATTGACCCCAGTCAAGCCATATGGGTTGGTCAGGATCTGTGCTGACTACAAAAGTACTTTGAATCTTGCGCTACAACGGAGTGCATATCTGGTGCCAGTAGTTCAGCACCTTTTGCATTCCCTGGGGCATTCGAAAATCTTTGCAAAATTGGACTTGGCCCAGGCATATCAGCAGCTGCATGCAGACAAAGCTACCACAGAAGCCCAAACAACCATGACAGACAGGGGTGCATTTAAATGTAATTGGCTCCAATTTGGAGTCAGCATAGCCCCTGGCCTATTCCAGAGCATTATGGAAAGACTGCTACACAATATCAGGGGTCGTCCCATACTTCGATGATGTAATCATTTCTGCTGAAAATAGGACACAACTGCTGCAAAGAGTGAGAGTTGTGTTAGAGCGTTTCCAGGAGGCAGGGCTCAAACTAAAGAAAGATAAATGCCACATTGCAGTACCCCAAGTGGCATTCCTGGAGTTCCTAATAGATGGGTCAGGCATCCGGCCCACAAACGGCAAACTCAAAGCAATTAAAGAAGTCCCAAAGTCACAGAATAAAACTGAGCTGCAAGCATTCTTGGGTCTACTTAACTTTTACAATATATTTCTGCCGCAGAAAGCAACAATTACGGAGCTGCTCCACAGACTACTTGATAAAAAGATGATCTGGACTTGGAGGGCCTGCAAAGACACAGCATTCAGCAAAATAAAGGACATTTTAACTTCTGAGACTGCACTCATACAGTATAGTGAAACACTGTCGTTGTCCCTAACCTGTGATACATCCATGTATGGCATCGGCACAGTGTTGAGCCACAAATTGCCCAACGGGAGGGAAGCCCCCATCACATACTACTCAAAGACCTTATCAAAAGCAGAAAGAAACTACAGCCAGATTGACAAGGAAGCCCTAGCCGCTATAGTAGGAGTGAAATGTTTCCATGAGTACTTCTACGGCAGACCCTTTGAGCTGATAACCAACCACAAGCCACTATTTGGCATCCTTGTGGGGGACAGACCCACACCGAACATGCTGTCACCAAGAATGCTAAGATGGACGATCTTCCTGGCAGCGTTCAGTTACAAGCTGCTCCACAAGCCCAGAAAAGAAATAACACCAGCAGACGCCCTCAGCAGATGCCCCCTGCCAGATCTTGTCGAAGACCTGGCACCTTCTACTCCCGTGTTGCTCATCAAGAATCTCGAACCTGGCCTGCTAACGTCAACAGAAATCGCGAGACTCATGGCGAAAGATAGAACCTTGGTGTGGGTTTTGAATTGGGTGTGGAGGGGATGGCTGGACTCAACATAAGGAGATGAATTTGCACCATTTAAACATAAACAAATGGAACTATTAGCGGTAAAGGGGTATTTGTTGTGGGGGGAGAGGGTGATTATACCCCAGCACCTTGGAACTGCTACACAAGGGTCATCCGGGCATAGTGCAGATGATGGCTCTAGCCAGGAGCTACATATGATGACAAGGATATTGAAACCTGGGTATTGAAACATGTCTGCCTGCCAAGAATCCCAACCAGCACCCCCCCCCAGCAGCACTCCCCCTCAAATGGGAAAAGCCCTCAGTCCTGTGGGCATGGGTACACATCGATTTTTCAGGACCATGCCAAGGGCAAACCTTTCTGTTAGTGGTTGATGCCTGTTGTAAATGGTTGGAGGTGGTCCTAATGAAGTCTACTACAACAGAGACAATCATGAAAGCCTTAAGAAAGTTGTTTGCCACCCATGGGCTACCCGATGTGCTGATGTCTGGTAACGGACCTCAATTCACAGCATACTAATTAGAGAGGCTCCTTGCTAGTTTGGGGATCCGCCATGCCTTGTCAGCGTGAGCACACCTGGCAACAAATGGGCAAATGGAGAGAATGGTTAGAACAATCAAAGAAATCCTAAAGAAAATGGGCCCAGGGGACTGGCAAGAAAAAATAGATAAAATGCTGCTGATCCAACACATTACACCCAGCACAGAAGCCCAGCAGAAATGCTGATGGGCAGAAAGCTAAGATCACTCCTCAGAAGGGTCCACCTGAACTACAATAGTGACATCCCAATAGACTCTACAGAGAAGTGTAAGATTTTCACACCAGGGGATCAGGTATATTCTTACAATTACACAGAAGGAGCCACCTGGGTCCCAGAAAAAATACTAGAAAGCACTGGATCCAGATCATACAGAGTAAAGGTGGAAGGTGGAAAAACATGGAACTGGCACATTGACCAGTTACGAGGCCAAATAATACAACCGGCAAAAGAAACCAAAAACCAAAACAAAAAAGCACAACCGGCCCTAGCTAAGATTAGAGAACAAGAACCACCAGAAAGAACTCTAATCCTAGACTCAAACCCAAGTAGAATACCGGGTGACTTATCTTTGGAAGGAGAAGTCCAGCATAGTATTTCTGGGGCCTCCAGCTCAACAGAGCCCGCCACACCTCTGGGAAACTTCGAGGTGGTTCCAAGGGTGGGGTCCGGAGCAGCGGTAGACCCATCCACACAGGCCACCACTCTAGGAATGAATGAGATGCGCAGGCCCAGTCGCACCCACCGAAGCCCCGTCTACTTGTGGGACTACGTCTGGCAAATGGTTTGTGATTGGTTAACCTAACTAAGAGGGGAGGGGTGTTAAATATGCAAGGACACCTCATTAATATATACGTACATTGTATGCAGAGTGACATCAGATTTCACTCATTGGTCCAGCCACTGGCGGGAATTATAAAGTGCCATCAGTGGCTGAAATGTTGGAGCTGGCGCCTGTTGCAGCTTGTTAGGTTTCTTTAAGAACCTGAACTATATTGGTTTACCATATATGGTTGCAAGTCATAATGACTCAGCACTTTACTGAAGCCATGATACTGATTGGCTACAAGAAGCAGGAGTACTATATAGCAAGAAGCCAGAGAGCAAATGTTAGGCTATGAGCTTTTACTGTGGGCTTCTACTGTGGATGCTACTTGGCTACTGCTGCTTCTACTCAGCAAGTATCTTCATCACTCTGTAACTATATCTCTCCATTGCTGCATGGATGTATTGAAGATGCTGTATTGCTTTTTTGCCTACTGACAATGATGGTTAGTTATATACTCTATTGACTGATGAACTGTGTATGAATTTTGGACTGGATCTTGGACTGTGCTTATACTCCTGTATATAAAACCCTTTATCCTTCAATCTCTGTGCTTGTATGACTCTATACTTACTGCTACAATTTTGCACACTACTTCTGTTTGCTGCATACTTCTTGAAGACAAAGAAAACCCTGCTAAATACTTAACACGGCTGGCCATTTTTTGTTCTCAAACCTTAAATAAAGAGTTTTCCTGCATCCTGCAGTCCTGCCTCTTTCTTCTGCATACCCATTTTACAGCCTGGACTTTTCGATGGATGAATGCAATGAATTCACAAGAAGTAAATAAAGAGAAGTTTTTCATGACAAGGAGTCTGTTGTTTGCTTCTGCTAAGGCTGGGACCGAACAGTATCCTTGACTTTATAGTAATCCATTAGTTTACATCCAAAGTGGAGGAAGCAGGAACTGTGGGGAACACATGATGTTAGAATTCCTGATTCTAAGATAAATTAAAGCTGAGTATGGTCAAACATGCACCTTATGTTTCGGGAGAGCACGTGTTTAAATTCAGAGCAATAATGATAATTCTATGGCAAAAGATGCTGCTGAGAAAAGGATGGACAATAGTGTTTTCAAGATAAGAAACTCCAAGCCCAACATTGCAGTAAAGTTCATCACACATGGATTATCAGGAAGGGTTAATAAAATGTAGACATTTTTAAGTGTCTTTTTTATCCCTTAAGAATTCTACATTAGGTTTGGTGGTGCAAAAAATAGAAAAATCCAACAATTAGGCCAGATGTTGTAGACCTGTTAGATAGTTTAGACTCACCTCATTTCCTCACTGGTGACTTCCAATGTGCTTTCCCACCATCCAGCTCTTGTTATAATGAGGACAGCTTTAAATTGCCTCAGTGATAGCCGGGTGATATTAGAAGATATCTGTAAATCACTTGCGGGGAAGTGGCCTCTGTCTAAAACTGAAAACAGCAAGCACAACGTATTAGGCCATAATATGGTAATATTTGCAAATATAAAAACGATACATGTTATTCTGAAACAAAAAAGCAGGACTTGAATCCCTCTCCCTAATACTTTCTAAAATTATACAGGATTTCTGGAAATTAAACCCGTCTGTTTTCTTAAGAAAAATCCCACCAGGGACCTATCCTAGAAGAGACCCCACATAAAGGGAAACATAAACAGACTTTCTATCAGGAAAGGAGAAAATTAATTTTAGGAGAAGCAAGGCACCAACATAAAAAAACAAAACAAAAGTCAATTGCAGCCAGATTGAGTTGCATTATTTAATAGTAAAAAAACCTGAACATTTCAAATACCAAGCTCTTCTTTGGATGATTATTACTACCTGGAGCAGATAAATACATTATTTTGCAAATATATTGAAAACAATAATAGCTTGTTTGAGAGAATGGGACACCTAATATTGCATGCTCTGGGTTCAGAAGGAAGCTGGCTCCTCTTTATGACAATTCCACTTGTAAAGTTTACATCACCTTTTGCTTTATAAATATTGTAATCATATATAAAGGAGTATTTTGCATGCTTCTGCTCTTAGACTATTCCAAATTATTGGACCATATTTCTACTATATGTATGGAATTTTTAAAGTTTTGGGTTCATGAGAGCCATGAACTAGATTTATTAGAAACATACCAGCAATAGAATAAACATAAATTTGCACAAATATCAAAATGGAATCAAATGTCCTCCTTTTTCTATAGGATACAATGACAATTGTTAGAAGCAATGGCCAACATGCTTGTGTGAAGTCCGGTTGCTTCCCTAAACATGTTTTGTTTTATAGCCAAAAGTTAAATGAAATTGGAACTGATCTAAAATAATGAATGTTGAAGGCTGAAGGGAGGGGGAGGTGGGGAAGGTGGCAAAGAAAACTTCAGAAAAAGTTTAGAACTCTGCTGGTTCAGATACTAAAGGAATCAACAGCCATAAATTTCCAAATTGTGGAATTTATCAGGGGCAGCTATAAAACTGCTTTGATAAATGAGGAGATAAATGATGAGTCATACCCTGCTTAAAAGACAAACCAGCTTGATGTTGCCAACTTAAAGTGAAACTGGTGCATAGAAAACATAATAGGAAAACAAACGTGAATCAGTAAAATGCCCCAAATCAAAAAAAATTCAGCTTTCTTGTATACAGGGTAAGGCATTTATTTTTTAAAATCCCCACAGAGTTGAGGCGCAGAAATTACAGCTTGAAAATGCAAAGCATGCCATTTGTTGGAAATATGATGTTGTTTATGTGTCTGGGTTTTTCATTTGTTTGATGTGTTTGCTACATTTTTATCTGCTTGTCGTCAGGCTGAAGAGCAAATCAAGGAACTGATGAGGCTGTTTTGCTGCAGTACGGCAATTAACTTCATTAATAATGATAACAATCTTACATTTATAGACAGAAAGATTTATAAATCATTCCTGCCATTGCTGAAGTGCAGAAACCTTAACGGTCTGGGGGTGGGAGTCTGGGGGGGCAGAGTTATGCATTTCAAAGCCATCTGCAATCTTAAACAACTTTTCAGTACAAAGTATAAAAATGCTTATAGAATCCAGCTGAAAGTATAATCTACTTTGTCTGCGGCAATTTGTATGTTTTCAACACAAAAATTCTACTAATTGGAAAGAAGAATGAGTTAAACCATACTCAAATAAGCCCCATGTTAAAATGTCTGCAATATTTGCTATTGAGCCTTACACAAATTGAAAATATACAATATGAAATCAGTACTGTCCCATTGATGTATCCAATCCATTCCCATTAAATTGCAGCCGCTCTATGTCGGTGTTAGGAATCATGTGCTTTTCAAACTACAGAAGGCATCTCAACCCCTTATGAATAAACAAGAGCATAATCATTATCTCATAAATCATATGCAGCTCAGTATTTATTCATGTTTTTTGCAGTGCTTTTTTTCCCTGTTCAGCCTTCCACATATTTATGCCTTCCAAGATACCTGCAGTTTTTCTAACATTCGTTATTAATCTGAAATATTTGCTGCTTCTTTGGAAGCTGTTACTTTATAATCAAGCTTTTAAAATATCTTAAAAGTTTCCATTTAGAATGGGAAAAAAAAGTATTATTTTCAATTCTGCTCCATAAACTTCAGCTTAACATATCGCCTAGAGAATAATAGAAGAAAACCTATCAGCTGTTTTATAATATTTACATTACTATTAACTACAACATTTCTGTTTCTTGATTATTATTATTATTACCTTATAAATGTGTGATCCTTTCCAAATTGACCAATTAACTAAAGTTTGGTTACAATGTTAATTGCAAAACACTAAATTATCTCCCAGGTGCACACTTTTCCTGATAGTTCATATTTGATAGATAAAATAGGTGTATTAACAATTTTTGCCCCCTAAATGAGTACCTGCCACATTTTTAATGAGGAGTAGTTTGCTCTAAACTTGCACAAGATCTCTCAGTAGACAGAGTAGAGGGTCATAAACCAAACAGCATAACAGTGCCTTTATACATCTTCTTAGGAATGTATTGGTATTCAAAGTGGTGGCATTATCAAATTTTTGAAAGCATTCAACTAGTCATATGATATATCTGGCAGCTTCTTCCTCACATGTCACATTTACTCTGTATTCAGACCATTTGCTTGATGTTGTTGTTGCTCATCTACTTTCCTTGTTAGTGAGTTATTTAAATCAGGCTGCAGATAGGTCATATTTTGAAAATGTCATTGTCAACCTTCAGTATTGCCTTGCATGAGCCAGCACATATTTATCAAGAATAGATCATCCAAACCAAACTTTTAAGACAGAATAACCAGTGCAGTTGTCACAAAAATGCAGCAGATATATATGTGTGGTGTCCCAAAGAAATTGACAAAAAAGAGGGTGGTACTATACAGTATTACCATTAGATGAATAAGAGCTGGTTGAACAATTGCACCCAATGGCTATTTATCAAACTGAAAGAAAATGTCAAGTGGTATACCTCAGATTTTTTTTTGAGTTGGACAAAGAGGTAAAAATATGATTATCAAATTTCCAGATGATATAAAGAATAGAGAGATAGTAAAAACTTATGATTTAATTAAAGTTTAGGATAAAGATAAAAATTTAAGATAAAGATAAAAAACTAGTGCAAACTAGGAAAAATATAAAAATAAAAAATAAAAATGCACAACTTATATATTTTAATCTTAATCAAATAAACCCACTTTGTGTTTCCTCCATTCACTGTTAAGAATCTTCATATTTAATCCTTTCAAATAGAATTCTATAAGCTGATTTCTTATAATTTCCTCCTTGTTTCTCTCAGAAACAAGTTTAACATGTCTCTTTTGTAAATACAAGATAAGAAAGCTATCTAAGTCACTCTTCTGATTCATTATTTGTGTCATCCCTTTAATTATTAAGACATCAGCCAGTTTCATTTATAAATCCAGTATAACACTATTTTCAATATCATTTTTATAGCCTGATATTTTAAAATCCATTTTCAGATCCACATTTAAATCAGCCTCAGAATTTTCTGAATGCATATATCCTTGAATTCTTCCACAGTCAATAATATTGCTCCATTTTGCATTAATGAGATTCTTTTCCTTTATTTATACACTTTAGTTCTTTCTGGTTCTCTCTAATCCTCTTTTCATTCCCCCTGCCTAAACAACACTTTCCTATTGCAAAGTTTCTTACAGTTAGTTTCAAAATCGATCCACAGGAAGCATTCTTGTAATTAATTTTAAAAATTTATTTCAAGTACATCTGACCCCATAATCTGTTTATAACTTTCCAAAATCAATGTTCTAGTCATGTTTTAGGCCTGGAAATTTGAGAGTTCTGCCCAGTATCTTAACTGTTTCTAGCACTGCATTCTTCTGGACAGAGAGTTCTAATTTTATTCTGGGATCTCTTTGAAGCCACTCTCCCATTTTAGGAGTCACAACCCCAAGTATTCCTACTGTCACTGGAAACACTTTGACCTTTATTTTCCACATCCTTTTTCAGGCCTCGGTACTTTCCCAACTTTTCATTTCTTCTTTCTGGTATTGCTGTCACTTGTTACTGCTACATCTATCACAGCCTCTGTCTTCAGATCCTTGTCTACTATAATAAAGGATGATTTAACCTGGAAATAAGGAGAAACTTTCTGACAGTGAGAACAATCAACCAATGGAACAGCTTGCCCTCAGAAGTTGTGGGAGCGCCATCACTTGAGACTTTCAAGAAGAGATTGGACTGCCATTTGTCAGAAACGGTGTAGGGTTCTCCCACTTGGGTGGGGGGGGGGTTGGACTAGATGACCTACAAGGTCCCTTTCAGCTCTGATTATCTGTTATGAAGTCGGCTGAGCACCTAATCCATGCCTGTCTATCTAGATTTGGAAGTCCCACAGGATCTTAGCTCTCTTATTATTCACAACCTTCTATGGAATCTCCCATTTGAACTTTGGAGGATCTAGTCTATGCGCTGTGCAAATGCTCCTGTACACAATACCAGCTATTTGATTGTGTTGTTTAGTGCATGCTGTTCCTACTTGCATCTTACATCCTATGTGTTGGACCATCTCTGAGGCCTCTCTGCGTAGTCTGCACCTTGGAATCTGTCTAGTGTGGTGGATCCCTGTTTCTATAGATCTGGTGCTTAGTGCCTGTTTTTGTGTTGCCATGATCAGTACTGTCGATTTGTCTAGGCTTTCCAGCCACTGGTAAGATTTCCAAGTGTCTGTCACCTTAGCTGTCTGTTGATCATAAAATCCCTTGCAGGGTCATGTCTTGCAATGAACCTCCACTGCTTGATTTTCCACCCATGTCTGCTGTTGCCTAAGGCATTCTGTCAATGGCTTATCTTTGGGTATCATCTTACTGATGTACTCCTTGATGCTCTGGTATCATCCAAGACAATGGCTTTGACATGCACCAGACTCCACTCACCCTCTTTCTAACTGCTGTACCACCTGTGAGAAGCTTCCAAGTCTTTATATCAGTAACTTCCATGTCCTGCTATGGCCAATTCATTATATTGAGAGGGTACTTGACCAGCAGGGCATACATGTTGATGGCATGGATCTTGTTCTTCCCATTCAGCTGGTTCCTCTTGTCCTAGGTTGATATGTTGCTGTCTTTCTTGCCTCCTTATCATGGTTCTCATGTGAGTATGGGATATCAAGGTTCTTGTAATTTATCTGTATGTTTGCTATGGGCCTGCTGCTAGTTCCACCCTATCAGTCTTAATTGCCTTGACTATCTTCCAGTCACACTTCTCAAGTCTGAATAACATTTCAATGTTCTCACTGTAGATTTGCATCAGGTGGATCAGCAAGTCAAAGTCTCTGCTCATTCTTAGCATACCACTTGATGTCGTCCACTTAGAGGAGGTTGCTGATGGTGGCCATTCTGGAATTTGTATCCATATCTAGCCCTTGTGATTATTTAGCTGAAGGGTTTCAAACCTATGCTGAACAACAGTGGGAACAGTGGATCACCTTGATATATGCTGTACTTGATGGTCACTTGAGTGAGCTATCTTGAGTTGACTTCCAGAAAAGAATTCTGAGGAATTGAACCATTCACCAGCTTCGCTTTCCATTGTAGTCATGAGCTCTATGAATTTGCCATTGCTTCCCTGAAAATAGGATAGCAAACACTTTAGAAAACACCATTCCTATTTAAGAGAATCTTGATAAGCTGTAAGAATTTCCAGATGGACAGATGCCAAGTCCTTCACGGAGCACAGTTCAAATGCTCTCTCTTTCAGAAATTCACTAGCTAACTATTGAGTCATCAAATTTTGTCTGCATTAGCAGAGAAGCTTCATAATATCAGTGCATATGTAATCATGGTATCACTTTTCTTGGAAGGAAAGCACTTAGAACTGAAAGTAGAGAAGGAAAACTATGCTGGACCTAATTCTTACTAATAGAGAAATGATAGAGGGAGCTGAAGTTGTCAGAATTTTAGGTAAGAGTGACCACATCATATTGGAATTCAAAATAATGCAAACACAAGCAATAGAACATAATCCAATCAGTGTCGTAAACATTAAAAGAGCTGATTTTAACAAAGAGAGAGCCTAAGAAAGATTCCATATATGAAAATCCTAAAGAGGAAGCAAGAAGTGTGGGAAATTCTGAAAAACATGATCATAAAAGCTCAGTCCAGCACAATACCACTGAAAAAGAAAAACAAGAAATCCAAGAAGAAACCAACATGTTTGCACAAAGATCTCTCTGATAAACTAAAAGACAAAAAGGACAAGTACAAAAATAATGGAAAGAGGGATACATAATTAACTATCAGCAGATAACTTATTATCACATAACTATCACTAGATACCCAGAATTTGCAAAGATGAAATCAGAAAAGCAAAAGTTCAGAATGAACAAAGTCTTTCAACAAAAGTCAAAGATAATATGAAAAAGTTTATTTCAACATATAAATAACAAGAAAAAAGTCAAGGAAATAGTCAGTCCACTAAAGAGATAAGATGGCAAGGAAGTAATAGACAGTAAAGAGAAAGCAGAGCTGATTAACTCATTCTTTGCATGAGTCTTTTTGCAAAAAGAAACTATAGCCCAACCTAGCAAAAACATAACCATAAAAGGCAGACTAGAAATAAAAATTAAAATAAGCAAGAAAATGGTAAGAAAACACCTGTCTGATCTTGATGAATATAAATCACTGGGAACTGACAGATTACATCCCAGAGTTCTGAAGGAGCTGGCAGATGTTATCTCAGAACCATTGTACCATATCTTTCAAAAAATATTGGAGCACCAGGGAACTGCCTGAGAATTGGAAAAGAGGTGGTGTGGTTCTCATCTTCAAAAAAAAAAAAGAGAGATCCAGAAAACTAGAGACCAACCAGTCTAACATCAATACTTTGGAAGATATTGGAAAAGATTATCAAAAAACAGATCTGCAAACATCTCTAGAACAAATAAAGTTTATGACTAGAAGCCAGCATGAGTTTGTTAAAAACAAACCAATCTTATTTCATTCTTAGTTGACCAGAGAAATGTATACTTAGTATACTTAGATATAGAACATAGTATACTTAGATTTCAGCAAGACATTTGATAAAGTATACCACAACCTACTTCCTATGTGGGGTAGACAGCATTGCTACTAGATGGATTTGTAACTCACTGACAAATTGTACTTAATTAGTAGTCCTTAATCTACATCTACATCTATATGGAGGGAAATAAGCAATGGGGTACTATCAGGTTCCGTCTTAGGTCCAGTAGTCTTCAATATCTCCATAAATGATTTGGATGAGCAAATAGAAGGGGAACTCATCAAATTTTCAGATGGCACTAAGCTGGCAGGAATAGCCAACACCCCATAAGACAGTGATGGCTAACCTTTCGGCACTGACTGCCCAAAGCACACGCGCATGCACACGCACCACCAAAATGCAATATGCGTGCACCCACCCAGTGCATGCGCCCCACCCCGCACATATGTGCACATCTCCCACACATGTGCATGCATCTCCCACGCATGCATCTCCCATGCATGCATATGCATCTCCCGCACTTGCACCCCGCCCTCCTGCCCCCTGCCCCCATGCATGCATGGCAGAGACCTGAAGACCAGCTGGCTGGCAGGATGTATGCGCGCATGTGTGGCAGAACTGAGCTCGGGTGATAGTTCGTGCACCCATAGAGTGGGCTCTGTGTGCCATCTGTAGCATGCATGCCCTAGGTTCGCCATCACGGCCATAAGACAAACTCAGTATCCAAAAGGATCTTGACAGACTTGAACGATGGGCCCTATCCAACAAAAGGAAATTTAATGTGGAGAAAAGCAAGATTTTACACTTAGGCAGGAAAAACCAAAGTGGAAATACAGATTAGGTGAAATCTGACTCAAAAACAGCAACTGTGGGAGGGATCTTGGAATCCTAGTGGACAATCACTTAAATATGAGCCAGCAGTGTGTGGCAGCAGCAAAAAAAAAAAAAAAGCAAATACTAT
The DNA here is from genome assembly GCA_023653725.1 of Bungarus multicinctus. Lineage (NCBI taxonomy): Eukaryota > Metazoa > Chordata > Lepidosauria > Squamata > Elapidae > Bungarus > Bungarus multicinctus. Next base: position 932,054 of record JAGDQI010000444.1, on the reverse strand, counting down.
CATTGGTTGTATAAACAGAGGCATAAAATCAAAATCACATGAAGCGTTAGTACCATTTTATAAAACCTTAGTAAGACCACACCTGGAATAGTGCATCCAGTTTTGGTCACCACAAAATACAAAAAAGATGCTGAGACTTTGGGAAAAGTGTAGAGAAGAGCATCTAAGATTATTAAACTCCTAGTCTAGAGAAAAGAAGGATTAGGGAGGATATGATAGCAGTATTCCAGTACTTGAGGGGCTGCTGCATAGAAGAGGAGGTCAAATTATTTTCCAAAGCACCTGAGGGCAGGACAAGAAACAATGGATGGAAACTAATCAAGGAGAGAAGCAACCTGGAATTAAGGAGAAACTTCCTAACAGTGAGGACAATTACAGGAACTGGGCTTGGCTAGCCTGGTAAAGAAAAAGACCAGGGGAGACATGATAGCGGTCTTCCAATATTTGAGTGGCTGTCACAGAGAGGAAGGGGTCAAGCTATTTTCTAAAGCGCCTGTAGGCCAGACAAGGAATAATGGATGGAAACTGAACAAGGAGAGGTTTAACCTGGAAATAAGGAGAAACTTTCTGACAGTGAGAACAATCAACCAATGGAACAGCTTGCCCTGGGAAGTTGTGGGAGTGCCATCACTTGAGACTTTCAAGAAGAGACTGGACTGCCATCTGTCAGAAATGGTGTAGGGTCTCCTGCTTGGGCAGGGGGTTGGACTAGATGACTTACAAGTTCCCTTTCAACTCTGATTATCTGTTAACCAGTGGAACAGCTTGCCTTCTGAAGTTGTGGGTGCTTCATCACTAGACGTTTTTAAGAATAGATTGGACAACCATTTGTCTGAAATCATATAGGGTCTCCTGCTTGAGCAGTGGGTTGGACTAGAAGACATCCAAGGTCCCTTCTAGCTCTATTCTGACTTTGACTATAATTGCCAATTATGATAAAATATATAGGCTTATGTTATCTTACTGAGACACATCACTAGAAAATTCACAGTGAGAAACAGTAGGAAAAAAATTGACACTGAATTTTGTGCCAGCTCTCTTTTCTTGCTCATATCTTGGGGTTTTTATATAAACAGAAGCAGTCCATCTCAGAAACTTTACATTTGGATATGAGTATGTGGATTCTTAAAATATCCATATTTGCTTCCTTCACTCATCCCTTTGGTCTATTTCTCATTTTCTTCACAATATAATTCTTCCCAGGTGTTCAAGGGAAGCAAAATCAAAGAAAATAATATAATGTGGATTTTCACAAATATCTCTGTTCTGTGAGAGATATTACATAGAGCGAAAATAAGCTCTCTCCCCGTCACACTTCCTACCGAGGCAGTTGTGTATTTCTCCCATTCCATTTCCCCAAATCAGAAAAATATGAGTTTATTTGTGTGCGCGGAAGAAAGGTAAGTGCCCATTCTCAGCATTGGAGAAACGAAAAATGAGACTGGGCAGAGCCAGCTTTTCTGCACACTCTGAAGAGTTTATTGCACTTACTCACTTTAACAGTGTTTACAGGGAATACAGAGACAGAGAAGTTGTACATCTCCTAAGACTAAACAAAACACCTGAAGATTTTTGTAGGAAACCTATTTCTTCTTTTAATTTTACATAATAAAGTAGATTATATGAATGAGTGTGCATAGCATAGCTTAGCATAGAATAGCATAGCATAGTGTAGTATGTATGTGGATGCGTGGAGAGAAGGGGAAGGGAGGGAGGGAGAGGGAAGGAGAGAGAGAGAAAAAGGGGGAGAGAGAGAGAGACAGACAGACAGACAGACAGACAGAAAGACTAGAAATGCAGTCTCCCAGTTTTTTGTTTGGTGCCATAATTATCTGTCTGTCTAGTTTTAATTATTTGCTGACTTCAGTTCCCAATTTCCAATAACTTTTCTTCCACTGTGAAAAGTGGTTCTATTTTCCACATTATTGGGTATTTCTTTTGAAATGTATATATTTTTAATCTTCCTTTGTTGTTCTGAAATGAGAGAGTATGCATTTTAGAATGAAAATGACTGACTCAATGACTCACTGACTGACTGACTGAATATGTGTATGTATTCTGTAACACATCTTCATCTCATGTCATTTCTCTGGATGCCCATATCTTGTGTTCTAAAAATGAAATCAAACCATAGGTATCTCTCGTGATAGCTTTGCTGGATGAAGCATGAGAAACCAGGGACTCTACCGAAACCTCTGAAAAGGCAACTAGATAACAAAAGACAGGACAGTCAAAAATACGCCCTGACCACACTTATGTGATTAAGTGAATGAAATGTTTATAGGATAGGAAGTGTGTGTGTGTGTGTGTGTGTGTGTGTGTGTGTGTGTGTGTGTGTGTGTGTGTGTGTGATGAATAGGAGTTCTACAATATTTTGGATTTCAGAAAATAGGTTAACAAATGCCGCAAATTCTGTCTGCAACTCTTTAAAGCAGCCATGCTTTTTCCTGGGATTTTGTGGCTATCCTCCTCAGCTGCCATGTGATCCTGGGAAACAATACGGCAGTGTTAAAGCACTTTTTCTGAATGATTTTGGAGGCACTGCCCAGCTGTAGCATATGTATGACTTCCTAAACCTCTGAAGAGCTTTCTTTATTGCTGCATGGAGACTTCTTAGCTAATAATATTCCATGTTCTTCTTTGAGGGGGGAAAATGGGCCAATGACAGGCCAATCTTGCAAGGTGAAACCATTCCCCCCCTCACTCCAAAATATCCCAAGAGACTAGCTCCATTATGACTGTGCATGAAGTCCAGGTCTGCAACCAAACAAAGGGATGAGGAAAGAAAGTGCAAGTTGCCATAGCAACACTATCCAGGCCAGCTGGTTTTATCAGCAAGGGGCCTGGTTTTCTGCCTGAGTTACAGGAATCTGAAGCAATTTATTTGCACTGCAAGTCAGTAGAACTGAAGAAAAGCAGAAAGGAAGGGTGAGCTTTGGTTCACTGTCTGGTGACATTTACATCACGAAAGGTGACTCATCTAATCTTGGAGTCTCATTACAAGATGAAAGAAAATATCTGAGAAAACCAAGCATGCATTTGCTTGGCCATATATGTGTCAGCAGCAAACACGGCATTTGGAAATGATGCGAGTCATTGTCTAACCCATCTTGTGGCCTCTACATTGGGGAAAGCTGTTGCATTTGAATCAGGTCCCCTATTTTAAAACACATTTTTTGTTAAAAGAAGGCAGTACCTTCTCTGAAAACTACATTCAAACGCAACCAAGAAAGGTGACCGATTTGCATTTCATGTCCGTTTGAACAGGAAGAGTCTGTTCTGCTTATGTTCAAATTGTCTATCTTTGCAACCAGCCTCCACAATTCTCTGTTGTTGTGGTATGGAGAGACAGCTTCTTGACATTCCTTCACATCAGTTAACAGAAGTTGACATAAGATGTTGTAATCTATTACACCTTGCTGCATCCTCTTCCCCTCCCAGAACATTTAATTTACTAAATTAAAAAGTAAATAATCTACTGCTCGACATGGACTTTCTGAGTTCATCTATGATAGATAATATTTTTGAAGATAAAAGACAACATAAACTTTAAGATTAGATAGCATAATTTTTATAATAATATTTTTATCATAGTCCTAAGTACATAGATATATACACAAAGACATACACGTACGGTTTTGCTGGAGGAAGCAGGGTGGGGAGCGGGGAGATGGTGAAAGAGACAGAATTACCTATAGATAAGAACTCTTAGCAGAACAGCAATTAGATGTTACACAGACATTCTTGCATTGATTTGCTGGCTAACAGAAGCAGTGTGATAAGACACCTCATTCTCTGGTTAATGTGTAAGAACTGATGTTAAATCTCATTTAATTCAGCTGTTTCACAATGAAATTGGTGACTGTAATTTTTTCTTTTCTTTTGCAAAGATAGTCATCTCGAGGTCAGCAACAATATGCTCTGGGGAGTAAAACATTTTGCTACTGGTTTTTGAATCCAGTTGTTTCTGAAGTCAGATTGACATTCATGTATTCTTTTGCACTGAGGTTGGGGAGTTGATCTAATGTAAAATGCATAGGATATTGCTGATAGATAATGGCAGCCTGTGGATTTCAGTTCCAGGTTCCGCAGTTAAGATAGCCAGTGCTAAAGATCCTGGCATTCACATCCATAAATCTGGAAGCCCTCCAGGGTGGAGAAGGCTAGATTATGGCATATAACACACTGTGGGATGAACAAGCATATGTTTCCCTGGTGTTGTGGGTAAAGGTTTAGGTCTCCTACTGGCTTGATAGAATATTCTTTTTATCTCTTCCCTCTCTTTCAGCTCCCTTACCCCAAATATCTATGCTGTATAGGAAACTCAATACATTGAAGATAACGAATGCAGAACCCAATGCTTAAACAAAGGCTTTGTTTAATTGGCTGATCCATCATAATTTGCTGCTTTCTCTTCAACCCACCCCTACCTAATGGGAAAAGGACCTGCCAATGGAAGCACTGAAGCAGAAATGGGCTGGCTGTAGCTGAAGAAGCTGTCATGACTAAGCTTCTTTCTGTGCTTCTTCTCCTCCGCCACATTTTGCTCTAACACAAATATAATAAGTTTTTTAAAGTTTATTTAGATTCCCCTGCCTACCGTTTTTTCCTTTCTTTATACCAGAAGTCTCCAAACTTGGCAACTTTAAGACTTGTGGACTGCAACTCCCAGAATTCTCCAGCCAGCACAGCATAGCTGCAGAGGTGGTATTCAGCAGGTTCTGACCAGTTCTGGAGAACCGGTAATAGAAATTTTGAGTAGTTCAGAGAACTGGCAAATATCACTTCTGACTGGAGATTTTACAGTATCCTTCCTCTGCCACGCCCACCAAGCCACGCCCACAGAACCGGTAGTAAAAAAATTTGAATCCCACCACTGCATAGCTGGCTGGAGAATTCTGGGAGTTGAAGTCCACAAGTCTTAAAATTGCCAAGTTTGGGGACTCCTGCTTTATACAGTCAACAAATGCTAACTTCAAATTCTGTTGAAAATGCAATGAGGGAGATTCGGTGCCATCCTTCCACAAAACCAATGAATCTGAAGAGTACAAAGCTGCTGTAAAAGCCTGCTAAATTTGATGTCAACATTCATAAATATTTGAACACTGAATTTTATAGAAATTCATGAACCTAAAATGGATCCATACCTTTGTGCCAGTCATATGGCTTTTATTATTTTTTTCTCCCTTCTGAGTGAATCTCATAGTTTTTTTGGGAGGGTCAGAGAGCCTATCTACATTTCTTTACAGAGCTGCTCACAGAGTATTGAGTTCAAACCAATTAGTAAATCTTTTCAATAGCAGGCTTGGTGTGAGACTCTTCATTCCACAGAGTCTACAAGGGGTTGTGTTTTAATTCTTTGATATTGTTACCTGTTCTTAATACTTGTATAGTCTTTCTTTGGCATGGATGGCAATTGAACTTGCTTTCCAGAGGGTGCATCAGTAGGGCGTGATCTTGGTAGGGACATGGTCAAACTGTGTCAAAGAGATACACCTTTAGATACTTCTTAAATTTTTTCAGTTCATTTACAACACTCTGAAAATTATTAACCTTATTTTTTTTTAATTCTAAAACTTTAGAATCTCACTGTAGGAAATTTTACATAATACAAAGTATTTGTAAAAGAGATATAAAGAATAATTTCAAATTAACCCTAATCCTAAATGTCACTTGAATCTATATCAACTGAAAACCTAACTACACAAAAAAAGAAAAATGAGAATTGATCACACAACCTCATGACTTAGTATTGATGAGATACATGCTTCAGGCACCCTCCAATAGGTAGCAGAAAAGGTAGATAAAGGATAAACTTGATGCCTTCTATTCTTGCTGTTCCTCCACAAGAAACTATTACCTAAGTTGGATACAATACCATTCAAATCAATATGTGAAGGGCTTTAAAAAATATAAACTGCAGTGCTGTGATTGGCAGATGTAGCTCCCATTCTCTGGTGATAGGTTGAAGAGAAAGCAACACAATAGGAGACTCAACCAACTGTTTTGCCTGTCACCTGCTCCCTCATATAACCAGTACAGCACCATTTGGCAGTGAGTCCAAAGAGAGGCAGCAGAGGATAGGAACTGGCAATGGGGTAGCACATTTCATGCCATTATAGTTTTTGATGGCTGAAAGATGGATGGAGAACACTTGGATTTAGCTAGGATAAGAGCTCAATGCCAAAGTGAAGGATGCAACAACAGGGCAGCAATTTGTGATTTCTATGATGTCTTTTAATGCCTCTTTCACTACTATGTGAGCCCAGAAAAATGCAATTTCTTAAGGAGTTGCTAGCTATTAGCAATTTCGGTAGGCTCACCAATGACAAATCCAAATCATCTTTCCTGGTTTTGATTGAAATAGTTGCACATCCTTCAGACAGAGCATCTGTTGTTGAATCAATATTTTAATGAGACACATTTTTTTGCATATTTATTCTCCTTTCCCCCTTGCCCAATATTAAATACAGCACAAAACCGAATGAAATGAATTCAAAATTCTGATGTGATCAACTGTACTTCCTTAAGCAATTGAATGCTTGGGCTCCATTCTTATGATTAGCAAGGCTGCCAGTCCCTACACAGCCCCATGTCATACTATATAACAAGGGTCTTCAAACTTGACAGCTTTAAGACTTGTGGACTTCAACTCCCAGAATTCCTCCTCCAGTCACATTAGCTCAGGAATTCTGGGAGTTGAAGTTCACAAGTCTTAAACTTGCCAAGTTTGAAGACCCTTGTTATATAACATCAACATCATAATAATTTTTAATGAATTATATTATTTGTTACGAGTATTCTAACAATGACTTCTCCTGCCTGACAAGACTAATCTCTTACTCTAGCACCATTGCTCCACCTCTCTCCACCTAGCTGTTTGTGACATCTTGTACCAAAAAGTACTTTCTTGGCATGTGGAAGAATTTACATTTAACTTCTAGCATAAGAGAATTTTTCCAATGCAAGGGAAAATGGATCAGTAGATGGATATAGTAGAAGACAATGTTCTAAATGAGATATTCCGGAGACACCAGAAGCTTGTCCAGCCAAATACTTACTCAAGAAATACCCACAGCAAGAGTATGTTTATTGTTGCTAATCCCCAAATTAAATAATAACATTGTGGTTTTGCATTATCACTCTGTAGTGTGTGTGTGTGTGTGTGTGTATGCGGGTGCAGAGAAGAAGAAACAAGTATTGATAGAGGGCAGTGATGGATTTGGTTTAACAAATAGCAGAATAAGGTGGCAATAAAGAAACCAAATTCTAAGATGGCAGGATATATATCATTGTAGCAGAAGGATCACACCTATTGAAAAACATCTATATATTTTAAAAGCAAAGTAAAAAATTACCCCAATAGAAATATAATCAGTAGAGAAAGCTGTGGCATGACCTGTCTCTCTAATGTGGTACATTTGTACTTAAATGTAAACACCATTGTTATTTCCAAATTAGTATTCACAAAAATTGACTATCGATTATTTTTCTTCCAGATTCTTCTCTATGTGCAGTCTGGATCTCATCATTGCTACAAATATTGGCTTTGGGAAGGAGGACTAGCATTGTGTTCATTTAATCAGAAGTAAATGATCACTTTAGTGAAAGATGTTGCATGATGTGATAGATTTGAAATAATATCTTTAGTGGATACCCTTTTTGTGAATGCCAGAGTCACACACACACAAAAGAAGCAAAGCCAGACAAGCCATGATCTGGATTAATTCTAGTTTATGCATCATAGACTACATAGAACTGTTAAGATCTACTGCTAAGAACTCTTAGTTTCATCTTTCTCATCATTAGATTTCCTGAATTTTAGGAAATATATCTGAATCAAAATGAGATAGCTTAACATTTATGCTACATTAGCAGGCTGACAGGTGGGTAAAATTCTACTAATGAGAAATTGCTGAGAATATATTTTTAAAAAACGAGTAAGCCAGATGTTCATATATGGAACCTGCTGTGGGAAAACTGGGGTGATGAAAAAGGAGAGGTTCCAGATCTTCCTCATGGGTTTAGATTCCCCATAGATTTTTATTTTTTTTGAGGAAACTTTTACAAATCAATCTAATTTCTCATATTACTCGCTTGAGTAGAGTCTCAATTTTCAGAGCAGACATAGGAATGTAATGAGAAAGAGCACTTTAGATTAGCTGGCTGCCTGGTTTAAAAAGACAACACAGCTAGTGTTTCCTCAGTTCTTTGCAAACAAAAACTAGTTAAAAGCCAGGATGGTGATGGTGGCTTCTCTCATATAAGTGAGCCAAATACCATAGTCAGAAATTATCTAGCAGTTGAATCCTTTTTTTCTGGAATTAAATGATAAAAAATAGCAAATATGCCTAGCTGAGTTATTGTTTAAACAAAAGAGGGAGATGAATTTGAAGAGGCTGATTGGAAATTGGCACATAGGCTTGCTCTTTATTCAGTATTCATCATAGGGATGGAAGAAGTGTGAACACTGGAGACACTGCAGTTGTCCTGTTCTGAATACAGAAGTTTATCAGACATTATTTTGAAAGGTTTTCTGATGCAATTACCATGAGGACGACACACTGAAAGCTCACATTGATGTTATGCATCAGACAGTCTTTTAATATCAGGGTTTGAGTTGGAATCTCTGATGGATGTTGTACACTTGAAATCCTCATTTTAAGCCAGTGGGAGTGCTGCATTGGCTTCATAACCTTTGCTTGGTTCAAAATCACATTTTGACTTTCATTAGTTCAATTCTGAACAATGTAATTGAACTAATCAAAGTCAAAGTTTTGCCTACATTAAAATGTAAATGAAGAAATTATTCCAAGTCAGAGTTCAGGGAGGTACTCAAGGGATGTAAATTTGAATTTGAGGGTTTGTCGACGGAAATTAATACTCACATTTGATTTATGGATTTAATAGCACTCTGCTCATTTACTCTCCTGGGTATGTGGAAAGTTGCACATCTGTGGGTGTCATGACAGAATGCATATATCTGCTTTTTGTGTCTGTGTGTTTGAAATTTTGTATTCATATAAAGCCACCTAGGCAAGTATGCATTTCTATGTGTGTAAATGAATTCACTCTGGCCTCTGATTGTCATTTACTGGGTGAAAATGGAATTAATTTCCAGACTCTTGACCTCTTTGGTTGCCATGGCATCTGTGCATCCACAATACAGAATGCTGAATCTGACACTGCTGTTCCCAAGAGTTTGGGGACACTTTATAAACCAGAACAATAAAGGTCTCTTTCTCCCTTCTTTGTGCCTGCTGAATATAGAGGAAAAGTCAGTGACAGCAGTTTACTTATTTGTGACATATTTTATCTACTCCTGGAAATAACTTTAAAAAAAAAACAGAGAGGAATTTTGGTTGGAGCTACTGTAGCCCATGTTAAAAATGGTGTAAGATCAGAATCTTTGTCAGTTTTATAATACATTTGTGGAGTGATTTCAACTGTGCATAGTGTTTCGTGTGCATTATTTATTTATTCTTTCATTAAAAAGCACTTCTCTAGGCCACCATTTGGTCCTAGTAAATCCTCCAAAGTGGCTTAAATTAAATCAAAGCAATAACATTGCTAAAGTGACTTCATGTATTTTAGAAAAAGCAGAATGAAATTTCAAAAACCAAAGACGTGCAGATTATAAAAGCCTTTAACATTAAAATAAAATATAGTTAAAAACACAGATATTCCTTTTTAAAAAAACTATTCGCCTAAAAGTTCAAATTCCTTTTGAGAAAAGAGCTTCATAACCTGGAAGTTGAGACAGAGAAGGGCTTACTTTCCATTATTGCTAAACAAAACCTTTTTAGGTGGTAGAAGAAGATTAAGGCTTCAGAAGTGAATGTATAAATTACATTCCTTAGCAGAGTTGAGATTCAAATCAGAGATTTCCTGATTTATAGTTTACATGTTATACAAAACCAGTTGCCATCAGTTTGAGTTAATCAAAACAAAGATAGTATAGCATAGTATAGTTTAGTGTAATGATATATAGTCTGGTTCTGCTTTTAAATGAAAGAAGTGAAAGTAGATTATATTAATTAATCTCTGGATATTTATTTTTTCTACTGTCATAAAAAGGAGCGATTCTAATAATTAAAATACCATTGGTTTTGCTAAATACAGTGGCTGATCTTTCGGGTTAGGTCAAAATGGATGTTAGAAGATAAATGATGGAATTGGATGAATTGAGAACATTTCTAAATGAAAAAAAGTAGCACCTCTTCTTTAAAAAAAAAGTAAAAGGGCATAAACATCTGAGCTGTTGATCCACTGTGAGGCAAGCCAGCACTTGACCTGTCTTCTGCCTTTTGACACTCTTCTAAGGCATAACTTCCTAAGGGGAACTCTTCAGTGTCCAAATTGAGATGAGATGAGACAAGATGGGATAGATAGATAGATAGATAGGTAGGTAGATAGATAGAGAGATAGATAGATAGATAGATAGATAGATAGATAGATAGATAGATGATAGATGGATAGATAGATAGATAGATAGATAGATAGATAGATAGATAGATAGATAGATACAGTAGATCCGGGATGGGCTGGACTCTGACTGGGCAACTCTGGACGGGAGGGCGGGGGCAGATTTCAGTGAGGTCATTTGGGGGAGTTCGATCCTGTGACTCTAGAGGACGTGGACAGGATTCTGGGTGGGCTTAACGCCACCACATGTTTACTGGATCCGTGTCCCTCCTGGTTGGTTTTGGCCACCCGGGAGGTTACACAAGGTTGGTTCCAGGGTATTATCAACGCTTCCTTGAGTGAGGGGTTTTTGCCCGCCACCTTGAAAGGGGCGGTGGTGAGGCCCCTCCTCAAGAAACTGTCCCTGGCCCCAACATTATTATCGAACTATCATCCAGTCTCCAACCTTCGCTTTGTGGCGAAGGTTGTTGAGAGTGTGGTGGCGCGACAGCTCCCTCAGCACCTGGAGGAAATGGTATATCTGGATCCTCTCCAATCGGGTTTCAGGCCTGGGCACAGCACGATGACGGCGTTGGTCGCGTTGGTGGATGATCTCTGGAGGGTCCGGGACAGGGGTTATTCCTCTGTCTTGGTCCTGTTAGATCTCTCAGCGGCTTTTGATACTGTTGACCGCAGTGGTTGGGGGGGTTGGGAGTGGGAGGCACCGTCTTACGGTGGTTCTCCTCCTTCCTCTCCGACCGCTCGCAATTTGTGTTGGCAGCGGGGCAGAGATCAACCCCGAGGCCCCTGTTCTGTGGGGTATCTCAGGGGTCTGTGCTCTCGCCCCTTCTGTTCAACATTTATGTGAAGCCGCTGGATGAGATCATCCGTGGTTTTGGGATAGAGTTTCATCAGTATGCTGATGACACTCAGTTATACATTTCTACCCCAGGCCACCCCAATGAAGCCGTTGAAGTGATGACCCGGTGCCTGGAGGCCGTGCAGAGTTGGATGGGTCTTAACAGGCTTCAGCTCAACCCGACCAAAACCAAGTGGCTGTGGTTCCCTGCCCCCAAATACAGCCAGCTTATTCCATCGCTGGCCATGGGGGGAGAAATTTTGACCCCCACAGAGAGGGCACACAATCTGGGTGTCATCCTGGATGTACGGCTGTTGTTAGAAGACCATATAGTGGCCGTCGCCAGGGGGGCTTTTTGTCAGGTCCATCGGATCTACCAGTTGCGGCCCTTTCTGGATCAGGGTGCATTGTGCACGGTCACTTCTGCCCTCGTCATCTCCCGCCTAGACTATTGCAATGCTCTCTACATGGGACTCCCCTTGAAGAGCATCTAGAGGCTTCAGCTGGTGCAGAATGCGGCTGCACGGGTGATCTTGGGGGCTTCTCAGAGCTCCCATGTTACACCGCTCCTGCGCAAGCTGCATGGGCTGCCGGTGGCCTTCCGAGTGTGATTCAAGGTGTTGGTGATCACCTTTAAAGTGCTCCATGGCTTGGGGCCCGGGTACTTATGGGACTGCCTGCTGCCACCATTGGCCTCCCGCTGGCCAGTGCGCTCCCACAGGGCCTCCTCGGAGTGCCGCCGGCTGGGCAATGCCGGCTGGTGGCTCCAAGGGTGTGGGCCTTCTCTGCGGGGGTACCCTCCCTCTGGAATGAGCTACCTACGGAGATATGAGCCATCACTGACCTACCTTCCGGCGCGCACTGAAGACCCACCTTTTTCAGCAGGCCAGTCTGGCCTGGTGCCATTAGAACAGTTTTAATTTTTTAAATTTTAAACTTTTATCGGGTTTTTATTGGTTTTTATTCTCAAATTCAGCCACTAATTTAATAATTTTTAATTCTATTTTAAATTTTTATGGACCTTATTGTTTTATTATGGCTGTTCACCACCCCGAGTCCCTATTTGGGAGAGGCGGTATAAAAGTTAAATGATAGATAGATAGATAGATAGATAGATAGATAGATAGATAGATAGATAGATAGATAGATAGATAGATGATACATTTAAAAGTATCAACATGCTAATACCTGTAAGTTATTTTAAGTCAATTAATAGTAAGAAATATTTAATGGGAAGAACAAACCCTTAGATTTGCTTTATCTGAATTACAGTTATTATGTCATGTCTCTGATCTGGTGAAAATTGGTCCCATTTTTAACAATAACTATTGTACTTCCAAAATTAAAATCTCCAAAGCAAATTTGGAAGATGTTGAGCTGAAAACATAACTTTAATACTAATTTGCATGACAAACTTACACTCTAGGGCAATCACAGTTTGAAAATTTTTGGAAGTCATTGGCAAAGAGAGTTATTAGTATTCCAGATCAGCATATTGCCAATAAGATTTTTAAATTATTTGAGTTATTGCAAGGGGAGTTTGGAACATTTAAAACTGCAAAATATTAAATTAAAATGGAGCTTGATATAACAATATAGCCCAGATGTATTAGCAGTGTCTAAAGTTCCTAAATTGTTGCTATATTTGAATATATTCTGCTTAGAGCTGTTTTGAAAATCAGTGGAATATAGTACCACCAATCAGCTATATGCTTTGGTTGCTACTTTTTCTTTTTGCATGTTAAATCAATTAAAATAAGAGAGGATTAAAACACATATGCAGTTATCTAATGATTTAGGGTTCAGTTCTTAAATTAATGCAATGTTTAATACAAAATTATTTATTTTAGAGAGGCTGGGCTTCTGAATGTGTCTGTTGTTATTTTGAAGAATATCAGAATACATGTAGCAATCGTCTGACAAACAAAAAAACAAAAAACAGGTTTGCTTATGTATCATTAGGAAACAAAAACAGGCATACAGGTAGTCCTCAACTGATAATCACAATTGAGGCCAAAATTTATGTTCCTAAGTGAAAAATTTGTTACGTAAGTTTTGTCCCATTTTACGACCTATCTTGCCACAGTTGTTAAATGAAACATTGCAATTGACAAGTTAGTAACCCGGCTGTTAAGTGAATCTGGTTTCCCCATTGACTTTGCTTGTCAGAAGGATGCAAAAGATGGTTACATAACCCAGGGACACTGCAATCGTTTGTCAGCCTCCTAGATTCCTTCTTCTGCTTGACTCTTTCTGGCTGCCATAGAAATGGAGGGGTGGCGGGGAGGAATAATTGGGCCTCATGGGGGGAAGGGTGCTGGAGGTTGAAGTTGTGTGAATTGTAAAAATTGGGATGCTTTCTTGCTTACTGCGCAAATGTAGCTACTTATCTTTTCTCAGCCAAGGTCAACTCAGACATTGGCATACCAGATGTCTGAGACACCACCTGAAGATGTACTCACATGACATTATACACACCTCAGATTGGATGTCCAGTTTGAATTGTTGGGGGTGGTGGGGACATGGGATAACTTTCTATATGTAATTTTCGCGCCTTTTGCTTCAGATCTTGTATTTCTCCTGTTGCTACCACTTCAGTAAAAGTCCTTTTCTCTATAAAAATGGAGTCTAAGGTTTTCTAAGATTTTGAATAGAGCCACACCTGATACCATTTATAAATATGAACCAGTTGTCAAGCATCTGAATGTAAAACACATGACCATGAGGATGCCACAATGGTCATAAGTGTGAAAAATGGTTATAAGTCACTTTTATTCAGTGGCACTGTAAGTTCGAATGGTCACTAAAGGAACTGTTGTATGTTGAGGACTACTTGTAGGTGGCCAACATGAAGTAGTTGACCCCCAAGATCTCTATACAGATTGATTGAGCTGCTGAATTCACTAAACTGGTGACTTTCGTGGTCTGCACCGTTTTCGATGTGATAATAAAAAGAAATAAATGTTCAAACTTGGAGAGTAGATTAAATACGAGTGTGCACTTCCATCTATGTGGAAAGAATCTCTATGGTGCTAAGTATATACAAAAAGATCAAATAATGATAGCATGATTGAAGGTTATAACATTATATCAGAAAAAAATTGAGAGACTATCTTTTCTCCTTTCTCATAAGATTAGCACTTTGTGGGTGATCCAGTAAGGCTACATGTTGAAAGAGACAGGATAAAGAATGGAAGGAACTTTATACAATACCTAATTTCTTTATACAGTACCTAATTAAAACACTGCACTCACTTTTGTAATATGTGCTGATGGCTTTAGATGGCCTGATAAAGAGGTTGGAACAGTAAAGCCTATCAGTGGGTCTTCCTGTTTCTACCACCAGGATCCAAGGCCTGGTACCCAGAGGTGGTATTCAGCAGGTTCTGATCAGTTCTGGAGAACTAGTAGCAGAAATTTTGAGTAGTTCGGAGAACCTGCAAATACCATCTCTGACTGGTCCTGCCCCCATCTATTCTCTGCCTCCTGGGTCCCAGCTGATCGGCTGGGTCTTCTTTCATTATCCAGCACAGGAGAATGGAGCTGGAAAGCAGGTTAGTGGGGTGGGGAGGGAATGAAGATTTTGCAGTATTTTTCCCCTGGAGTGAAGTTGGAATGAAGATTTTACAGTTATTCTTCCCCTGCCCTGCCCAGCAAGCCATGCCCAGCAAGCCACTAAGTCACACCCATAGAACCAGTAGTAATTTTTTTTAATCCCATCACTGATGTTATCCCTAGATGAGAGTGGTTGGGAAGAAACAATGTGAGAAGGCTATTGCCCTTTGGTCTGGCATGAGGCCAAACAAGTTATATGTTCTTCTTATAAAAAACATAGTTATATATTATTGTAAATGCCACTTGGAACTTAATTTTAAAGTAATATAATTATTAATGATTTTTAACTGGATAAATAATTGTAGTAAGCAAATTTCTGGGTAAGGAAGTCTCCTTGGCTCTTTTGCCAATGAACTCTTTCAACTACTGAGTAATCTGCATTTATCTGCATTTATCCAGTCTTGGTTAGATTTCTCTATAGTTTTCTATCTGCTTCATAAATAGACAAGGTATATAAACAGTCATCCGGGTACAATTTATTAAAATTTATTTACAGCATAAGAGCAATCAATCATCATGGTTAGGGACTGCTCAGTTTTGAAATATAGCATCCGTACCACTTGAAAAGTAGGTAGACACTCAAAACACACCTCACTCCTTGCATCTCTGCAAGGCATTGAGCGACAAGAGCCACACATTCAACTCAAATTCAGTTCAGACTCAGTTCTCTTGAGCCCATTTCCCGAATTCTGATCCTGTTTTTCTGCTCCATGCCTCTATCTAGTGATATTCACCTCTGCTGATTGAAGTACCGATAGCCCTTATTTAGTGACTTGGTTGTTAAGCAAAGTGGCTGCAAAGTGAAACTGCAACTGTGCTTATGATCCGACATTCACTTTCCTTTGCTTTACAGCCCTGGGAAGGTCGTAGATGTGAGGAATAGTTGCATCGTTACTTTTTCAGCACCATTATAACTCAATTGCAGCTAAACAGGGCAGTCACTAAATGAGGACTATCTGAATTCAATTTAGGCCAAACTTTGAACGTAGATATAGGCATCCCAAATTCTGCAGCTGGGAAACCCAGGTTCCAAGTTTTGACGACAAGAAACAACTTATGCCTCTGTTCAATAATGCACATTGTTTTATACTTGATTATCTCTCTCCTGGGTGGAGGTTAGGAGTGGTTTTGGGGGAGGCTTGTGTGTGTGGGGGAGCTTCATATACGTCTCGACTTCTGGAGCTGATTGGACTGATCCCTGTAGTTCTTATGGCAAGATTTTGGAAGTGGTTTGCCTTTGTCTGCTTCTTAGGGTTGAGAAAGAGTGACTGGCCTAAGATCACCAGCTATCCTAAGGCAGGATTAGACCTCCCGTTCCCCCAGTCTCTAGCCTGGTGCCTTAACCGCTATAACAAACTAGCTCTCCTTCTCATTTTACATTGCAATAAACAGCATGGCAGAATGATATGGTTTCCTCAATTTTTTTTTCAGGGTGAATAATCAGACACGCCATGGAATTTTCAAAAAGGCTCTTCTGGCGGCTTCAATTTTCTCACCCAAGTGGAAGGTCTTCTCTGTTTCTATTTTGTCCTTTTTCTATTGCCATAAAGAATGAATCCTCCGGCTGAACAGCTTGATGTGGGTGTGCTTCCCTAAAGCTGAGGGAGTGAGCAGGTGGCCATTACTATGCTATGCAGGTGGCTACATAAAGCTGTGAGAGATAACATTTGGAGATGCTTCATAGTAACTCTCCTGGGGAACCCTGTCTGCAGAATGCCGGGGAAACAAGTGGGGTTCTGGTGGGAAGCTGATATTTCCCTGCATATTGTTAAGGATTGCGATATTGTAGCAGTCTGCTGTTTGCTTTGGTGGAGATGCTGGTAAGAGCAGCATAAAATATCAAAGAGGATGCAGAGAAGCAACCTTGGAATCAAAGAGAAACTAGGTATAGCTATTTGTAGCTTTCACCTGCCTACCTGCAGTCACTCCTCAGTGGGGTCTGACTGCTTTGCTGGGGCATAATTTATAGCGTACCATAATGCTTGTTCCAGTTTCAAATGAGCATGCTTATGACTTCTGTGTGTGTGTGTGGAGAGAGAGAGAGAGGGAGACAGAGAGGGAGACAGAGAGAGAGTCAGAGAGAGAGATACAGATAGAAGACAGACAGACAACAGATACACAGAGGGGGAGAGAGAGAGAGAAGGAGAGAGAGGAGAGACAGAGGGAGGGAGAGAGAGAGTCAGAGAGAAAGTCAGAGAGAGACAGACACACACACACACACAGAGAGAGGCAGACAGACAGATACACAGAGAGGGGGGGGGAGGGAGGGGGAGGGAGGGAGAGAGACAGAGAGAGAGTCAGAGAGAAAGTCAGAGAGAGATAGACACTGAGAGAGAGAGAGAGAGACAGACGACAGACAGATAACAGAGAGAAGGGGGAAGGAGGTGGGGAGGGAGACAGAGAGTCAGAGAGGAACGACAGACAACAGATACACAGAGGGGGAGAGAGAGAGAGTCATAGAGAAGTCAGAGAGAGACAGACACACACAGAGAGAGAGAGAGGGCAGACAGACAGATACACAGAGAGGGGGGGGAGGGAGGGGGAGGGAGGGAGAGAGACAGAGAGAGAGTCAGAGAGAAAGTCAGAGAGAGATAGACACTGAGAGAGAGAGAGAGAGACAGACAGACAGACAGATACACAGAGAGAAGGGGGAAGGAGGTGGGAGGGAGACAGAGAGTCAGAGAGAGACAGACAGACAAACAGATACACAGAGGGGGGAGAGAGAGAGAGTCAGAGAGAAAGTCAGAGAGAGACAGACACACAGAGAGAGAGAGAGAGAGGCAGACAGACAGATACACAGAGAGGGGGGGGAGGGAGGGGGAGGGAGGGAGAGAGACAGAGAGAGAGTCAGAGAGAAAGTCAGAGAGAGATAGACACTGAGAGAGAGAGAGAGAGACAGACAGACAGACAGATACACAGAGAGAAGGGGGAAGGAGGTGGGAGGGAGACAGAGAGTCAGAGAGAGACAGACAGACAAACAGATACACAGAGGGGGAGAGAGAGAGAGTCAGAGAGAAAGTCAGAGAGAGACAGACACACACAGAGAGAGAGAGAGAGAGAGGCAGACAGACAGATACACAGAGAGGGGGGGAGGAGGGGGGAGGGAGGAGAGACAGAGAGAGAGAGAGAGGAGAGAGAGAGAGATAGAGGGAGACAGAGAGAGAGTCAGAGAAAATCAGAGAGAGATAGACACTGAGAGAGAGAGAGAGAGACAGACAGACAGACAGACAGACAGGTACACAGAGAGAAGGGGGAAGGAGGCGGGAGACAGAGAGTCAGAGAGAGACAGACAGACAAACAGATACACAGAGGGGGAGAGAGAGAGAGTCAGAGAGAAAGTCAGAGAGAGACACACACACACACACACATATACAGAGAAAGACAGGCAGACAGATACACAGAGAGGGGGGAGGGGGCAGGTGGGGAGACAGAGAGAAGGAAAGAGAGGAGAGATAGAGGGAGACAGAGAGAGAGTCAGAGAGAAAGTCAGAGAGAGACAGACACCGAGAGAGAGAGAGAGACAGAGACAGAGAGAGAGAGAGAGAGATAGACAGACAGACAGATACACAGAGAGAGGGGGGGAGGGAGGGGGAGGGAGACAGAGAGAGAGTCAGAGAGAGACAGACAAACAGATACACAGAAGGGGGGAGAGGGAAGGGGGAGGGGGAGAGAGAGAGAGAAGGAGAGAGAGGAGAGACAGAGGGAGACAGAGAGTCGGAGAGAAAGTCAGAGAGACACACACACACACACACACAGAGGAAGACAGACAGAGAGATACACAGAGAGGGGGAGGAGGGAGGGGGGAGGTGGAGAGAGAGAGAAGGAAAGAGAGGAGAGATAGAGGGAGACAGAGAGAGAGTCAGAGAGAAGTCAGAGAGAAACAGACACACACACACAGAGACATACACAGACAGATACACAGAGAGAGGGGTGGTAGGGAGGGGGAGGTGGAGAGAGAGAGAGAGACAGATACACAGAGAGAGGGGGAAGGGGGGAGGGAGGGAGGGAGAGAGAGAGAGAAAAACACAGTCTCTGTGGGACTGGGAAGGTGCGCACAATGGATAAAGAAATGGCAAACTCCCTACAGCAGAAGCAACCTAAAATGAGAGATGGGAGAAGAATAATCCAGGAGAGCGAGAGCTCTAGGGAACACAAGGCAATTTTAAAAAGTTTCTCACTCTGAAATCTCATTGATCTCAGACCGAGAACAGCAGAGTATGCTTTAGGTATTAAATTAATACCAAGGTTATACAACCGCCTAGATATGATTCGGGGAAACAAATGGGCCATCAGCTCATTTAATCCAAATTAAAGTTGCCTGATAGTTTGCCGACTAATTGTATTTGCCTATGCTAACTGCAGTTATTGAAATGTACTTAGAAAAGATGCAGGTAGTATTTGACTTACGACCTCAATTGAGACTGGAATTTTGTTTGTATCTCATGATGGATTGTAATTTGAGGCACCCAGGTGACTGCATACTTTTTTACGACAAGTCTTTATGGTGATCATTAATTGAATCACAAAGTCATAAGTCCATATCATGTGGTTGTTAAGTGAATCACACAGTCATCAGTCCAAAACCATTCTTCTGAATGGATTTAGACAAAAAATACACTACTAAACTGACGAAAACAGCACAAACAGTGGTCATGGACTGCGGGATGCTGCAACCTGTGGTAAATGTGAGCCATTTGCCAAAGACTGGAAATTGCAGTCATGTGACTGGAGGGGAGGCATGACAATTCACAATGTCTGGAAGTGCTTTACAGCATAACTCCAAGTCATTACATGACCAGTCATAAGTTGAGGGTACCTGTAGCTTGCAGAATCTACTAGCAAAATTTGTGGTAGAAAGTAGTCTGGATTCCCAGGAGGGAGTGGCTGCATTCCTGATGACCAAGGTGTCCTGATTGGCATACTAAAAGTATGGTTTGAAAAATCCCAGAAGCTTTAATAATCAGTTCTTGCAAGCTGGGCACAGCCCTTCAAGGCCATGTTTCCGTGGGTTGCAGGAAAGATTGGTGCTTCTCAAATTGCTTGTCAGGTCTTACACAAATCCTTAGTGAACGTGAGTTTAGCATCCTTTGCAAAGAACCTCCGGGCTTTGTTTAAAATGTCTAGTGTTAGTCCTTGCTGCATAATTTTAGATAAATCAGGGAAAGAGAGCTGGTTCTGCCAGTTCTGTGTCGCCAATTCTGTCACCCTTCGATGCATTGCTGATTTTCTGTTGTTCCTTCCAGCCAGGGATTTCAAATGCATATAGATTTGACATGCTCTAGTAAGATGGACAGCTATATAATTTTGATACACACACACACACCTACTTTTATTGTTTTTAATTACGTAGGGACTGGTGCCATTTGGCATACTCACTCTGAAATTTACAGGAGAAAGTACAATGGTGATGATTATTGTTATTATATGCATAGGCAACCACAACTGGGTGCTCCCTGTGCCTTTCTACTTCCAGATACTATTGACTGCAGGGTCAGAATTGGGTACTTTGGTCACTCCCTACAGCACTACCATTTCCATATAGACGTAGCTAAGATCAGTTTCATTACTTCCCACTTTAGCTCATCTTCCTCCTCTGTGCTTGGACTAGTCAATCAGGCTATATCTGGATCTTTCAGGTGAAGGTCGTCCTATGTTAAGAAATAGTCTGAAGGTCTCAGCTGTGGAGATAGGATTATGCCAAACAGGAGCATTGGGGGCATTTCTTCATCTCTGCCTGAAACCTATTAGTAAGACAACTTGACAAGTGGCTAAATCCACTATTCTAAGCATCGGCCCACATTTCCAACCTGTCAGATTCAAGGGAAAATGAAGCTAAGACAATCCACCCATTCCTTTATTTTCCTTTTCACACATTAGTAATGACAGCACCACTTCCAGCTTAGGTATTATTACAGAGAAGGGCTAAACAAATAGAAAGGGAAAATATATGCTAGCATAGCGTTATGCCAGATCAAAAATTAGTGAACATCTCTTTAATGTTACCATCTGAAAGTGACCCGAGCCTTCTGTTTTCAAGGTTAAGGAATCTTCCCAATGTCTTCCATATATTCTAGCAGAACTTAGTTTCTAGTCTAATCAAGGAAAGAGTAAACCTAAAACTAAGGAGGAATTTCCTGACAGAATAATTAATCAGTGGAATGGCTGAAGTTGTGGATGGTCCAACACTGGAGATTTTCAAGGAGAGATTGGAAACCATTTGTCTGAAATGTTATAGGGTTTCCTGCTTGAGCAGGGGGTTAGACTAGAAGACCTCCAAGGTCCGTTCCAACTCTGTTATTCTATTAGTGCCCTGATCATCCTATTTGACCTTTTCTAAATTCATCTGAATGCCCCTCAAAATTTGAGATAAGGTGTAACTAATGTTGAACAAAAGTGGAGTTATTATTGTCATGATTCAGGAACTATACTTCTGCTGAGGCAGTATAAAATTGCATACCTTGTTTTTCAGCCGCATGTTATCGCAGATTCAGATTCAGTTTGTAACTAAGTTCCAAGATCTTCTATATAAGCATTATTGTCAACATATTCTTGATCTTATGGATATGAATTTGACTCCTAGTCCACAAGTGCATGATGATTTTTGTCTTACTTTATCCTAATTCTCTAATCTATTGACATGGTTTTGAATTTATATTTCTGTCTTCTGGATATAAGCCATGCCCTACTTCCTTTTATGAAAGAAGTAGTTACTACCGAGAAGTAATGACTATTTAAGACCAGGGTTTTTAAGTGTGGGTATGGTAATAGTGAGAGTTGTAGTGAGAGCCAGTTTGGTGTAGTAACTAAGGCATCAGGCTAGAAACTAGGAGACCGTGAGTTCTAGACCCGCCTTAGTACATAGCCAGCTGGGTGGCCTTGGGCCAGTCACTTCCTCTCATCCCTAGGAAGAAGGCAATGGTAAATTAATTCTTGCCAAGAAAATTCCAGGGACTTGTCCAGAACTGGACGCAATTGAATGGATGAAAAAAATAGTTGTGGTAGGACAGAATAAGGCACAAGTGTTATGATTAATAATCTAGCAAAAGCACCAGTAGAGAAACAATATGAAAAACAATGAGAGAAAAACCTTTGATTTTAGACATGCAACCTTAATTATAAGGACTAGCAATTTAATATAGGTTATCATGGTGTGTGAAAATAAACAAAAGCTGATTTCATCATTAATTTTCCTAGGAAGACATTTTTCCTGAAAAATAATAGACTTATAACCCATTTCTATACATTAACCCTAAACTGGTGTTTTAGCATATCACTTGAAAATACAGCTTTTGTAACAAATGTCTTACCACCAGCACACACTGTTTTATTTTTCAGAAAAAGGTAAATGGTTTAGAAGCCATAGATTTCATTTCTCTATTAGGAAAGAGTTACCACATTTCCTGTAGTACAAACAGGACCTTGCAATATATTGTGTTACAAAAATTGCCTCCATTCCTCTTTTGAATACACACCTGCCAGGGTAGGCTCTGGCGTAAAATTCTGAAACAGATGTAGGCTGTCTGGGAGAGAAAACCCTCTTATTTTTCCCCAAGGAAAGTACTCTGTTAGTCATAAACTTCTAATCTTTCTCTTGTACCACAGTGCACTCAGAACAACTATATAAGTAAAGTGAGTTGAAGGTAGGAATGGAGTTTATTCAGCAGCAGTTCACTTCTCTGGGCCAGATAGCCCCTTCTCAAGGGCATCAGTGTAACTGAATCCTATTTCTAAAGGAATCTGCCCTTGTAATAATATTAAGGCTAGCAGCTTGATGTGATGGACTTCTCCATTCAAGGCAGAAGATGATCCTAAGATACTGAACAATGGCTCAAAAGCGCCAAAAAAGCGCTCCTAATTGTCAGCCACCCAAAGGGCTGTCAGGGCTGCTGAGGCTTCCCGCAAAAGGGGCTGCAGGGTCTTCTTTGGCACCTTCAGGGTCACTCCATTAACCACAGTTAGAAACGTCACCCTTGTGTTGGGAGCACATTTCCGACTTCTTGTCCAGTGTGGCTCTCCGGGTTTCCACTGGTAAATCGTATTGCCCACCAGCACATGGATTCTTCTCCTCCACTGCACAGCACAAGGTGGCAAGACCAATATGGGAAGGTCTGGGATGGCCACATCTTGGCTCACTGTGCCATCCTTGCTCAGGAAAAAACATTTGTGGGTGCCAGAAATCAGAGCTCTGATTACAGTGCCAGGGGTTTCACGCCGGCTGCTCTCTTCGACAAGTCCGCCAATGACAAAGATGCCATTGTCCATTGCCACTGCGGTTGATTTGTAACACTGAAAAGCTAATGGCATCTGATTCCACACATTTAAGCTTGTATTGTAAATCAGGATGCCCCGGTGGGCAAGACCATTTGCTCTTGTATGAGAGAACCCTCCAATTAAGTAGAGCTTTTTGTTTAATGAAGCAGAGGCAAAATGACTCACTGCAAAGGGTAGATTGGCAATGGGAGACCAGGTCTTCTTTTCTAAGTCAAAGCTTTCTGCAGAATCGAGCACACTTCGGCCACTCCTGCCTCCCAAAGCATATAGTTTATGTTGGCATGCTAGAAAACCATGTTCTCGTCGAGGTACAGACATGGAAGGTAGCTGCATCCATCTCCCAGTAAGAGCATCAAACTCATGCAGGTTGCATAAAACAGAACCATTAAGCCTTTGTCCTCCAGATACATAAAGCTTGTGCCCTACAGACAAGAAGCCAGAGGAATCCAGATACATTAAGGGCGGTATCTCCTCCCAACTTTCTGTCTGTAGATTGAACCCCAGGAAATGGGTTTTCAAACGCTCCACTACTCCTCCTTGCATGTTGCTTACAAAGAGTCCCAGACTCACAATCCAGTCATCATACATGCCATGCCTGAGACCTCCACTCTTCAGCAATCTTCCTACTCCATCCAGTTGCTCCCATTGTAAATGGGCATGCCCATATTCTGTAATAATGTCTTTCTGGACTCTTGTGATTTCCTCAGAAGTTAAAAGTGGAAGTCGGACTTGTTGCATCAGCTTCTTGATGAGTGAGAAATGCTCAGCAGGTTGAGATCTGACCCAGTTCTGCACAGCCTGGTAGACTGTTAGCTCAGAAGACACAAGAAGTTTGTCAGATGAGACAATGCTGGTCACTGTACTGAGATCTAAGCCTGGAAAGGACTCGTGTTCAGAAAGAGGCTCAAAATTCAAGGTGATGTGGCGTGAGGCTACACGAAGCAAAGTATGGTGATTATGCGCATAGGCCAGAGCATAAATCTCTAGGCAACTGTCCATAGAAATACTGTCAGCTAGGAACCTAGTAAGTGCAAAAAGTGAAGGAGAGGGGAAGAAAAGAAAAAAAGGAGGGAGGGAGGGAGGGAGGGAAGGAAGGAAGGAAGGAAGGAAGGAAGGAAGGAAGGAAGGAAGGAAGGAAGGAAGGAAGGAAGGAGCATAATTCATTATTGAAATGGCTTATCCACCATGCCCACAGACATTGGCCAATTTTCCCCTTCATTAAAGATCAAATATAACTACTGAGACAAGTTTGACAAAGGACACAATGTTATCTTTTCTGTAGCAATTATAAAAAGATAAAATGGTCACAAAGGAGTGGTCAGCAAAATAATTTATGGCTTCCACCAGGCTCTCTTAAATATTAAGTTAAGTATGAGCCCCTCATGACTCTGCTTTTGATTTGTATTTATCACACATTGCTGAGTACCCTAATCTCAGAGTGATCTACAACATAAATCTAAATCAGAGTCAATAAAAGATTAAAATATTTAACATCGAGCATGAATGATTACTCATTGGAGAGAGAATCCATTAATTGAGAGCACACAGAAGGCTCGACGAACACGTGAGGGTTAGGAATTGGATTTCCTTGGAGATGGAGTAAAATGAAACAATGCTTGGGGAGAATATAGAAAGAGGGCTGCTCTGTAGGTCAGCACTTGGTAAGGTAAAATTCAGGACCTGAGCCAAAAAAAGCCTTATCAAAGGCAAGGCAGAAGACTCAGATGAGTGGAATAAAATGGAGATCTTTAACCATGTATATCAAGAATGTCTGCAAGGTATGGTAAAAAAAAGCAAGATGGTGGCCAGAGCGTTGCTCTTCCATCATGGTGATCATCTTGATTTTTTTTTTTTTTACCATATAGCACAGACACTCTTGATGTATGCGGATAAAAAACAAATTCCAAAGTAATGGGGAAATGAAATATACAGTAGCAATTCCAAGATGAAGACCAGAGAATGAATACTGCTCATTTTTAGGCAGCATATTTTTGTGGCAGAAATAGAGATTGCAGCAAGACTAGCTATGCATCCATCTTCTATTTTTCCTGATTTCAATTATAGAAACATTATATTTCTATTAGACAATCAGCTGTAATAACTTGCTATGAGATTGCTGGAATTTTCAATGACTGTATTTACATGAATATCACTTTAATTGATAATGTAGTAGCACTTGTGATATTTTCTGCAAAGCCCATAAGCAATAAATTATGTCTATGTAGATTAGGATATTTTTCATTCATTTTGCTAATATATCTCAAACATGTATTGTCTCAACTCTAAATGGAAAGATCTTAAACTCTTTGGGCCTATACCTTGTTTCTCCAACAATACGCCCGCCCCCCACAGGAAGACCCAGCATGTTTTCTAGGCATGAAATTAAATGAAATGAAATTAAGGCCCCTCCCCCAAAATTTTGGCCTAGTTTAAAACATGCGAAATTGGGGGGGAGGGCGGGGGGAGGAACTAGCCTTTAACAGTGCCCTGCGGGCAGCCACACCTCATCACCAGCCGCTCCTAAAGGCCGATCATGGCCAAGCGCGGAGTGCTTCCCTGCTAAGCTCCTTTGCTGCAGACCCGGGTATGGTGCTGGTTGCAGCTGGGTCAGCAGGTGGGTGGCGATGCGTGGATGTCGGCCTTGGCAGGGAACTTTAAATCGTGAGAACTTTGGGGCCTGCTATTGCTGCTTCCTCCGCTGCTCTTGCTTTTCCTTCGCATTCCTCCACTGGCAGCATTTCAACAGCTTCTCGGGCGGGGGAGCTGCCTCCATAGCTTCCACAGTTCCCTCCGGCACTGTTGAGAGAACAGTGGCTGCGCTGGCAGAACCATGGAAACGTTTCTGCTGCTTCTTGGGCGGGGGAGCAGCCTTTGTGGCTTCCACAGTTCCCACCGGCACGAAAACATCGGCAGCGCCGGTGGAACCGTGGAAGCGTTTCTGCTGCTTCTCGGGTGGGGGAGCCACCTCTGTGGCTTCCACAGTTCCCGCCGGTGCTGCCGCTGTTCTCTCACCAGCGCTGGTGGCTCTCCCACCCAAGAAGCAGCTGAAACACTTCCACGGTTCTGCCGCCGCTACCGCTGTTCTCGTGCCGGCAGGAACTGTGGAAGCCACAGAGGCGGCTCCCCTGCCCAAGAAGCAGCTGAAACGCTTCCACGGTTCCTGCCGGTGCTGCCACTGTTCTTTCAAGAGTGCCAGAGGGAACTGTGGAAGCTATGGAGGCCGCTCCCATCCCGAGAAGTGGTTGAAACGCTGCCGGTGAAGGAATGCGAAAGAAAAGCAAGAGTGGCAGAGGAAGTAGCAGCAGCGGATGCCAAAGGTCTTGCAATTTAAAGTGCCCTGCCAGGGCCGACATCCACACTGCTGCCGCCCAGCCACTGACCGGGCAGGGGGGGAAGAAATTAATTCACCCCCTAAAAGACAGCCTAGCCATTTTTTCGGGGCTCAAAAAAAATAAGACCAGGCCTTATTTTATGAGAAACATGGTAGGAAGGACTAAGATGCAGTACTAATGATAAGAATGAAATTACAAATTCTCCCTTTATATATTCGAGCAAAATAAATATAGCTACTTTGTCTGACATTGTTACCCATTCAGACAGCCATTCTGAATATTCCATCACACATTATTTGCTCAAAGGTCTCAAATAAATATGAAATAAATTGTGTTCTATGAAAATATTTATCTTATACAGAGAAGAATGTTTCACTTTTACGTTTTTTTAAGGATGCATCCACCTTCTCAGATAACCCCAATTTCAGCTCCAAAACATTATTCTGTTTAGACTAAATTACCTGCCAATAATGTCCTGCAGAGGGAGGATGACAAGCCTGTTGGCTGCTGTGAAAAGATCTTGTGCAATCTCTGGTGTAAGTAGTAACCGTCCTGTGTAGAGATAATCTAAGATTATCTGAAGGATGGATGAGGCCATGTCTTCAAATACAACCTGCCTTTCCCAGCATTCTCTAAAGGGCCTGGTGAACATGGCACGGAAGTATGGACTGAATGAAGCCAACAATGCCCTACAAAGAGAGGCAGCAAAATACTAAGAATGTGAGCTTGCATTAAACATTAAGTGCGCATTTTTGAGAGTATACGGTTCTTTTAAACAGGGATAGGGAAAATGTTACTGAGTTTGCATATTCATGCAAATCTAATTCACGCTTTCCAAAAATGTCCAAATCACAACATTTTTATCAGTTGGCATTTCTACTGACTTGAATATTATGACACAACTCTTCAGAAAAGAACTGCAATAAAACACATAAATAGACAATGCAAACAGAGAAGCTTTATATTAGGGAAATCAGTGCTCAAAAAATGCACTGAACCTAAAAGCAATCCCTTAACAAAAAATGTCCATCAGACAGAAATATTCTGAAGACTATATAATTAGAAAAAATAATCACCGAATAAGCTTCCATGAGGATTTCTTTCAAAAAAAATATCACAAAGGATTGTGAAACAAAAACAGGACAAACATAAAATCGGAAGGTAAAAATTGCCTGAGTTCAGAATCTGAAGCTCTGACCTGTCATATATCACGATACCAGCAACGCTCAGAAGCCAAGTGTGCTGAGATAGCAACTAGTCTGGTTCTGTAGAATTGAGGGATTTGCTTCAGTCTATCTCCCCCCTTCTTTTCCCCTCCTCTATTCCTGCATATATATAGTCTTTTTCTTAATATTTTGTGACTGGCAGAAATGCAGCTGATAATGGGTTGGTCTCAAACTTCTTTCGAATAATTGAGAAGCGGAAAAGTTGACTGTTTAATATGCTTGAATTGATAGCTTATCACTGATGGCTTCCACTCGTTCCTCCCCTCCACCCGCCCATCAAGACTTAGAGTTTTGCTGCAGACTTCATTAGTTCCTGAGTTCTTAAATCCATGCTAAAAGCAGCCTTAGATGATTGTTTGTTTTCAATAATGGTAGCTAGTATTAGCATAGGTAAATTTTTTAATCTTTCCAAATCTGAGAATGCGGAATGAAGGAATATATCAACTTTGTCAAATTGAGAACTTTCATAATGTGTTATAACTTTTATTATCCTGCATCATTGGCCCTGCAGGTTTGGGATAATGGAAAGGATAGTGTTGCTGATCTGGAAACTGGGCAGTTCAGGGAGGCTGATTATATGTTCCATGACTGTTAAAGTGCTCCATATTTTACAAGATTTTAAAGAATGATAAATACAAACAACTTAACACCAGTATTAATATCAATATTTCAAAATATTGAAATAGTCCATTGGGATTGGGTGGCTGATAAATTCAAATACAAACATACGTGCATACAAATAACTAGAAAGATAATGTTCCAAACTAATCAAGCCATCTTGTTCAACACACTCTTCTCCATAATGACCAGTCAATGTAGTCACTCAAAGTCCACCATGAGGGAATAAAAATGAGATACTAGAACTCATCTAGAAACTGGTATCTAGTACCCCCAAATTCAGAGATTGTTTTTCTATTGCAAGCCATTAACTGTTTATATATTGATTGGTTGATCTTCTCTGAAAATATTTAATCCTCCTTTAAAGCTGTCTAACATAATGAGTGGTGATGAAATTTGTGCATTAATTATGTGATATATGAAGGAGGACTTTGTTTTCCTTGAATCTTCTGCCAATCACTTTTATTGGATGACCCTGAACCCTCATATTAGGAAGCGGGGGAGGATATCTCTATCCAGTTTCTTCACACCATGCATAATTTTATTAACTTTAATTATATTTCATTTACATAAATCTCAACTATTAGGAGCATGAACGGGATTTATGCTATGCTAATTTTATTTTTAAAAGTTTGTTAGGCAAAAATGAATAACTCAAGCTTTGGCAGGAACATGAGCTGCATAAAAGTACGAGTGATTTGAGTGGCTGATAAGGGAGATTATATGGGGAGATCCATTGTGACAAGAGTATCATAGATTCTGCAGTTGCTCCCTAGAACTGCAACATCTTGCTGTTAATATATTATTTGCCCTAGTTTATTTATCTATCTCACAACCCTGACTAAAACCTGACCTGGTTGCAGATTACACACCAGTATAACTTGACTTGGCTTTTCGGGACAATATTTAAAAAATATGACACTTCTAAATCCAGAAAAAAACACACCTGTGACATGGGAAATGCTTGCCTTCAGCTACAAGGATGGCATCACAAAGCTGTTGGGTTTTATAGAGGTGCATCAAACCTGTCAAGATGGGGAAACAAAACCAAGTTGGAATGTTAGGTCCTGTCTAGAAATGAAAAGGAAGATGGACATGCCCACTGGTCAAGTAAGAAAAAGACCAAATTTTTAGAGATGTCCTGGATCTTTTGTTTCCAGTACTGTTTGTATTTGAGTAATATATCAGAACTAGTTTGTGGTATAGGCATCTTCTGCTTTAATTTCTTGGATTCTGTTTATTGTTCCAGCTTTCATTTTGCTAGAATAAAAGCCACAAAAGTAAAATCAACATAAAAATGTCAAACTGAGGTGATCCATCAAAGAAAGAAAAGAAATCCAGAAACCATACCTGAATACAAAGTGCTACACTTAAGCCGCTTCAAATTGCTTTAGTGTAAATCACAACATATTTCACATCAATATGAGACAACATTTCCCAACTTGGTTCCTCCACATTAATTGGATTACAAATCCCCAAAGTCCCAGATAGGGCAAAAAAGTAAGGCTGAGGCAAAAGTGTAGCTTCTAAGTGAAAGCAGAAATTATTTCCAGGGAAGAAAAAGGGTTTGGTTTCCTGATGGAGGAAATAGAGCAGTTAATATACTCATTTCTGTGATAAACTTACCCTGAGTTACATAATATCCCAAAGTAGTAGGCTTCACCCTTATATCAATCTCTTGACTATTGTTGAAGTCTTTTTTGGCATCCATAATCCACCTACAGGTACAAGAATCTCTTTAAAAAGGATTCTTCTCTAAGACTCATCAACCAATCATGTCTAAGGAAGAAGACACCATCCTATAATTGGCAATAAGATGTTAATAGCAGCCTCATGTGAGTTAGAATACAGAGCGCCAGGACCCAGCAGCATCAAGCCAAATATATCACAGATAGTCTGCTGTCCTCCTGAGACCCATTGTTATATAATACATTGGAAACCTAGAGGTTTTTTTAGTCCAGGTCTCATCTTGAAATTCTGAAGCACATGACAAATTGAAATCCATATTGAGATGTATAACCTCGTTTTTCTGTCTTCTTCAGAGCATCATTGATCATCTTATTGTCTCATCTTCTCTTCCCAGGCACTTTGGAATAACATCCCTTCCACTCACTTGATGGCTCCCCTCTCTTTTTCTGGTTAATTCTTGAGCAGTCAATATATTTGGCTTTTTAGGTTAAAGTTGTAGAGAAAGCAGAGCTTACAAAACTCAGACTTCACGTGCAAAAAGTCCTGGATTTGGTCCCTGACCTCTCCATTTTTAAAAAACGAGGCAGCAGCAGATCATTTTGCTCTGATTGCAGTGAGTGAGTAGGGACATAGGGAGCAGTTACTGCACTGAATAGATAGATGAACAACTAGCAAAACATTCAGGTTTTTATGTGCTATGAATGATTAACCTGGAACAAACATTCACGAACCCAGTCTCTGCCCATGACTTTTATTTCCATCTGATGTTCTCAGGTATCTACCAAAAATAGATATCAAAATAGTGTCCAAATCTGATTTTGGGGTTGGGAGTGATATTATTTGATAATTATATCAGTTATTTTTATAGGGCCTGGAACAAATCTTAGGCAAAAGCAGTCCCCAACAGCACTGGAGGAAAAAAAGAGAACAATAGGCCTAGTGGTATATAACTTATCATCCATGTTGATTTTCCATAAGAAACTGATTGTGTTGATTTGCTGCCCCTGCTTATTGATGAAGTCAAAATACATGGGCATTATTGCAGAAGTCAGAAATGCAGAGTACAAATGTTGTTCCCAAAGACTCTAGCCCCCCCATTATGATAGTATATCTTGGAAATAACAGGCAGCAGCCAATGAGCTGTTAATGCCATTTCTAATTTGCATACTGAAGGTGGGACTAATAAAGCATATTTTATACACTATTAATTCAGACTTCAGCATCAAGGAGAGGTCCAAAATCATCTCTTCTTTTAACACAGAACATTTGGGAAGGTTACATTTACAAATGAAGATATGGATGCTTATTCTAGGAAAAGAGATGTCCTATATTTTACACCACATAAGGGTTGAAGAATAAGATAGTATTCCTCCACAATCAACTTGTTGCCTCTATATGATTATGGGAATCTTCTGGATAAATTACCAAGCATCAACAAAGAGATGTTATAGACAGAAGAATGGACAATTTTTATAAGGAAGGTGGACTACAACTATGTTTCTAAATAGAAATAAAATGTTTATGGTCTCTTATGAAAGTCAAAAGCCAATGCAGATTAACCACCAACCCTAATAGCGGTATTAGAACCTAGTGTTTCTTAGCGTACAGCTGCAGTGTATAAAAAGAACCATTCTGTGATGCTGGAAATAAGTCTATATTCTTACTATAGACAGCATGGGATACTTCATTGCTTGTCATCTTTGGACTACCAATACTTACAGAGGCAGTTTTCTTTATTCTTCATTCCTAAATAATATCTTATATCTTTCTAAATCAAATCTTCCGTTATATTAGCCCAAGATAATTTACTGCTTGAAGTAAAGTCCAGATAGGGATCTTCCCCAATATATATTGTATATACTAGGACCAACATCTTTCTTGGTATCTCTTTCAGATCTCACTACTTGCAAGGTCAGTCCTAAAGTTATCTCTTCAACATTAATTTTTCAAATACTTATAACTGTCTTCCAGGTCCCTGTTTAACAGGTAAGTGAGACTATTCTTTGTTTAGATTTCTCCTTTCATACTGGATAAAAGAGTTCTATGACATATCATAAGGGCTGTGGTACTCCCTAAGTTTCCTTTTAAATTTCTAAATTTCTTTGAGGGATATAGTTATTTATTTTTATATTATTTGCCATCCAGAATCTGCTAAATGGCTTTACAAATTGATTAAACAAATCAATATTCAGGTGACAAATATATATAATCATGCATCAAAGAATTCAATTTGTTAAGTTAATGGGCAACTGTGCCTTTATGATTGTGACTATTTCTTCCTCTTTAACTGCAAATATTTAGCTCAAAATTGTCCATATTTGATGTATCTCTCCAGAGTGGGTTTTCCAGCAGCAGAATTCATGAACTGAGGTAATTCTGCCCGTGTCATAGTATGTCCAGCTGGACCAGGTCTGCCAGTAAAATGCAAATGAATAAAAGGCGCAACCTTCTGACCTTGCATAAAAATGTGAATTGTCTCAGGATGATCTTCTCAGTGAGAAAAAAAAAATGTTTTAATTACTCAAAATGCTTTAGGTAATACTTTTAATGAGTCTTATACGATATTGTTTGCTGAGACTTATTTTGCTCTGATTTTAATCTATACCTACTTTCATACAATTATCTCCTTGTATATGGAACAAACCCGATCATTTCTAAATAAAGGCTGGAAGCGATTTGTAACATCACAACAGTGTGTTTTCAGTGTTCAGTACCAGACCAGATAAGCTGCATTCCAATGTAACATATTATCAGAAACAAAGACAGATTGTATAGTGAGGGGAAAAAACGTATTCTCTGACTCAGATTTTTATAGCACGAATTTGTCTTCCTTTCCTTTATCAAATCATTTAGGGGCCAGGAGCTTAATCAGAACTAGAGAAAGGTGAAGAAATTCAATCTCTCCAGCCTTCCATCCACCAATCGATCTTTGTTGTTGTTCCGCATGCACCAACACACATACACACCTATCCATGAACTAGTTAACCTTTTCTGAGCTTGGAAACTAAAACAAGGTGGGCCCTCCTAAGGCAATCCTGGGGCCACAAACTAAACTGAAAAATTAAAAATCATCCTAGAAAGACAGTGGCAGCCCAGTTCCATAATGCTGTCAGAAAAACTTTGTAGATATGTCTATAAAGTTAAGTATGGCTAAAAGAGACATTACCTTTATTTGTTTATTTTTACCTTCCACCACGGCTTCTTTCCTAACATATATTGCAAACAGGGAGGTGGCATAGCACACCATCTGTTGATACTTTGCTAAAATGCAGGGAAAACACCAGTGTATTTCGCAGCTTGGGAATTCCTGGGTAAGAATATACATTTCATAATAATAATAAAAAATAAAAGTAATAAAAAAGAACAATCCTGGCTTCCAGCTTTTGTAGTTAAGAGACATAAACCACAGAAAAAGCAGTGAAATGTGGGTATGAAACAAAGGTGCTATTCAGCAGGTTCTGACCAGTTCTGGAGAACCGATAGCAGAAATTTTGAGTAGTTAGGAAAACTGGCAAATATCACTTCTGACTGGAGATTTTACAGTATCCTTCCCCTGCCATGCGCACCAAGCCACGCCCACAGAACCGGTAGTAAAAAAAAAATTGAATCCCACCACTGTTATGAAACATTCTCTTGTAAACAAGAAAAAGTTTCTGATTTGGCAGCCTTGATATAGATCTAAGAATCTGCCTTCCCAAACACAGAGAACAATTATTTCTATTTACTGAGGCCAAGAAACTCTATTCCAAACTTCCAGCTGAGTAAGGCCAATCAAAGTTAGGCTTGGCTCTTATACTATGCTTCTAGCAGTATCATAAGAGCTTTGCTGAAGTAATAGACTTAGCATCTAGTCTGTCTAAGAGAGAGATTTATCTTTGTGTAAATAATCCATGACACTTCAACTTTAATTTGCTTGCCAGAGCAAAATGTGAATTTCCCGATCGTATCCCCTCTAAGTTATGAACTATTAAGCATTTAAAATGATTATAGAAAACTTAATGCATCTCTTTGGCATTTGGAGTAGAACTCACTATAAACATATGTAGATCTTGTATTTTGTGCAGTTAACCCTGTTCATCTCTATTTCACTTTTCACACCTCATGTCTTATTCCCCATTTGCTGTCTCTGCTAGGTTATGCATATCTCTCTAAATGCCAAGTTCACTTATGCATTTTCCCAAATTAAGTATCCTACTCATCTGTTGGAGTATCAAACCAAGTCTGACACATTGATAACCTATTCAAAGAGAAAAAAAAATAGTCCCAATGAGTCTTGAGAACAGTACAATTAACATCTAGACTAAAAAAAAAAAACCCAATTTCTAACTTTACAAATAGCAATAAAGCCAGGAGTTTTGTATTAGTGAAAAACTGGAATTATTCCAAGTTATTCTAATAGTAATATTTTAAACAGTATTCTTTTTCTGTATAATACTGAAATTTGTGGAAGAGCATATAGGGCCTATATTATTATTACCTGTGGGAGCCTGTGTCTATTCATTATCAATTGGATTTCCATTTTTCTTTATGAATATCATAACTGCTTATCCAGTTTATGAAGCTTTTAAGAATGTCAATAGTTACCTTGCAAGCAAACTCAATGACTGAGATATACTGAATGGCCTCATTGGTTCTTATATTACTGTCATTTAGGGATTTCAAAAACTGTAATCCCAACAACCACTGAAGTCTAGAATTTGGAAACAAAACTGACCTTAGAACAATCATAAGTTATTCTTAGTTACAGGTAACTAAGATAGAACTGGATCTTATTTACACAATATCTGTGAACTTCTCCTGACTAGCATTCCCACTGGCATTCAGGGACTAAAATTGAATACAATTGTTATAATCCTTCATATTAAAACTGTTGACAATGCTTCCGAATTGCTAAATTGTATACAAATTAATTAATATATTATATGATATTTTAAATGCATATTTATAAGTCACCTAGAGCCTCCTTGGTGAGATGGGCAGCATAGAAGTCTAATAATAAATAAATAATATCTACAGAGGTGCCATACCAGCATCTAATACCTTCGGCATCATGTAGTAGCAAATATAGAGACTACACAGAAAAAAAAATCCATATGCTACATTAATTTCAAACATAGCATCCACTGCGTAGAGAATCCTTTCATATACAAGGATTTCAGCAATGAACATAAAGGTGATGGCATCTAATTATTGTGTTATTGCTGTCATGTTGTAACAAGGGGTATCTCAGTTTTAAGCACATTACCTTGGAATGGCTCCCATATACATTTATTTTGCCAAATGCTTCAGCCAAAAGCATTTAGTTTCACCTGCAATAAGCCAAGTAGTAGATTTAGACATTCAGTTTTTTAATTGTTTTGCTGATCTTCCTGCTGGTTGTTGGCCTCTCATTAAAAAAAAATGCCACCCAACAGTGTGTGGGCTTGATGTCAAGGATGGTATGTACATCCCCCATCTGGTTCTATAATTACTACCTTCAATCAACATCACCAGAAGAATGTTAATGGATAATATGTAAACACAAAATCTTTTATGTTTACCTAGCAAACATCTCGAGAGGAAGCTTTGGATAATCTCTTTTTGCTGGAAACTCATTGGTGGAATTATTGGGAGTTACACCAGGAAGACACTGTGAGAGGCCTACTTGGGGCAGCACCAGAATGCATAAGGAAAGTAGACATTTGGAATAACTGTGTACAAATGAGATAGCGAGGAATGAAATACATACATATATACCAAAAAATTCTTGATGGAATTTCAAGGTAATATCAGACAAGTTATTACTATTCCTCATTTGTTTGTTTGTTTCTGTTTGCAAATGTTACAGTGAGCTAAGCAATGTTGATACATTATAAGATATGCCAGATTTCTTTTTCCATTTTATAAGTTTTGGTATTCTAGTTTCATCCATTTTATTATTCATTCTTTTGCTTTTCATTGATATTCATCAATAATTAAAAACCTGTCATTTATTTGGATATTTGTTGTTTGTTTTCATTTGGCATTGTTTTCAACAGCAAGATTTAAACATTTTATCATAGTGTGTAATTTTGAAATTTTTGTTTTATACAGAAATAGTATACATAGACATGGTTTTCCCTTGTTTGTCATTATATGTGTGATGTAATATATACTATGTTCCATATAGAATATCATACCTACCATACTATAGTGCAGTGGTGTAATATAATAGCTGTTGTATAGAATGGAACTGATCAAAGGAAGGTTCTCTAATTCTAATATGTAATTTGGGTAGTTGCATGATTAGCATAAAAAATTTACTAGAAGAAAAATCCATAGATAAGCATCCCTTTAAAAGTTAATTTAGTAAATATTTGATAGAGAAAATGAATCTTCGTTGTTTGTAGTTCTTCAGCATGTGTATAACTATTAAGAGCAAACACCAACAGTAAAAAAGCACTGAGCAGATTCAGATATTTCATAGTGGTGATGTTTAAAATATTTTGTAGTGTGTTGGAATGTATGTCACAAAAAATATCAGGATCTCTATATAGTTTCAATTAATGCAAAATGCATGAAACTGAACAGAAAACCAAAATGGCTAAGACCAGGATAACAATTCTAGTATCAAATTCAATAAAATAAAACAAAACAATAAGCAAGCTTAGTGACCAGGACTTATGCGGAAACTGAAGTTTTACTATTACAACTCATGGAAAAAAGCAGAAGTGGGGAGATTTCCTAGGACATTGTAGTCATAGATTGGTTAGTCATTTTCTCTGCACCATTCACTTAAAAATAAGGATAGGTGTTATCAGAGATAATTCTTAATGACTGGAAGTGAATGTACCTTCCAAGCAAGAAACATCAAACAAACTGACTTTGAAGAAAGAAATGGCAGTCCAAAGACAGCACCACAAAAAAAGAGGAGCTGAAGGTTGCAGCGACCAAGAGCCAGCAGGTAAGACCAGCTCTTAAAAACCTTTCTGAACAAGGAGATGACTTGAGATAATCCACAAATACTCCAGGAAGCTGCTCTGGAGACCACAAGACAGTTCATCAGTCTAGGACACAAGGGAATAGCCATCTTTTTATTTATTTATTTATTTATTTGATTTGTCAATCACTTACAAGATAATAGATGT
Organism: Bungarus multicinctus; assembly: GCA_023653725.1. Lineage (NCBI taxonomy): Eukaryota > Metazoa > Chordata > Lepidosauria > Squamata > Elapidae > Bungarus > Bungarus multicinctus. The sequence goes on along the minus strand of JAGDQI010000444.1, from coordinate 894,934 downwards.
AAGTATAAACATGAGTAAGAATACAGGAAATAGGTACGAATAAATGGGGACAATAGGACAGGGATGGTAGGCACAATGGTGCACTTATGCACGCCCCTTTCAGACCTCTTAGGAATGGGGTGAGGTCAATAGTGGTTAGTTTGAGGTTAAAGGAGTGGGGGTTAGAGAATGTAACAACAGAGTCAGGTAGTGCATTCCAGGCATTGACTACTCTGTTGCTGAAGTCGTACTTTCTGCAATCAAGTTTGAAGCAGTTTACATTGAGTATCTGTTGTGTGCTCTTGTATTGTTGTGGTTGAAGCTGAAGTAGTCATTGACTGGTAGGTCATTGTAGCAGATAATTTTGTGTGCTACGCTTAAATCTAACTATAGGTGACATAGTTCAAGGTTGTTTACTGCTTTTCAGCTATTAGTATTCTGACCCAGGCTTCCAAACCGTAATTACACACACACGTTTTTAAAAATAAGACTTATTTTATTGCAACGCTGGGAATTGTTTTCATTCCCAACTGGAATTAATCTCAAACAGTCCCCTGAGATAAGCACACACCTTTCAGTTCTGTAAAATGCTGCCAATAACAGAAGCATCCAACGAACTAGGAAAAAAAGTCAACCGAAGTACAAAGAGCTTCAAGAACGAATCTGAACCAAACCAACTACTTTGCTTCCTGCAAAGGTTTCATCATCTTTGCTTGACCTTTATACTTTATACAGCCTTACTCCCGAGTCACCCCTTTTGTTTCAGCTGCTCTCGCCTTCCAGCTGCTCTGTGCACACACGCACTGGGAACAGGCTCTCCTGGGTCCTCTGCCTCACTGCTGCCAGACTCCAGAGGCTCTGGAGACAGCACCCCATTCCCAGATGGTCCTGGCCACATCTCTGCATTGGATGCAGGACCTTTATCCTAGTTCTCTCCAGACTCCCTGACTGGTCCCCATTCTTCTCCACTGTCCGATTCCACTGCCGTCTGCACCAGCTGCCAGTGAACCCCAACAATTAGGAACCCTTAGATCAACAGGATTCACAGTAGCACATGGGATTCCCTCAATATTTAAAAAAAACTCTACAAGTTTATGAATTTTAATGGGCAGGGGGAATAAAGAGCAAAAGAATAATTAAAACTTTGATTTTAGAAAGTTACAAATTTACAAATTTTAGAAAGTTCAGAGAAATTTGAAATAAAATCTTGGAATTAATTTTGTTTGAATTTTTTAAAAAAGATAAGATAAAATTTGAAAAATTGGGCAGTGGAGGGAACTAACATTACAATTGAAAGAGAAAAACATTAAACTTTATTTACAATTACAGAATGTAATAAAATATTCTAATACTGGAAATAGTGTTGGAAGGACCCTTTGAAAAGTGGAGTCAAAAGTTAACAATGTCAACAGCAATATCTGCTCCTGTGAATAGACTGTGTCAAAAAAGTGTAATGGAAGAGAAATAGGTTGTATCTGACAAGACAGAGACTGAGTTGAAAGTGTGTTTACAAATGACAGACTACAAAAATGACATCGAAAAAGATGTTACACTAGACAACACAAAAATCTGGGTGTTTTAATAATGAAATGTGAAATACAAATAATAAAGCAAGAGTGTGACCCAAATAATTGTGCTATATTAGCAATAGCACTTAGATTTACATACCACTTCACAGTGCTTTATAGCAGTGGTCCAGGGACTACTGGTGGTCCGTGAGAAAATTTTGGTGGTCCACAGAGAAATGTCACCCCCAAAGCAATTAATCCAGGTTGCATGGGAACACAAGATTTGCCACCCACAAGGCCTGCGGTAACACAAGGCTTGTGTCGCTTGCATTGCGGACAACATGAGTAGTGAGAGGAAGGGCGGGAGGGAACTTGCCCCACTCACCCCATACTCCTGGCCTGGCCACCAGGCTGCTTCTTTCCACTTTTTTCTTCTGCTTTTGGCTGCACGCAAGGAAAGCAGCAAAAGTCTTTCTTTCTCTCCCCCAAACTCCACCAGAAATTAGTCTTTGAGATCCTGCAAGGCATCCTGCTCCAAGAGGCTGTGCCGGCAAAGACTCATTTTTGGTGGAGTTTGGGGGGAGAGAAAGAAAGACTTCTGCTGCTTTCCTTGCATGAAGCCAAAAGTCTCTCTTTCTCTTTCTCTCCCCCTGAGAACAGAGCTGGAGACTGAAGAATGATCAATCAGTAGGAAAATGGGCTGGGGAATTTTCCTACAGACTTTTTGGGGGATTTTTCCAGGGTCTCTGCTGCTTTCTGAAGAGACCCTGGGAAAGTATCAGCAAGCCACCGTCAGTCAAAATTCATATTAGTGGCCTGCGGGATTTAAAATTATGAAAATTAATAAAAAATATGAGTTTGATGGTTCCTGAGGTCCAAAGGTTGCAATCTCTGGTTTATAGCCGTCTCTAAGTGGTTTACAGAATCAACATATTGCCCACAACAATCTGTGTCCTCATTTTACCAACCTAGGAAAGATGGAGACTGAGTCAATCTTGAGCCGGTCAGAGTTAGGGTTAGGATTAGTATATATGACAGAAAAATGCGAGGACAGTTGCACTGTGTTTGATATCTATATTTGTAAACAATAAAAATATACTTTTTTAAAAAAAGATCAAACTCCTGATAGTCAGCACTCTAAACTGCATTCTAAACACTGCACCACCATAGCTCTTATTGGATTTATAAAAGAGGGTTGTTAAAAGTTTTGTAGAATCTTATGAGAAGGGAGAAATAAAAATGAAAACAAGTCAAGTTTGATTATATTGTTTGAATGGACTAAAGACTGAAATTGTTAGGAAAAAAATACAAAGTCGGTTTATTTCATCAAGGTTAAAATAGATACATTGTCATTTTGGTAACTCTTAAACATCAACATAATCCAAAAGAGAGCATCAAAATAACAACACATAATAATGACAACACATAACTGCTGGCACAACCGGGCAGTTTCAACTTTCAAACACCCTGTGGAATAACTGGTTTGGTGATGTTTCTGGTGCCTCCATTGAGGACTATTTGAGTCAGAACCATTCTCTTGTGCCTTTGAGTCACTTTTTCTGACTTCTGTAGCCCCTAAAGTTTTCTTGGCAAGTTTTTTCAGAAGTGCTTTGCCATTGCCTAAGAGAGAGTGACTAACCCAAAATCACCCAGCTGAGTTTGAGCCTAAGACAGGTCTAGAACTCATAACCTCCCAGTTTCTGGCCTAATGCCTTAACCACTATACCAAAGTGGCTGTCATTCAGGACAACCATTATAGAAAAACACAATTCATGAGCTCCCATTCACTTCATCTCTTGTGGAAAAAGTAGTCTTCATATTCCAACCATTATGAGTAAATGGAGGGATGGTATATCTTGTCCCATATATACTTTTTCAGGAATTTCAGTGAATATATGAGAGCTTTCTCTCTATTTTTCTCTCTTCAGAAATAAAGACAGTCGGCTTGAGTCCAGATTTTTATAGCTGAGAGAGAACCATGTAATTTAGTTGCTGTTTCTCTTACGAAGGATCATTAAAAGAAGAAGACGAAGACTTTTGCCTTTTTTTCAATTATTTTTCCCTTGGCTGAAATTTTCACACTGTGTGTATCGTGTTTCTCTTTTTATGGTTATTTCTCTAGCAGACTGTGGGATTTAACAAGGGAATATACCATAAAGGAACTTTTTTCACAAATTTCTTTTTTTTAAATCAGGAGCTGTGAGTAGCCAGGGAGGCTGGAGAAGGAGAGAAAAATATTAATAGAAAGATAAAAATAAAGTGAGAACAGCAGCTCCTTCTACCACCTCCTAACAAAGAGTATCATTTTTTACCAAAATGAAATGGAAATTCTAAACTTCCCCTAGATTGAACTAAGAAAGAAAAACTTATTTTATTTTAACTTATTTTACAAGGGAAGAAAACTTTAGGAACAATATTGGTGAAAAATTGTGTTAACTCACTTCCTTTTTCTTTTTTCCCTATATATCAAAAATAACCTTTGAGTTGTGTGTGTGGATGTGTGTGTATGAGTGTGTGGGTGTATGCGTGCATGTGGTTTTTTTTTTCATTTTTGTGTATGATTTATTGATACAGATTCTATTTTTTTAGTTTTTTCTTTCTGTTTTCCTCAATCACTTGAAAGGTTCCAGACACATAGGAAAGATATTAACAATAAAAGTAACAGACATAATGGATGTTCCTTTGTTGAATATTTCAAATGTACATGAAATACCCTGACCTTAGATCCAATAATACACACACACACACACACAGAGGAACAGGAAATGTGGGAAACTGCATATGATCTAACTTTTTTCTATGCACTTACAGATGATATAGCACTATAATATCTGCAGATATTTGAAATATCCCTGTCAGGACTGTCAATTTAGATTGCCTTAGAAAAGGTCTGAATTACAGAAAATGTCAAAATAATACACATCTTTTCAAAATACCAAATGTCTTCAGTAATTCCAATTACATGTCCAAGTCAGGTCAAGCTTGGGGTTATCCCTATGAAGACATGCACAATTTGGCTAGCTTTACAGATAAAACCTGGCAGAGTAAAATCAATCAATCAGTCAATCCGTCAGTCAGTCAATCCGCCAATCGGTCTGTCAGTCTGTCGGGTCAGTCTGTCACTTATTTCTGCCATTAGATTCTGCTCTTATTCCCTCAGAATTGATTAAAAGGCGGGAGGAGGAAAACGGAAAGGGGGAACCTAATGCTCAAGAGCTTCATGAGCCTAATTATGATAAACAGCCTCCATCACCGTTAATATCCAGCCATTAATTCCCAGATGGAGCTGTGGAAATGTCAGGACTGGAAATGTCAGTTCTATAAGAGGACATGGCAGGCAGTGAAGTGGGACTGAGGCTTCAGCACATCAAGGGAGACCCAACCCAGCCCTGTGTGATTGCACACGGAGCTTGGACTCGGGACAATGGACCCCCAAGCTTTGTTTTTCCATTGGAAATTCAAGTTAGTTTTTTTTTTTTTAAAGGAAGAAGAGACTGTTCTTTGGAGAAAAGCAAAGAACAGGATCCAAGGCACAACACAACAAAGGATAAATGAACCTAAAAAAAAAAAGCATTCCCCCCAGATAGTTGCTATTTTTCAAACACAGCATAGAAGCAGAGGTCTCAGAAGGCGGTGGAGGATTCTAAATGAGGCTTGCATTGCCCCCACATTCCTGGGTCAGCCCATGACTATTGGAAAGATGCCAGATGAGGCTCCCTTTCATGTGTTCCTTTTCCGTTCTCTTCCCCACAGCCACATATTAAGGCGGCAAATGCTAAATATGTGATATAGTTAGAATGAGGGGACAGACAGACGCTCTTTACCTGTAAGAAGAAAAGTAAATATTTGCACCAAACACGCTGAGATGAACAGGGGATGATCAGGTGTAGCCTGATCTAAAAAGATCACAGAATTAAGAGGATCTTCTTCTGGTGTCTGTTCATGATAAAGAAAACCCCAGCAGAGGAGGTTGAATGTCTCTGGTTGTTCAGAAAAGCCCCTTGTCCCAATTGCCTAAGTCCTCACTCTGACTCCTGTGGAGTCTTTTTAATCACTTTATATAAATAAGGCTGGCTGGCATCTCTTTGTGCCTAAATAGCAAATAAGACTTTTCCGCAAGGCTGAAATGCCTAAGCATAGCTCGGTCAAGTGCCAACTCTGGACAGCAATCAGGAGATGCCAAATATGAGCTTTTCTTCACACAGTTTTTGAGGAATGGAAACAGGTCCTCTCCTCTCTCCCATTCCCCTGGTGGTTGCCTGGAAACTAGATGTCAAAAGAATGAGCAAGGGCTTATATTCAGCTACACTGATTATGCCCAGAGAAAGCATCAATACAAGACTGCCAGCCTTTGATGGCATCTGGCAGGACGTGTCTTGTCTGCAGTGTATCTTTCCCTCATGAAGGGAACCAGATCCTGACTACGGAAAGAGGTCTGAAAACTCTGTCAGATACAAGAGCAGAAAGGGCTGCATGTGAATGAAGAAATGCATGAGGGAAGGAAGATTGTGCAGGCCATCTCCTTCCTTTCAGGCAGCTTTTAATGTTTAACATCCACCTCGCCTGCATCAACAAGAGAATTCCCCCCCCCCCCCCCCCGCAAGGTTGTGGATCTGTAAATAATGAGCAGGACTGAGGATGCAGTAAATTTTATTTTCAGTACAAACCATGCATTTGGAATTCCACCTTGAAATTTTAAGGTGCTAGAATGGAGCCTCTCTTAATGTTTCTGTCTTCTCCTTCCCCTGTCTCCATGAGGACTGAACTGAAACTTTCTTTCTCAGAAATGCTGGATGGCAAAGAATTATCATCAATGAAAAATCGGGGAAATAGATAGTCGAAGGGGTCAAAGCTTGTTTAGATGGAATTTCCTGTCATATAAACAGCCTCTTTTGAAATCCGTTTTTCTTTGCAACTATTAAAAGCACTGACTGCCCTCACCCATACCAGTGGTGGGATTCAAATATTGATGCCACTGATTCAGTGGGCATGGCTTGGTGGGCGCGCTTCGTGCACATGCACACACTTTGCGTGCACGCATGCCAAACGTGCACTTTGCGCAGGTGCAGAGGTGTTCTAACTCGCTTCCTGCAGGCCTGCACGATCCCGGTCACCTCAGCAGCTGCCAAGCAGCACTCTTCTGTACCGCGCAAAGCAGCTGCGCTTCAAATTCAGCAGATAAAAGTGAGTATGGGAGCGGGTGGGTGGGCCCAACAGCAGAGCGGTGGAGAGAACCGGTTCGGTCTCCATTGCTCATTGCTCCTACCAGATCACGAGAACCGGACCGAACCAGTCAAATACTGCCCCATACATTATCTCAATCTTAAGAACTCACTAAAGAAACATTTCCAATAAAAATGATGGTTTGTGTTCTCCTTGCCCTTTTTATACAGGTAGTCCTCGATTTACAACAGTTTGTTTATTGACTGTTACAACAAAGTTGTTGGACAACAAAGTTACATCAGTGAAAAAAGTGACTTATGTCTATTTTTCACACTTAGGACTGTTGCAGCATTCCCCATGGTCACATGATCAAAATCCAGATGCTTGGCAGCTGATTCATATTTATAATGGTTGCAGTGCCCCAGGGTCATGGGATCCCCTTTTGCGACCTTCTGGGAAGCAAAGCCAATGAGGAAGCCAGATTCACTTAACAAACCAGGGTTACTAAGTTAACAACTGCATTGATTCACTTAACAGCTGTGGCAAGAAAAGTTGTAAAACGGGAGCAAAACTCGCTTCACAAATGTTTCACTTAGCAACATAAATTTTGGGCTCAATTGTGGTCATAGGTCGAAGACTACCTGGATTCACAAACCCCAACAGATGATGGCACTGGGAGTCAGAATGAAATCTGCTGACTCAGCCTGCTTTCCAGACTCTTGATCAAAAACACCAGTTCAGCTGAGAAATCTAGCATAATGGCAGACACAATTTATGAAGCCTGTATGATAGACAGGCCAGTAGATTTGACTGTAAATGCTGTGGTGACTGATAGGAATACAGTACAGAGGTATTTCCCAAACCCCAAAACTTTAACCTTAGACTGTCTACTGTTGACCTCACCCCATGCCTAAGAGGTCTGTAAGGGGCATGCATAAGCACACCAATGTGCCTATGGTCCCTGTCCTACTGTTCCCTTTTATTCGTATCCATTTCATGTATTAATAATCATGTTTATACTTACATTTGTTACCTAATACATGCTCAACAAGCAAACAAATAAATAAAAATAAAAACAATTTTTCCTTTAGTTTTGCAAGGCAAAGTGGTCCGGTTTTACTTAGCACTGTCCATTCTACACACTTGTTTTGTTCTTGGCATATACTAAAGTTGTACAAATATACCACTGCTCGCAGGTATCAGAATTATGTATATGCACCTCTGACTAGTCTGGAAAGGGAATTATTTCTCTAGATCAATGCAAGGTAAGAATCTCTTCCCCACTTCTAGCATGATCTGTAGACGCAGTTGAGGTTCTCTTAGCAACTGTCTTCTGCTTTATTTAGTCAGGGCCCAAAGGAGACCGAAAAGTATATATAAACTCCTCTCATTCTATATTTGATAAATTAAAATATGTGCACCCTAATAATTTCACAGGAGGGTAGCTCCTCATAGTGGGAGAGACAGCAAGTAATGTGAAGAAGCAAATTCTGCCGGGGCTGGTGTTATTATTAATCAAAAGCCTTTGGCCAGATAATCTTCAGAGTGTTTGCTGTTCTTCTGAATATTTATATTGTAATAAAACACATTATTATTCTAAAACCATTGTTCTAGGGTGATTTTTGAAATGTGCCACAAGTAGAAAATAAGTTGTATTCAAAATAAATGTAAAGCCCAGCCCTATGAATTCATTTTGTAGGGTAATTCCACTATGTAACATTTAAGGATATGTTAGTTCTTTATTGAATCATCTATTTGCTAATAGTTAGGGCTCAATCTGTACATGGAATTTACATAATTTACCATGAGCTAAATCTACATTCATCTCTTGATTGATTTGTATTGCCTGTGTGTGTGTCTTTGTGCATGTGCCTGAAACAGTAGGGAAACATAACCAGGATAACATAGGTGCATGCCTTAAAAACCCAAAGATGCAATGTGGGTACAAAATCACCATATCCATTTGACAAAGCATCTATAAAATGTCTGGCTTAAATTCATCAACTCAGGAACAAGTTAAAAGTACAAAATTATTTCAGAGTAATTCTACCATCTAAAAGACTACCTCATTCTTTGATGAGATCCAAAGGGCACAGAAACTCACCATTCTGTTGAGGGGCTGATATGTAATTTGTTACGTGGGAAAGGCTATTTCTGTCCCATTAATTGTTTATTTCAAACTTGCACTCACAAACAGTGGAAAATAAAATTAGCACAGCAAAGATTTAAAAGTAAACATTAGTGTGTAAACAGATTAACACATTTATTTTACACAAATAAAACAAAAAGGCACAGAGGAGGCAATCGTTTATTTTTAGAAAGAAGAAAATGGGTGTATCAGATGGACTTGCATACTCATTTGAAGTATCATAATCTAAAGAGAGTATGTCAAGAAAACCTAAGAACAAAATATTAAGAGAACCCAAGGAGCAAATAAGAAGAAAATATGTTGTGTTCAAAGATTGGAAGGAAGGGAGATATCAACAACTGGAGATTACTACCTGGAGAATTATAAGCTCGGTGCTGAGGAATGAAAATACAATACACAAAGAACAGGTATGTTTACAAAGGCGGCGATGGAATAACAGATTATAGCAACGTATTCCAGAGAAAGTTGAATGAAAAGAGACTTCATTCATGTTCATGAATGGTGGAAAAGAGCCACTATTTATAGACTACTTTATAGAGCAGGAGAGCAAAAACCATATGCTAGGAAGAGATTATATATGGTAGCCCTGTATTCGAGTTCTATCCATAGACTTCTTAGCGGGGCGTGCCAGGAAAATGAAGTGGCTTTTGACAACTTTTGAAGTAGCCATTGGAACCTTTGTAAAGGATATGACTACTCTGACATTTTGAAAACAGATACTTTGTGCTAAAATGTTTTCTGAAACACCTTTTTTAATGTTTTGCACAGCCTTAGTATTTACCAGCTGAGCAGTGGCTCCTAATTAGATATGCAGTGTATAATTGTACTATCACTTGAGGAAATTTCCCTGAATCAAATTAGCAGGCATATGCAGATGACTACTTAATTCATTTATGTTCTGAGATATACAAATTACAGCTAAAAACAGCCTTTTGTTTCTGGCAGCTTCTTCAGCCTTCTCCAGCTGGTCTAGCTAGATCCAGAACAGAATGCAAACAAAATGGAAGGCTGAGCCAAGATTTCTGGGTAATGTCAAGCAAAATACAAGCCACCAAAATAATACAGTTCTAATGAGAAAGTCCATGAGATATCTAAGATCCTATTTGGCTTATACAGATGGAAAGGAAAAAATAGAGTTTTTGAGCTTCAGTTTCCATCTTAGTTCTTTTGTGTTATGGACTTCATGTCCCATGCTGTACTATGCCAGATTCAGAGCTACTGTAGCTAGAGCTACCACTAGTTTGAGAGGCTATCTGAAGACCAAGTAAGTTCCTACGTGCCTTCTTCTCCAAGAGGTTCTCTATTGTGGGATATTGGATCTGAGATGGCAATTCTCTAACAGGAGATCTCTAGCGAGTGCCAAAGTTCTGTAATACCATATCTTATGGTCCTTGGGAAATCTTTCTGCCTTGTAGCCAAAAGAGAAGATATAGGAGGAACTTTAAGAACCTTATTTAATGTGTATATTGTTTATTTACAACAAGACTATGCATTTTTGTAAGGCTTTGAAGACCTAACTGTTCTCCAGGTTTTAAGCCAAACGATGGGTATTGCTTAATTGGGGTATCATAAGCTGCTAGTTCTGTGATGGTTTTAAATCGTTGAGCATAGCCCAGGGTCACTGCTGTGAGATGAATAGCTCTATAAATCAAATAGATAGATGATAGATTAGATAGATAGATAGATAGATAGATAGATAGATAGATAGATAGATAGATAGATAGATGATAGATAGATAGATAGATAGATAGATAGATAGATAGATAGATAGATAATTGTCTAGTTTCTCAGCTAATTTAAGGAGGAAGACAATATCTCTACTGATACCCAAAACATTAACATTGTAACAATACAAGATTTAATGGGCTCAGAGTCCCTAAAGTTAAACTGTGGGACTAAAAGTGGGGAGATCCAAATTCTAATCTGCTTTCAGCCATGGGAACTTGCAAGCTGACTTGGGGCCATTAGTGTCTTCTGTGGGAAGCCCCCCCCCCCCCCTTCCTGGAAGAATGAAATATTTTCAGGACTATTAAAAAAGCAAGATGTTATATTTCCCCAAAAGGAGAAATGGAGAAACAAGCTCCTGGACCAGCTCCAGTCTCCCTGCCCTCAAGTGGAGACTGAGGAGGCTAGCTTTTTGAGACGCAGATTTGATAATCCATTCAAGACAGGATATTTTGAAGCAAAGGCAGAAATGGAAGGATTAGAAGCAGCCCCTCACCCAAGATCCAACATAGGACAAAAGCCATTAGGCACAATAGGAACTGCCCAGCATCCTTTCAGAACACAAGCCCCTTCATCGCATCTCCAGAGCAGTCCAAACTTCAAAGTCACAAGAACCTTGGGAGCTCAGATAAACAATAACCCAGAGGTTGGCCAGGTTAGCTCAGATAAACACCTAGAATTTGCATTTCCTCTTTTGCCTATAGAATCAGCTATGTTCCCTACATAAACCCTAGATGACCCCCATAGGAATCTGACAACTGCCAATAGAATATTAAAGGACATGTTCTTGCACAGGGACAGGAAACTGGAATAGAAAACCCAAAGAAGGTATAAAAACAGACCCACTCCCAACTCCATTTTGTCGTGTGGTTCCGCTTCATCAATAAACCTCTCTTTCCAATCAGCCTCCATGTTTCCATTGTCTGTCTCTCAGCTTGGAACTGAACCAGATGGATATTTCTTCTAACACTACCTCATAGACTTCTTGTTGGGAAGAAAAGCAAGATGGTTTGTGCTGTTGGGGAAAAGGCAGGACAGATATGTTATCTATATAACAAGCCAACTAAGATTTATAATAAATGGAGGGAGAAACTGAAGTATCCATTAAAACCAAACAAACAAAACCTGATGCAAAACAAAGTGGAAGATACACTTGGGAAGTCTTGTTATTTTGCCCTGAAGCCCAGGTTTTTGACAAGAGAAATATGATTAGTGAGTTATTTTAATTAAAAGAAACAAAACTGACATTTTCTATAAATAGTGCTTTCCTTACACCCCATAACACTAGCCTGTTTTTTTAAAATTGCACGCTGAAATATGATTAAGCTTTGTCAGATGTATTTTAAGGCCACTGCTGTAACATGTGATGTTTACTCCAGATTAGCATCTTATCTTGTGGGTGAGTATGTGGGTGTACTGACAAAAATGGAAAGCTTGCTGTTACTCAACACAGTCAAAGTAATCACCCCACGCTCCAAACAATTCTGCCAAGAGAACTATGTGGAGAACACAAAGTGACAATATTCACATTTTGTATAATTAATCCACATTGTATAAATGGTGACTCAAGGTAAAAAATAGTATCTGTTGCATCAGTTTGTTTATTTGGAATATATGGGAAATGGAACAGAACAGACAGCTTTTAATTCATCTTTGGTAGCCTTACAAAATGCATTAAAACTGTATGTTCAGAGTCTTCAGGTTATTAAAACATCATACAAGTATTTTCAATGAGCTGAGAGTTAAATGGAAGTTCATTTAACTTTAATCATTTAACTTTTAAGATTGCTGTATATACTGTAGCCATATAATCTGGATTAATCATTATCTACAGCTGTCTAAATGTATTTATTTTACTTTTTACTTGCAAGAATGAATCCTTCAAAACCATCAAATGGCCCACTTTTAAGTGCAATACTTAGCATAAGATATTAGGGAACAAAAAAGAGATTTCAGACTAATGTAACTTAGGGAGCAATATAAAACAGATAATTTTATATATGATTACCAGAATAATATAAAATACCCAGTTCAATTAAACATAAACTAAGAACTGGGTAAGTTTGTTAAAAATCTCTCTTCTGCACAAGAAGAGGCTCTGCCAGGCTCCATCTAACATGGTTTGGAAAGAAAAGAAGGATCAGCACATGATGTCATTTCCTGTCGTTTCTTTTTAAGGATGCTGGTAATAACCTTACTAAGGGTATATAGTAGCCTAGTGGTTAAGGTGCTGGGCTTGTCAAACAAAAGGTTGGCAATTTGTAGATCCAAGTACCTGAGCTCCTATTCCTGCCCTTGCCAGCCTAGGAGTTCAAAACCACACCAATGCAAGTAGATAAATAAGTACCATTTTGGTGGAAAGGGAATGGTGTTTTGTGTTCCTTTGGCTTATAATCATGCTGGCCACATGACCAAGGAAGCATCCTTGGACAATGCTGACTCCCTTGGCTATAAAAGGAAGATGATCACTGCATCAGATACGGCTGGGCAGGGGAAACTTCTATACTGCTTTATAGTTTTTCACTGTTGTGCACTATTTGGATGATTTCCACATGTAGGATATAGAAATTGTGTCTGTGTGTCTGTGTGTGCACCTTGGAGTCAGTGTTGACTCCTATTGACTGCCTGAACCAGTCTCTGCAATTTTCTTGGCAAGATTTTGGAACTGGCTTGCTCTTGCTTTCTTCTTATAGCCGAGGGAGAATAACTGGCCCAAGGTCACCTTGCTGGATTTATGCCCCTTCACACAGCTCATTCCCACAGTAGTGTAGATGATCAAAGCTACAGAACTTTAAAACTGGTACCCAGACATAAAAAGAACATGGAGATAGCTCTCAAAAATAACAAAATACATCCCAACTAATATTTATTAGCCCACGTGCTGAAGTCTTTGTCACAAACTGCAATTTTGGAGAGGCTGCAAAGGCAGCCCTAAGGCTAATGCATTACAGTAGTTTAAGACCCATTTGATGTAGACTCTTCCCTTAGGCCACAGTCTACTCACAAGAGAGAATAGTGACATTTGTCTTCCTTTTGGAATAAATAGTTTAAAACCACTTTCCCCATCTTCGTCCCAGTGATGGTTGGAAATTCCAGGAGTTGAGCTGCAACACATCAGTTTTGTTTGTGTTAATGACTTACTTTAATTAATTACTTTATGAATGGTTTGCTTAACCAAAAGTATACAAACTTTTGTTTCTCCATTTGCATATCACGTCAGACCTGCAGCTAACCATACAGAGCATATATTGGAACAGCCTAGGGTAAATATAGTAGGCTAGCTTGTAATTCAGATGCTCCACGCCATCTGGAAGGTTGTTTATAGAGCTTATTGCTGAAGAAAACGTCCACTGAGGGTAATGAAGATTTCAATGGAAGAGGAGAACACAGTTCCTTTCGGAGAGAAAACAAAATGGGCACAGCAGGTTGTGGGGAAAGGTGTATCATTTTGTCTCTGGCAGCCATGGGAAAATTAAGTTCCAGCTCTTTGCAAAGACTGATGAGCATGGGGATGAAAGCACCTGCCTATCACAGGAACTCTCTGGCCCGCTATGGTTCAGTGGCTGCTTGAACTCTTTGCTAGTTAAACTTCTACACTTTAATCTTTTGACTCAGTGAAGCGTTTTGTCTCAAGCCTTGAAACACACAGTAAAAATTAGATGAGATGAAGCACAGAGGCAGAAGAGGCTCACTGTGAGCTAAAGCTTTGAAGAGCCTTGGATAAATCGCTTGGATTTTCCACTGGGACTAAATGCAACTGGTGGTCAACTAGCCATTTTATATTACCTTTCAAGAGGACAGGGGGATCTATCTCAGACTACAGTGGAAACTTTTTTAAAGTATTAAAGAGAAGATATGGTGTTCCCAAATAAAGACTTATACAACATCTCAAGAAGGGAATGTTAAGGGAAACAGTTCAGGCTGCAAATGTTCAGTCACCAGGACTGGTCAAGTATTTAGAAATCAATTACATTGCTAGTGAGTGGTAATGCTGTGTTCTTGGAATATGGGCTCCTTATTCTAACAAGAACACTTTGCTGGGCTCCTAAGCAAATCTCTTCATCTGTGTACCATTTCTAGATATATGCTTTCCTGATAATGTCATAAAGGGTGGGGGCGGGGGGGGGAATCCACTTTCTGACAACATGCTTGCTGGACCTGTTTTCAGAAAAAGTAAAGTTTAGCCCCACAAAAAGTGGCTGCTGCCTGTGGTTCATCGGGTGATCTCCACTGCCCTCTTGTGGCCACGTTGCTGCCCCATCTTTAAAATGATCCAAAATGTGATGGATGCTACAATTTCTTGAAAGTGAAGATTGACAAGTAAAAATACTTTGCTTTCATTTCTGACTTGCTTTAGATTTCAAAACATATTCATTTCCAAAAAAAAAAAGGATCATGCATGAGCAATGACTTGTTAATAATAGAGATACATAATCTACCAGGGAATTGACTACTTCATGACTACATGACTTCATGACTACTTCAGCTTCAACCACAACAATACAAGAGATACAAACTCAATGTAAACTGCTTCAAACTTGATTGAAGAAAGTACGACTTCAGCAACAGAGTGGTCAATGCCTGGGGTGCACTACCTGACTCTGCAGTTACATCCTCAAACCCAGGGGTGGATTCTACAGGTTCGCACCTATTCTCTAAAACTGGTTGTTAACATTCTAAGCAGTTCAGAGAACCGGTTGTTAGAAGAAATTACTGGCTTAATTCTGTAAGGAAGGCAGGAAGGAAACATTCTGGTATTGCTTACAGAATCTGCCTCTCGGTTAATGCTTATTACATTCTTGGCAGGACTAGACTTCCTGTCTCAGGAACTTCTCTGGAGTTTTTTTCCCCTCCTTTGCTGGTACTTTGCTTGTGTGGAGTGACCATTCAAAGTTACGATGGCACTGAAAAAAGTGACTTATAACCATTTTTCACACTTACGACTGTTGCAGCATCCCCACAGTCATGAGAGGCCAGGTGAGGAGATGCATGCCTCGATGTGAGTGATGTTGAGTTGGCCACACCCAGCCAGTCACATGACCACCAAGCCACACCCACCAACTAAGCCACGCCCACAGAACCGGTTGTTTTTTTAACCAGTTGTTAAAAAAATTGAATCCCACCCCTGCTCAAACCTCCACTCCTTTAACCTCAAACTAAATACTATTGACCTCACCCCATTCCTAGGAGGTCTGTAAGGGGCGTGCATAAGTGCACCATCATGCCTCCCATCCCTGTCCTATTGTCCCCTTTTAATCGTACCTATTTTCTGTATTCTTATTCATGTTTATACTTATACCCATTATCTTGTAAGCAATTGACAAAACAAATAAATAAATAATAAATAAATAAATTGCAACCCACTGGGCAATATGTTTCTCCCAACAGGACTAATGCTTGGGAGTAGACCTCCCTGTTTTCTGTGGCCTCCGTTTTTCTGCATTAAAAACAATTCAGGGAGATGGCCTTTCTTCAACTCTGCCTGGTTCCTCCAACTCCAACTAAGGAATAGATTCAGATAGTCCTTGACCTACAATAGTTCATTTAGTGACTGTTCAAAGTTACAATGGCTTTGGAAAAAAGGTGACTTATGACCATTTTTTACACTTACAAAAGGTCGTCAGGGGGGCCTTTATCAGATTCGTCTGATTTACCAGTTATGGCCCTTTCTGGATCTGGGCGCACTTCGCACGGTCACTTCTGCCCTCGTCATCTCCCATTTGGACTACTGCAATGCTCTCTACATGGGGCTCCCCTTGAAGAGTGTCCGGAGGCTGCAGGTTGGTCCAGAATGCGGCCGCACGGGTGATCTTGGGAGCTCCTCGGAGCTCCCATGTTACACCGCTCCTGTGCGTGCTGCATTGGCTTCCTGTGGCCTTCCGGATCCGATTCAAGGTGGTAGTGATTGTCTTTAAAGTGCTCCATGGCTCGGGACCTGGGTACTTACGGGACCTCCTGCTGCCACCAACAGCCTCCCGCCACCCAGTGCGCTCCCACAGGGTCGGCCTCCTCGGGGTTCCGCCGGCTGGGCGTTGCCGGTTGGCGGCCCTGAGGGTCTTCTCTGCGGAGCCTTCTCTGCGGGGGATCCCTCCCTTTAGAACAACTTGCCCCCGGAGATACGGGCCATCACCGATATTCAGACCTTCCGGCGCGCAGTAAAGACCCTGTTTTTTCAACAGGCCGGCCTGGCCCAGAAACGATTTGTGGGGTTTTAAATTTGGTATTTTTAAATTTTTTATCAGTTTTTATACTTGTTAATTTTATATTTGGCCTTCAATTTAATCATTTTAAATTGTTTTTAATTTTATAACTTTATATTGTTTCTGTTTTAGCTGGCTGTACACCGCCCCGAGTCCCTTTTTGGGAGAGGGGGCGGTATAAAAATCTAATAAACATAAACATAAACAAACATAAACATTGCAGCAGACTATGGTCACATGATCAAAATTCAGATGCTTGGCAACTGCTTTATATTTATAATGGCTGCAGTGTCCTGGGGTCGTGTGATTTGCTTTTACGACCTTCTGACAGGCAAAGTCAATGGGGAATCCAGATTCACTTAACAACCGTGTTACTAACTTAACAAATAGCAATAGCACTTAGACTTATATACTGCTTTACAGTGCTTTCTAGCCCTCTCTAAATGGTTTACGGAGTCAGCCTATTGCCCCCAACAATCTGTGTCCTCGTTTTACCCACCTCGGAAGGATGGAAGGTTGAGTCAACCTTGAGCCTGGTGGGATTCGATCTGCCAAATTGCTGGCAGCTGGCTACAGCAGAAGTATCTTGCAGTACTGCACTCTAACCACTGAGCCACAGAGGCTCCTAAAATGCAATGGTTCACCTAACAACTGTGGCAAAAAAAGTCATAAAAGTGGGGCAAACTCACTTAACAATGGTTTCACTTAGCAACCTAAACTTTCGGCTCAATTGAGGTCATAGCTCGAGGACTACCTGTATTTACTTAGCAATCCTGGAGATCCCCTGCCATCAATCACAGCCCATTTTGCTACTGTTTTATTCTCCCCACATCTGCTGAGAACGCAAGAAAACTAAAAGGAAACGAGGGGTTGCTTAGTCAGTGGATGGGAAGGCCTGGGAGGACACACCATTTTAAAAAGTAATAAAAGGAAGGAGTCACTTCTTGCTTTTATTTCTCAAAATTAGACTCTGAAAATATCCATGCGGATCTGGAAAGTTATTCTACATCTTCAGTGAAGACAAATGCTGAATCTTCAGTCTCATTTTCCCTTTATTTATTTTTTATTTTTTTATTTTGATTTATCAATCACTTACAAGATAATAGGTATAAATATATACATAGTTATGAATACATGAAATGGGTACATATAAGAAAAATAAAAGAAATAATAAGACAGACACGGTAGGCACGTTGGTGCGCTTATGCACGCCCCCTACAGACCTCTTAGGAAAGGGATGAGGTTAATAGTAGACAGTCTAAGGTTAACGTTTTTGGGGTTTGGGGAAGAAACCACAGTCAGGTAGAGTATTCCAGACATTGACCACTCTGTTACTGAAGTCGTATTTCCTGCAATCAAGTTTGGTGCGATTAACCTTGAGTTTGTATCTATTGTTTGCTCTTATGCGGTTATGGTTGAAGCTGAAGTATTCATTGACAGGTTAATTATTGCAATGTATGATTTTATATACTATATTTAGATCGGACTGAAGGCAGCGTAGTTCTAGGTTTTGTAGGTCTAGAATTTCGAATCTGGTGGCATAAGGTATTCTGCAACGAGTAGAGGAGTGGAGAACTCTTCTTGTGAAATATTTTGGGACTTTCTCAACTGTGCTAATATCAGATACGTATCCAGACTGATGAGACTTTAATGTTTACTTTCCAATTATTCAACAAACCTATCACTTCAAATACTGTGATATAAGATTTTCCATTAGTTGGTTTCAACTAATTTTGTTACACACAAAAAAGGGGAGTTTATTTGCATCCCTCATTGTCTCTTTGCTTTTTACTTTAGGGAAATTAATATTTGTGTTCCCTTTTTATTATTGGACAACACCCTCATTTTCTGAAGGAAGCCTCTTCACCCCTCCCAAAAATACTTTTCTTGACACTATCTATTGACCCTGCTGGATATCACTTGAACATGGTGATGCATATCCAAACTTGCAGTATTTTACCACTTCCAGTCCTCCGTTTGCACTTGCAATTTCCAAGCATCTGAAATTAATGGGGCTCCATTCACATATGGTTTGGTTTGCAGTTGGCCCTGCCTTCCATTCCATCCAATCTATAGTAATAGCCCTCAGCCAATTGCCATGTGTAGGTTGGAAACCTAACATTCTTAGAAATTTTAGAAACTGGTACACCACAGGGTTGCATGTTGAGTCCCTTACTGTATACTCTTTATGTGCATGACTGCATTTCCACTCACGCTAGTAATACTATTACTAAATTTGCAGATGATTCAACAGTGGTGGGACTCATCTCCAGGGGGGATGAATCTGCCTACCGAGATGAGGTGGACTGGTTGCTTTCGTGGTGTGGAGACAATAACTTGATCCTCAACACCAATAAGACCAAGGAGCTTATGGTGGATTATAGAAGGAACAGATCAGACTTCCAGCCCTTGCTTATCAATGGAGACCAAGTAGAACAAGTGGCTAATTTTAAGTTTCTGAGTGTTACCCTAAAAGTGGACCTGACCTGGGGTGCCCACATTGCAGCCTGGTCAAAAGGGCCCAGCAGATTTTACACTACCTGAGACTTCTCAGAAAACAACCATTGAATGAGAAACTGCTGGTGACTTTCTACCGCTGCACCATAGAGAGTATCTTAACTTACTGTACCTCTGCATGATTTGCAGATAGGAAAGCACTCCAGAGGGCTAATGTCATTGCCCAAAAGATCATTGGTTGCCCTCTCCCCTCTTTGGAAGAGCTTTATAGCTCCCACTGCTTTAAGAAAGTTCAAAACATTCTCAAAGATCCATCTCATCCTGAGCACCCTTTTTTTGAACTATTACCATCTGGCAGATGGTACATAATAATAAAAACAAGCACAAATAGGCTGAAAAACAACTTCTATCCCAAGGCAGGATACTATATACTGTATAGTGCAGTGTTGGTGCAGTGTTGCGGGTTTTCAGTTCAACGTGTGGAGTGTGAAGGATGTGTGTTTGTGTTCATTTTCATGGTCATGATGTGCACTGAAGATGGTGTTTGATTTCGTCGTACAAGGTGCAATGACAATAAAGTAAACTAAGTAAAAAACTAAATTTTAAACATTTTTAAATTTGTATTACTAGAGACTAAATATGAAATAAAGTCATGCTCTGGGTCCTGTACAATCCCCTAAATCATAAAGAAAGCGCAAATTGTCCATAAATATATTTGCTTATATATAAGCGGCCATCATTTTTTCTATCAGAGTTTATATACATTATAAATTACAAAATTACAATTTTAACTTACAACTATGTAGTCAATGCTACTTATTCAAAATTTCATTATTTCACTGGGTAATGTTTTGTAGATGCTAATTCAGATCATTCTTCGTACCTTATTGTCTGACCTTGTTTTTTTTTTTAAATCTGAAACATACCTAATGCTATCTGAAATTGTTCATGCTATGAAATTGCTTATTTGTTATGAAAGTTCATACTGTAGTAACAGTGGAAACAACTTTCCAACTATGCACAGAAACTTCCATTTGTACATAGCTACCTGAACATAAAACTAATTTTAAGTCAATTTGGCTTTTGACTTAATAAAGTAAGGCTCATTGATTGAAATGAGATTTAATCCCATGCAAATGTACATAGAATTGAGGCCTCATTATTTTCTTAATTGTCATCATGCTTTGTTCCTTTTGGAGAGTTTGGTAGAAGATGAAGGTATTTGTTATTATTGCACTTCTTTAATTATCTACAATAAAATTGGAAAATCAGTTTCATTTGTTAAAAACATAGGTCTTTTGTGCATAATTTCTTGGAGCTCTTGCTGCGTCTATACTATTTAGTAACTTTAAAATCTGTAGCAAGAAAGAATCCCTTTTATGTAGCTTTTTTTGTGAAATTAGTTGAAGAAATTTATACTGAGAAATTTATACTATATATATATGTATGTGTGTGTGTATATGTATGTGTATGTATGTATGTATGTATGTGTATAAGTATATATACATATGCACACTTAGCCTTGCAGGAGTTAATGGAAAACAGCCATTCCATTGTTATCTCTATACAGAGCCATAGTGGTGCAGTGGTTAGGGTGCAGTACTGCAGGCTATTTCTGCTGACTGCCAGCTGCCTGCAATTTGGCAGTTCGAATCTCACCAGGCTTAAGGTTGACTCAGCTGTACATTCTTCCAAAGTTGGTCACATGAGATCCCAGATTATTGGGGGCAATATTATGCTCATTCTATAAACTGCTTAGAGAGGGCTGTAAAACACTGTGAGGCAGTATATAAGTCTAAGTGTTATTGCTATTGCAGTAAGAAGAGAGCAAAGAAGCCATTTGTAATATTTTGAGTCTCTAAGTTCCATGAGATATCCGTTGCTTGGGTTATACATAATTGTATTGTGGCCGGGCAGAAATCAAATCTGATTTTACCAAAGGTCATCAAAGAACAGAAGACATGCTATTGAGAGAAATTCTTACAAATAAAAGTGAGATCTGAGAGCTTGAAAGCCCCCGTTTCCTGCAGGCATGGGAGAAATTAAGTTTTACTTGATAGAAAAAACGGCTGATATTCCAGATCAACTGTATTCCAGTGTTTATTTAACTGGGTATTTCTGACACAGTAAATACTGGAGTACTTGTAAACTTTGATAACAAAGGACTCTGTCTGAAGACAGTACTTCATTAGCAGCTTGCACTTCATTGTGGACAAAGTGGGTTATGTTTCATTTAAATAATTTTGGAGGAATTGCTTCTTTCACGTTGCAGAAAATGTTTTTACTTTACCAACGCCACCTAAGTTAGCATCTGTATTATCTATTCCCGTTATTTTATTTTTTTTGTAACTTTGCTTGCCAAAGGCCTTATAGATACCTCCACATCATGTGGAAGAAGTTTCGTCTGTTTTTGTTGCTGTTATTCAGTCAGTCGCTTCCAGTTCTTCATGACACAATGCACATCATTTTTCAAAGAGAGGCTGTCAATAACTGCTTCTGTAAGCTTATGTCAACACTCAGAGTCACTAGCCACTTTGTCTTTTTTTATTGCCTTTGATTTTTCCAAGCATCAGGGTCTTCTGCAATGATTTGAGCCTTTGCATTGTATGTCCAAAAACTGCAGCTTTAGCTTTTTAGTCACATTTTCAACGAACAGTCCACTTTTGCTTCATCCAATATTGAATTATTTGATCTTTCATTTCAATGTATTCTGAACTCAATTAAAAATAGGCTTTTTAAAAATGTGATTCAGTTTCAACAAGCTTTTCTCATTTCCAATCATCAAAGTAATATCCTGACATTACTGATACTTCTGCTAAAAAAATTAATTCCAATTTATATTTCTTGTTGTCCAGCATTTCTCAAGATATATTCTATGTATAAAGTAAACCAAAAAAAGATGATATATAGCCATGGCACACTTTCTGCTTCTGAATTATTTAGTTACTCCATATTCAATTACAAATGTTGCCTTCTACTCATTATACAAATTCTTAAACTGGCAGATCAGGTACACTTATGTTTTGAAAGGATACCCACAATTTATTGTATTCTGCAGACAAATGTTTTTGAAGACTCAAGTACAAACAACTGTTTTTTTTTAAACTGCCTTGCAGTGGCAGATAGGAAAGCACTCTAGGGGGTTAACGTCATTGCCCAGAAGATCATTGGTTGCCCTCTCCCCTCTTTGGAAGAGCTTTATAGCTCCTGCTGCCTTAAGAAAGTTCAAAACATTCTCAAAGATCCATCTCATCCTGGGAACCTTTTTTTGAACTATTACCATCTGGCAGACGGTACAGAATAATAAAAACAAGCACAAAGAGGCTGAAAAACAGCTTCTATCCCAGGGCAGTAGCTCTTTTGAATTCTGCTGTATAGTGTGGTGTTGGTGTGGTGTCGGGGATTTTCGGTTCAATGTGTGAAGGATGAAGGATGTTTGTATTTATTGTCATGGTCATGATGTGCACTGAAGATAGTGTTTGATTTCGTTGTACGAGGTGCAATGAAAATAAAGTAAACTAAACTTTTTCTATTATCCATCAGAGATGCCAACAACGTGATCTCTTGTTGTCTCTCATCTTCTGAATCCACCTTATACATCTGCCAGTTCTTGTTCCACGTCCCGCTGAAGCCCTAGGTGGCAAAATCTTGATATTAAGTATCAAGGGATATGAAATAAGTGCAATTGGTAGTCTGGACATTGTTTATCGCCACTGTTTTTTCCACACCCACTTCGAACTGCGGCTCCCACGTTCATCGCATCGCCTTGCAAGCGTTTTTAGCAGCGCGGCAGGTACTTCACAAATTCCAATTGTTCTCCTGCTAGCAACTATCCGAGGGGCAAAGAGAGCAGCAACTTCCGATTAAGCCTTTGAAGCTCGGAAACTCCGGCCTGCCAATCGCCAGCGTGCTTCGCTTTTATCAAGAAGCAACCAATTTCTTGGCCTGGGGGGGTGGGGGAGAATGGGAACGGTCGTCGGAGAGAAGAGTACAAGGCAAGGGGTTAAAGAGAATTAAAGTCGCCGAGTAAAATCACTGAGAATTAAAGTCAGACTAGGAAAGGAGCCGAGATTATGACTTTTACTCTGGAAAAGAGGAGCGCCGCCGGCCTTGCAAGCCTGAAACTTGGAATGGTTTAGCCCCCCCTAGCAACCCTCGCGGGCGTCCTGGAGCTTGGAGACCGAGCGGTTGGCCCGGCTTAGGAAGGGAAGCCCGCAGGCTCGGTGGGTATCGGCGGGGCTGGGAAGGGCGCTGGGAAGCGGGGGTCGCGTCGTTTCTGGAGGTGGGACTCGGGTGCCGTGAGGGCTCCGTCCGAAAGCCTTAGAGCAGCCGTCTGAAATTGGTCACCCAGCCGATGGGGTCACGAGGGCAGCCCGGCCGGTGGCCATTCTGGGTGGACGTTGTAACGGGGTGTCTTGAGGAGGGGGTGTGGGGGGTGGGTCAGCCCCTCTGGAGGGCACAGCGGGAACCGGGACAGGCCGCTTTAAGGCCCTCTCGGGTCTGGTTTCTCTGGGTTACGGAGCCTATAAAGCTAATAATAGGCGGTGCCGGTTGCACATTAACACAGCTGAGCAGTCGGGCAATACTATACAGATAGTCCTCGACTTACGACAATCCGTTTAGTGACCGTTTGAAGTTACAGCGGCACTGGGGAAAAAAGTGGCACGTGGCCGTTTTTCCAACCCTTACAACCCTTGTAGCATCCCCATGGTCAGGTGATCCAAATTGGGATGCTTGGCAACTGACTCCTATTTGTGGCAGTTTCAGTGCCCTAAGGTCTCTTTCTGAGGAGCAAAGTCAACTTCGGGGAAGACAAATTCACTCAACAACTGTGTTGCTAACTCAGCCGCTGCAGCGATCCTCTTAACAACGGTGGCAAGCAAGGTCTCAAAATGGGGCAACACTCACTTGACAAATGTCTCGCTTAGCAACAGAAACATTGGGCTCAGTTGGGGTGGTAAGTCGAGGACTTGCCTGTATGTGCCTGCAATAAATAAATAAGTAAATGATGACTTGCTGAATAATGTACCGTGGGTTGGCTTCTCCATAACGGGCTAAAGCATAGTTTGCAAAGCACAAGACCTGGTTCCTTCAAGACCCTAAGCCACAAGCAAGCCAAACACATTGTGGTCCAGTATGTTGTGAGCCATTTTGCAGAGTCGTATTATTCAATACAAGCTAAAGTGAGAGCCCATGCTGGAAAGATATTCCTTACTGAAACAGCTATTGTTTGAGGTCACAAATCAACCCAAGTTAAAGGAAGGATCTGTCAAGTAATGGCCCATAGGTGGGGGTCCAAGGCAGAGTAGGGCCAAATCAACATATGGGTGGCAGAGTCCAAGATCACAACTGTTGCTATCAGTTCTAGGCAGAAGAAAATATTCAGAAAGTATTGGCCTGGTGTGGTTTGGAGCATTATAGCACTGTTTTTCAAGAAGGAAGTGACTTCAAAATCTGGGGGCCAAGAAAACCTTTGTATAGATTCATTTTGTGTGCCATGAGGTTTTTCAAATAGTCACTTGTCGGTAACTTTGTATGCAGACTGTTGCCTATGCTGTACATGGGGCTCCCCTTGAAAATTGGTTGGAAGCTGCTGCTTATCCAGAAGGTCACATGGACATGTCGCAATATGGAATATTTTTATTTTGTGAGCTGCACTACTTTCCAGTTGATTTCTCTAAATAGTGGTATCTGAGGATGACCTTAGAAGACAAGAGAAGGAAGAGCAACAGGCTTTTAGACTTTCAAGACTCTATTTATGTAACTTTATAAAAAAGTAGAGTTAGTACTCATGATTCATATTTCCTGTCTGGACTACCTCAAAGAGCTAATATCTTGCATGTCTTCAAGTATTTCTTCTCTACTTACTTTTATTCTCCAGAAAACTAAGGATGGTCCTTTCTGAAATACTTCCTATGTTCCCTCTGTTTCTGTAGGCTGACATATCTCATGTGTGACAGTTGTCTAGTCTGCAGCTCTTCCTCCTATCTCCCAAACTTATTCCTATACACTAGTGCAGCTGGTTAATATTTTCATAATATAGAAGAGATAATCCTTGCATTATTAACCATTTGTTCAAAGTCATGTTGGTGCTGAACAGATGGTGGTTGCTGTTCTATAGCATCTTTTACTGTCTTGCCTCATGCACAGAGGTGGATTTGTGGCTGTGCAGATGCAGATAGATAATTTCATAAAACATCCATAACAAAGCACATTTATTGGTACATCAGGTATTTTCATAACTCACATTTGTGACGAAGCTCTTCTATAATGACCAATCCTTTGTATATCAGCATTGCAGGTAAAAGATGGTTATTTTCCTAACCCATCACGTAGCGGTAAGCTGCTTATCAGTTCATGAGTCCAGGCAAGAATGGAGGGAAACCTCCCCCAACCCATCAAAGGTCACTTTAGTGACCAATCAGGATTACAGACGGGGCTACATGATATGAACTACATTTCCCAGGATACCTTTAACTACATTTCCCATGATGCATTCCCTTCAGGGGACAGTTCACAATTCCTAAGTGACTATCCAATTCCCATAGATTGGCTGGGAAGCACAGTTACAATTGATCCTCAGAGTTTGGCCATTGCAATAATTAAAATTAAAATTGGGTGCTTGGCAGCCTGCCTGCATTTATGACTGCAGGGGGCACTTTAAGTCTCCCCACCTACCTGTCTGCCAACATTTCTGCCTTTTTGGCCACCCTACATTCCGCTGCCTATCTGTGACCTCTCCCACCATACCTATGTGACCTTTGAGGTCTTCTTCCTGCCGTGCTGTGGCAGCAGCTGAGCTGCTTTGTAAGGCCTCCATGAAGCTTATGTGAAAATCTTGCAAAGGGCCAGCCGCTAATGAGGTCAGATGTGCCTCAGCAGCAGGAGGAAGAAATGGTAAAAGTCATCTGGAGGCAGTGAGGGGGCAGCAGTGGCAGAGTGCGGGATGGCCAAAAGGGCAGAGATCAGCGGGTGGGGGGGATAAGTGGGGGAGAGTTGAAGTGGAAGGGACAGCTTCAGAACAGGAGAAGCATGAGGTTATCACCTAATGACAGTATGGTAATCATCAAACAACCTCAATTGGGACTATCAGAAAAGCAGTACAGTTATATGTTTTTTTTTTCCTTTTAATACAATTTTTATTTTGTTTTCAAATTTAAAATACAAACTCCAAAAAGAAAAGAAAGAAAAAAAGAGTGGGAAAAGAAACAATAATAAAACAACATAAAACCAGAAAAATATGCATTAAAAACAAAGTAATAAAGTTAAACATATTCTGGATTGTCCACCCTGTTGAATACTGAGAAATATGTATTAACAGTAATAGTTTTGAAAAGCAGTTTTTCAAAAATTTGAAACAAGGTTTTAACACTAAAATCATTGGGCTCCTGCCCTTCTTTTGTATCTGTTTTGATGCCATTGTAAAGAATATATAGTATATGATGTTTATTTATTATACATTATTTATTATAATTATTACTGTAATTTTAACATAGTTTAAGTTTCTCTAATGGATGCAAAATATAAGGAACAAGCTCGATACCCATGCTTCTCTATGAAACTGTGGACAGGCTTAGTTTTGGGGGAGGAAAATAAGGGGGGGGATTCTGCCTCTGCCTACCAGTATCCGAATTACCAAAGATCCACATAGACATAGACATAGACATATATATATATATATATTTTAAAAGCAAAAATATAAGCTTTTTTGTCAAGGACAAATAAGTAAATGTTCCAAAACAAAGTAAGCACAGAAGAAACATATAATGATGCACATAGTGGAGAGTAAAAAGGGGAAAAATAAAAAAGGAAAAAAAAGACCAGATAAATATACAAAAATAGAGTAAAATTCTTTTAAGAACAAGTAAAATACCAAATCCTTACAGTAGAAGTTTGTTGAAAATCAGATACAATCACTTTCACTATCAAAGGAAAGTCCTCATGCCGCTGACTTCCATGCAACAAAAGAGAAAGTGTTATGAAAATTAATTTTGTAATATGAGAAGGGGATATAAGACGAATCAGCATTCAGCCAAACATTTAACAGTTAAAATATAGACCAAGACAAAAGAAACTTCAAAACATGATGTTAAAACAGAGATATCCCTATAGAACCTGGAAAACTTTTGGAAAAGGTGGAAACGTGACCCTCTAACATTGCTTACTGAGAATTGTGATCCACTGGATTCTCTTCCCAGGCAAGTTCAGATACACAGACTTTCGAGGATTGTCATGAGTTATTCCAAATCCTGTTCAAAACCTGGGGACCATGCTGCCAAAGAGCATTGTTGGCAGGAGAAAAATGCCATTTTCTGGAGACTCCTCAGTTAAATGATGTTTCATCTAATGATCACTTCACTTAGCGATGGGAATTCTGGTCCCAATTAGGTTCGTCACATGAGGACTATCTGATATAGAATTTGTCACTATGGGAGATTGTCTCTTACAGTTTATGCCTCTGCTGTGTGATCAGTTCCCATCAGGAATATGTAATTGATTATAGTTCTCATCAATTACATAGTGTCATCGTATGGGACTGAAGAAATAGACCTTTTCTGCCATAGCACCTAAAGAGCATTCCCAGAGATTTGCATGGCCCCTACCCTGGCTTTCATAAATAGGCCTTAAAAACCAATTCTTCCTAGGTATGTGGCAGGTCTCTGGTAGGAATATTTATGTCTAGGTTATTTTATTGATATTTCTGAACATTTATTGTACCTTTTTGCTTGTTATTTTGTTCTGACCTGATTTTAATATTATATATACCACTTAGAGTTGTTATGGAGTCTGACGGCCTTAGGAATTTGATAAATAAATTCATGAATCCAAAGACAAAAGGAAGATAGAAGGTGACCTCAAAACACAAATTTACTTGTTTGAACTCCGGCAATAAACTATTGTCAGAGAACAAAATAAAATAAAAATTTTCAAGATTGTAAAGAAAGTTGATGAGGGCAGACCATTTTTTTTCAGCCTATATTTTCAACCATTACACAAAACAAAGACAAACTAAAAGTTATGTAATTAACTTCAGGTGTGCAAAAATCAGATCTGAAAAACATTTTTTTAAAAAATGGTATTGAAAACTTTTGTCATATACGGTAATCTGCCCTCACTCTCTTGCCCGCGGGCATTTAAAAATAGCAAAAGGCACGTAGTTTAAAAATGAAAAATTGGAGGGAAAATGAAAGATAGAGCAAAGGCTTTTTGAAGTTGCAGAAAAACATGTTCCTTTCAAATAACTTGCTTGTTTTCTTTCTCCAAGCCTTAAAATAAATGTTAAAAAATAAAGATTTTTGAAGTTTCTCCCCATACATGCATATATATTTCATTACTACTATTCTTGTGAAGAGTGGTGTACAATAAGGCAGTGAAACAATTTCCAGTAAAAACAAGCAAATAACAAAAATTAAAATTCATTTTAAAAAACAGCCTATGAGGTGGTTTAGTTCTAGAGAAGTTGTCTACCTTGTGGATGCTTATGTTAAGTAACATGTTTTTAATTTTTGTTTAAGCAAACACAGGATGGAAACAATTAGTATCTTCCCAAGGAGAAAATTCCATAATTAGGACACTACAATTGAACAGTTTTTCTTCTAGCCACCATTGTGTCAGAAAAACTGAGTAGTTGCATCAGGATTAGGATTTAAATCCTGATTGGCTTTAAAACCAAACCCAAATTTGGAAATCAGATGGAGGGGCTTCTTGAGCATTTGATGAATCTACTGTTTCACTAATATATTGGATCCTGATTCAGGTAATTTAAAACATAATAAGCAATCAGAGATATTCATTTTTCCTGAAATGCACTGAACAACAAAAATTGTATGGCTGCAATATTTAAATAAGATGGTCGCTGCAAGGTGGCAAAATGATGGTTTAGTAGGATTAAATAATGTCTACAAGAAATAAAATTGTGTTTTATTAACAGCACAAATTGATGTCTGTACAGATAATTATTAAAATCTTCTATAGCCCAAAGTTTGGTGCTTAATCCATAAAATCCTCTGCTCTAAGGAAGAAAGTGCACAGTTGGCATATATAAAAGGCATCTTTGATCCATCTTCCTGAGTCTAGAGCAAAATGGAAGCAATTTTCAAATGACTACCATCACTCACCACAAAAGTTGTTATATTGAGATTATAATAAACCAGACAAGGTTGCCTAATGGACTCATTTTTCAGTGGTTGAAATGCAGAGTCAGCTGCTGCAGATCAGTGCCAAGTGGTTCCCTTTTTAATCAGCAGTCAGAGTGAGTCCGCTTAATTAAGAATAACTGTCATACAATAGTTACAGTAGCTAGAAAAGAACCAGCAAACCCAGATTTTCAAGAGTTGAGCTTGCAGAATTGCTTCTGCCTTCTTTGAATCTGGTTTAATTTCCTCAGCTGAGATAACATGCCATAATATAACAATCTCTTCAAAACCAAAATGATATTTGTTTTATTTAGTAATATCCTTTGAGAGCTTAAATAGGACTTGATCAAGCCTATAATATCTGTGGTGCTTTTTCAAATAGGGAAATTCTGGTGGCAATTCTATTTGCCAAAATGTCTGGTGCATCTATGTTAGCAAATCAGATGTACCTTGCATAGAACCACAAAATGTTATCTATTTGTACAGCCTTGTTTATGCCCCTTCCCAGATTAATACAAGGCAGATATAATGATTTATAATTAATCAATATTAATTGTAAATATAATAATATAACAACTAAAAATGGGGCTTGCCTGCTCCAAGGAGGACGAGAGTTATGCTAGAGGCTCAACCACACTGGGCATGTTCATCAGAGAAGCAAAATGAAGAATTCCTTTCCTATATACAATATAAGTATTTATAATTTATGAAAGCCAATGGCAGATTGTTTGTTGCTCAGATCGACAAGAACTTTGCCAGGTATTGGAGTTCCTGGCTATCTAGTGACAAATGGACTGCAAAGACACAGGACTATTGACTGTGCAAAGAGGGTCAGCAGCTCCCGAACTACTGGAAGAAAAGTTGTTTACCTATTTCAAATATACAAAGACAACAATGAAATAGTGATCTGTTATGACAAATCAAATTACAAATTATTACAAATTACAAGTGCAACAAGAGGAGGATAAGAAGAAAAGAATGCATTAATTCTGGAAAGAAAACATCCAGACTCAGAAATAACACAACAGAAGCTAGCAGATCAACATCAATTTGTAATAGATTAAAGTATCCACAGAAGCAGAATGGGAAGAACTGCAAAGATCTACCCCACAGGGCAAAGAAATCGGAAGCTTTGCCAGAGTAGATCAGACAGTAGAGGCAAGCCAGGGGGAATCCGCAATAGAGGAAGTAGCATAGCTTATTGAATTGTTTTCATTTACAAACCAGACAGAAAGAATAAAGCCTTCTAACTAATAAAAAAAAAAGGAATTGAAACAGAATAATTGAGCGTCTAGAACAGCACAAAACACCAATAAGATTGCCTTCACTGAAGCTTGTTATAAAGAAACAACTAGTAGCAATAGCACTTATATACAGCTTCACAATGTTTTATAGTTCTCTCTAAGAGATTTACGGAGTCAGCGACCATAATATTGCCCCCAACAATCTGGGTCCTCATTTTACTGACCTCGGAAGGATAGAAGGCTGAGTCAACCTTGAGCCTGGTGAGATTTGAACTGCCAAATTGCAGGCAGCTGATAGTCAGCAGAGGTGGCCTGCAGTACAGCACTCTAATCACCATGCCACCACGGCGAGTACAAGTATTAAAAGATGTAAATACTGTAATATGCAATATAAGCACTAGCTCATTACAAGAGACAAACCACCAAGTAATGTATAGCACGGCTGCAGTTACAACTAGATACAAAATCAGCAAACAAGAAAACAAGCCAAATTAGAAGATCAGATTGGAAACTAACATGAGCATGCTAAGATCAAATGAAGGCAACTAGAACAGATGAAAGAAACACTGAAGAACAAGAAAACCAATGAATACCTGATCAAGAATAATCATCTAGAAAAAAGGAAAATCATGGAAGCACTGGAAATAATAAAGCAGCAAATAGTAGCTATAATCAAGATCAGCAGATATGAAGCTCAAATTGCACTCTATAGGTAGAATCTCCAATTTCAGTTAAATCATAAATGTTTCTACCAATCCATCAGTGGAGGGACTGTAACACTTGAAAAGATGCAATTCTGCCCCCCCCCCCGCCCTCTCTCTACATATACACACACACATATACACATACATACATACATACACAACTTGTAATAACAGCAGAAATGGAGAAAAGGGCAAAGAAGATCAAGAATTAGCATCAGGTAAAAATGGACTGCATGGTTTTTTTGTTAAAATAGCTGACTGGTCTATGCCCATTCATTTCTAAGCAGTTCAAGAACAGACTTCAAAGAGGGAAAATAAATGTGTATGCTGTTCAATTTGTTGGTACAATCAACATGTTCAATATCCAACTTGTTATTTTTTGTGTTCTGTTTTTGCAATACCACTATTCAACATTTTGCTTATTTCAGCATTCATAGTATCTACCTATGTATGTCGAAAATCTGTTGAAAGGCACAGTATATTCAGCACTTTAAGCACTGAATATTCAGTAAGATTTAAACAAGAAGTTGTATACCTGTTGACTTGGCTGATTCTGAGAATATTTAGTGGCATTCATAATAGTAGATAACAGATAATCAGAGTTGGAAGGGACCTTGTAAGCTATCTAGTCCAACCCCCCGCTCAAGCGGGAGACCCTACACCATTTCTGACAGATGGCAGTCCAATCACTTCTTGAAAGTCTCAAGTGATGGCACTCCCACAACTTCCGAAGGTAAGCTGTTCCATTGGTTGATTGTTCTCACTGTCAGAAAGTTTCTCCTTATTTCCAGGTTAAATCTCTCCTTGTTCAGTTTCCATCCATTATTCCTTGTCTAGCCTACAGGCACTTTAGAAAATAGCTTGACCCCTTCCTCTCTATGGCAGCCCCTCAAATATTGGAAGACTGCTCTCATGTCTCCCCTGATCCTTTTCTTTACTAGACTAGCCAAGCCCAGTTCCTGTAACCGTTCTTCATGTTTTATTCTCCAGTCCCCTAATCATCCTGGTTGCTCTTCTCTGTAGTTTTTCTAGAGTCTCAACATCTTTTTTGTAATGTGGTGAACAGAACTGGGTGCAGTACTCTAGATTTGGTCTTATTAAGGCTTTATAGACTGGTATTAGTACTTCCCTTGATCTTGATTATATCCCTCTGTTAATACAATTTAGGATTGCATTAGTTTTTTTGGCTGCTGCTGCACACTGCTGGCTCATATTTAGCTGATTGTCCACTAAGACTCCAAGATCCCTCTCACAGTTACTGCTGTTGAGCCTGGTTTCACCCAGACTACAGGTGAAACTCGAAAACTTAAAATATCGTGCAAAAGTTCATTTATTTCAGTAATGCAACTTAAAAGGTGAAACTAATATATGAGATAGACCAGAGGTGGTATTCAACAGGTTCTGACCAGTTCTGGAGAACCGGTAGTGGAAATTTTGAGTAGTTCAGAGAAATGGCAAATACCATTTCTGACTGGAGATTTTACAGTATCCTTCCCCTGCCCACACCCATCAAGCCACACCCACAGAACTGGTAGTAAAAAATTTGAATCCCATCACTGAGATAGACTCATTACATGCAAAGCAAGATAGTTCAAGCCATGATTTGTCATAATTGAAATGATTATTGCTTACAGATCATGAAACCCCAAATCCACAATTTCAGAAAATTAGAATATTACATGCAATCAATAAAACAAGATTGTACATAGAACAATATCGGACCTCTGAAAAGTATAAGCATGCATATGTACTCAGTACTTGGTTTGGGTCCCTTTTGCAGCAATTACTGCCTCAATGCGGCATGGCATGGAAGCTATCACACTGTGGGCACGGCTGAGGTGTTATGGAAGACCAGGATCCTTCAATAGCAGCCTTCAGCTCTTCTGCATTGCTCGGTCTCATGTCTCTCACCTTTCTCTTGGCAATGCCCCATAGATTCTCTATGGGGTACAGGTCAGGCAAGTTTGCTGGCCAATTGCCTTTTCACTTTTAGGAAGTTTGACTTCATCGAATACCTTTAATTCAGTCAATGACTTTAGCTCCTTTTTCATAGCTTCATTCCAAGCTTTTTGCTCTTTCTCAGAGTAAGACTTAATGTCTTCATAGTTATTAGGTTCAAGACCTGTTTGCTGAGCAATATTAGCCTGGTATCTATCAGGAGGTCATGACACTCTTGTAGTCCTTCTGGGCAATACTAGACTAGTCACCTGATTAAACTCCTCTTTTTCTTCCTCTATCAAGCTTTCATCTACTTCTTCCTCTTTCACAGAGACAGAGGATTCTTCTATATCTGAATCATCACTTAGTGTTTCTTCTACAGATTCATTATTATCTTTATTCTTAATTGGTACCTTTGATTCTACAATGACATAATCCTGGTCTATTTTCTCCATTCTATGTGCTCTAGGAACTTCGCATTAGCACTACGATAAACCTTAATTGTGCCTGGTTCCCAAAATCTAAATGACATGTGATTAGATTCGTATCCTATAAAAAACATTTTTCTAGCCCTAGGTTGCTCCTTGCTTCTCAGCTGAGCTGGGATATGTACCCACACAGGGGTCCCAAATACATGGAAATAACTAAGATTTGGTTGTCTACCATGCCAGCAAACAAACGACAATTCATTTGTTGCTGTGTGAACTACATTATTTAGGATATGATTAGCACATTTTGTGGCTTCTCCCCACAATTTCTTATTTAAACCAGAATCATTGAGCATAGCTCTAACCATGGTTTGTAATGTCTGACCTCTCCATTCACAATAAGCATTATGTTGAGGTCTATAAGGCGCAGACCACTTATGGTCTATATCTGCCTTCTTCAACATAACTACAAATTTATTATTAGTGAACTCTGACCCATTATCAATCACTAATGTCATGACTTTACATTTTCTCTTTCTTTCTACAAATCTTAACCAAATTGTAAAATTCTGATATGTTTCAGCCTTTCATTAAATGCTTTTCATTAAATAACAAACCCAAATTGAGAATATAAATCTACAATACTTAATATATATCTCATTCCCCAAAGCTGGGTTCCTTTGGACCAATTAAGTATTTTACTACCACTTGTAGAGGCTCACTGGCTTTAAAACCATTTGTTCTATTAGCAGGAATTATTTTACTTTTTTCCTTGTTGCAAACATTGCAATCTACATAGTGATTACAAGGCTTTATCCTGATACCTTTTGATAATTCCACAGTTCTTCTTAATACTTTAAAATTAACATGCCCCATACATCTGTGTAATAGATGAATACATTCATCATGTGGCTTTCTGTTCTCAAATCCCACTTTAGTGTTTAGTACTGGGTTATCTTGTAATATAAACAAGCCATTATCAAGTTTAGCCATAACACACTTACCTTGTTTCTCTAGCACACATTCTAATCCTTTGAATGTTACCGTTATACCCCGCTTTTATCAGTACACTCACTGATAACAACTGATATGTCGTACTAGGCACATACAGCATGGGTAACTCCTCATTTAGACAAGAACAAAATGCATTACCTTTTCCTGAAGCCTTGAACTTCCAGCCATTAGCCAGTGAAATACTTTGAGCACTGTGTTCCATATGAACAAACTGTTGCTTTCTATTAGTAATACAATATGATGCTCCATTATTTACAATCCATTTATCAAGGTTTCCTACTAAACTAGTATTACATATAGCTAAATTATTGCTGTTCTTATTCAACGTTCTACCCTGTGTATTTTTCTTCTTACAGTTTCTAGCCAAATGAACCTTAACCCCACATACATAACATTTTTTAACAACATAAACTGTAGCTTGTTCTTCAACCATAGATTGGTCATCTTGTCTCAGTTGTTGTCTGTCCTTTCACCATCTTGACTCTTCTATTAGCTTCCCTGTTATGTTAGTCAAAGTCATTTCTTCCTTATCTAACACTTCAAGTGAAGATACATAGTCATCATAAGAGTCATCCAAAGATGAAAGAATAATATAGGCTTGATGAAGTTCAAAGAAAATCAGCTCCTGTTCATGAAGTTGTTGCAGAGTTCTCTTCATGTACTCCAAATGAGTAAGCATATCATCGCCTTTATGCATACGCGCTCTAAACAGCTTTCGTGTTAGATTAATATGAGAACCAACACTGTCTCTAACATAGAGCTTCTTGAGGGTCTTCCAGCATTTGGCTGCAGATTCCACACCATGAACATGCACAAGCTGTGAATCACCAAGAGTAAGTCCAATAACACACAAAGCTCTCTTGTCTCTGGCAAAATCATCTAGCTTCTTTCGGTCAGCATCGTTCGAGGTATCCAAATCTTCTACATCCAGTGGATCGACAACAGCATTCCATAGTCCTTCTCTCTTCAAGAGCAAACTGCACTTGGTGGACCAGGTAGTTGGTGCCATCCAACCAGGTAATCATAGCTAAACTGGACATATGTTCTTGTGTCATCTTCACATCAACCATATACCACAATGAACCTTCTGCATAGTGACTCACTCAGTTCATGCTAACAACCTTTGACACTAGACCTGGGATATCTTGCATATCTTGCATATCTTGCATGTCTTGCATATCTTGCATAGGCCTGGGCCCATAACCAATGATAAGTATTAGCAGAGCTTTCCTTGTCTTCAAGGAGTATGCAGCAAACGGAAGGAGTGTGCAAAATTGTAGCAGTGAGTATAGAGTCACACAAGCACAGAGATTGAAGGATAAAGGGTTTTATATACAGGAGTATAAAGCACAGTCCAAGATCCAGTCCAAAATTCATACACAATTCATCAGTCAATAGAGTATATAACTAACCATCATTGTCAGTAGGCAAAACAGCAATACAGCATCTTCAATACATCCATGCAGCAATGGAGAGATATAGTTACAGAATGACGAAGATACTTGCTGAGTAGAAGCAGCAGTAGCAAAGTAGCATCCACAGTAGAAGCCAAAGTAAAAGCCCATAGCCAAACATTTGCTCTCTGGCTTCATGCTATATAGTACTCCTGTTTCTTGTAGCCAATCACATATCGTGGCTTCAGTAAAGTGCTGAGTCATTATGAATTGCAACCATATATGGTAAACCAATATAGTTCAGGTTCTTAAAAAAAAACCTAACAAGACTGTGGAAACTTCACACTGGACTTCAAGCATCTTGCAGTGTGTGACTCTCCATTCTTCCTCCAAACTCTGGGTCCTTGGTTTCCAAATGAGATACAAAAGTTGCTCTCATCAGAAAAGAGGACTTTGGACCACTGAGCAACAGGCCAGTTCTGTTTTTCTTTAGCCCAGGTAAGACGCTTCTGACATTGTTTGTTGTTCAGGAGCGGCTTGACAAGAGGAATACGACATTTGAAGCCCATGTCCAGGATCCGTCTGTGTGTGGTGGCTCTTGATTCACTGACTCCAGCCTCAGTCCACTCCTTGTGAAAGTCCCCAACACTTTTGAATGGCCTTTTCCTGATAATCCTCTCCAGGCTGCGGTCATCCCTGATGCTTGTGCACCTTTTTCTTCCACATTTTTTCCTTCCACATAACTTTCTATTAATGTGCTTTGATAAGCATTTTGGGAACATCAACTTCTTTTGCAATTACCTTTTGAGGCTTTCTCTCCTTATGGAGGTGTCAATGATGGTTTTCTGCACAACTGTCAGGTCAGCAGTCTTTCTCATGATTGTGCTTCCTACTGAACCAGACTGAGAGACCATTTAAATGCTCAGGAACCCTTTGCAGGTGTTATGGCTTAATTAGCTGATTAGAGTAGAACACTTTGAGCCTAGAATATTGAACCTTTTTGCAACATTCTAATTTTCTGAGATTGTGGATTTGGGGTTTTCATGAGCTGTAAGCCATAATCATCTCAATTATGACACATCACAGCTTGAACTATCTTGCTTTGCATGTAATGAGTCTATCTCATATATTAGTTTCACCTTTTAAGTTGCATTACTGAAATAAATGAACTTTTGCACGATATTCTAATTTTTCGAGTTTCACCTGTATATGTGTACTTTTGGTTTTTCTTGCCTAAGTGTAGGACTTTACTTTTTCTCTACATTGAATTTCATTTTGTTAGATACGACTCAGTGTTCTAGTCTGTCAAGATCCATCTGGATCTTGAGCCTATCTTCTTGGGTGTTAGCTATTCCTGCCAGCTTAGTATCATCTGCAAATTTGGTAAGTTCCCCTTCTATTCCCTCATCTAAGTCGTTAATGAAGATATTGAAAAGTACTGGACCTAAGACGGAACCTTGTGGCACCCCACTGCTTACTTCCCTCCATGTAGACTTAGACCCATTAAGGACTACTCGTTGAGTACGGTTTGTCAGCCAGTTGTGAGTCCATCTAATGGTGGTGCTATCTAGTCCACTTTTTTCTAGCTTACTAAGAAGTAGATTGTGGTCTACTTTGTCGAATGCCTTGCTGAAATCTAAATATATTATGTCCACAGTATTTTGCTGGTCTACTAATTTAGTCACTATGTTGAAGAAGAAATAAGATTGGTTTGGCATGATCTGTTCTTAACAAACCCATGCTGACTGTTAGTTATTACTTTACTTGTTTCTAGATGTTGGCAGATTTGTTTTTTATTATCTTTTCCAATATCTTTCCAGGTATTGATGTTAGGCTGATTGGTGTATAGTTTCCTGGGTCTGTTTTTTTTTCCTTTTTTGAAGATGGGAACCACATCAGCTCTTTTCCAGTCCTCTGTGCTCCAGGATTTTTGAAAGATATGGTGCAGTGGTTCTGA
Source organism: Bungarus multicinctus (assembly GCA_023653725.1). Taxonomy (NCBI): domain Eukaryota; kingdom Metazoa; phylum Chordata; class Lepidosauria; order Squamata; family Elapidae; genus Bungarus; species Bungarus multicinctus. The sequence goes on along the minus strand of JAGDQI010000444.1, from coordinate 856,938 downwards.
GATGATCTCTGCCAGCTCCTTTAAAACTCTGGAATGTAATCCATCAGGCCCTGATGATTTGTGTTCATCAAGATCAGACAGTTGTTCTCTTACTATTTTTTTGCTTATTTTAATTTTTATTTCTGGTCTGTCTTTTACAGTTATGTTTTTGGTGGATTGAGCTATAGTTTCTTTTTGTGTGAATAGGGTTCACATGGTCTCCTTTCTAAAGAATATGATAAGGAAAAGTACCTTTCAGTCAAGTAACCATTGAAGATCTTGATCTCCTTGGATAAGTATACAAAATAATCAACCACAATTCCAAATGAATTCGTGGAGTAACTGAAGCATATGTGTTGTAGATGGGTGAGGCTGACCATAGGCAAAAATTAAAATAAATGTTGTCAATAACTTAACTCTGCTTGCAAATTCAATAATATCATCACTGTCATTTTAGCCATTGTCTATCCACTGCAAGAAGAAAGCCTCTTTGACCTTTTCCAGTCAATATGGTCCTAAGCTTGCTTTTGCCAGTTGGGCCCACAATACTTGCTGATGTCATCATTGATTCACCTTAATTTAGGTGTGGGCACTTTTATCAAATGGGAACCATTCTATGACTGCCTTGGTCCACCTGCTATCAGTTCTTCTTGGTATGTGACAAGCCCATTTCCATTTCCATTCTTTTATTCTTTTGATGATATCCTATATTTTCATTTGTTCTCTAATCCATATGCAGGTCTTTCTATCTTGTCTTGTAATGCTAAGCATATATCTTTCTGTAGCTCTTTGCACCACTTGTAGTTTTTATTGATTGTGAGGTTAGTATCCATGTTTTGCCAGCATATGTAAGAATAGGTAGCACACACTATTGAAAACTTTTCAGGCATAGGGGGAGGTTGTTCTTAAAAATTGTGCTTAGTTTGTCAAATGCCTGCCAACCACATTTAACACACCAATCCATTTCCTTTATTATATCATCTTCCACTGAGATCTGTTGGCCAGGGTATATGTAGTGGTTTACTATGCCTAGTTCTTTTCCAAATATTTTTTTTTCTTTCTTTGCTGAATTTAATATACTTTGCTGTAAAGTTCTGTCCAGTCCCAGAATGTCTAGTTAGCATCCATGAACACAATTTTTTTTCTTTGAAATCCAAAAGATGAATTCACTATCTTCACTTTCTATCTATCTTCACTTTTTATTTCTATTCACTTTCTATTCTATCCCCTACAGATTTTTCTCCTTTATATGGTTGTTCATGTTCTTGTTTTCCTCACAACAACAAAACACTGTTAGGTGAACTGGGCTGAGAGAGAGTGACTGGCCCGAGGTCACCTAGTTGGCTTTCATGGCTAAGATGGGACTAGAACTCATGGTCTCCCAGCTTCTAGTCTGGTACCTTAACCACCAGATCAAATTGACTTGCTGATGAACATACATAATTAAATCTCTATAGAAATGCTATCATTGCAGCCATTAGGTGACTTTCTTCTTGAGTACTTTCATATAATTTATCATGGTAATCGCTACATTATATGTATCAAATTTATTGCAATTATGTGCCTCTGTTTTGTTAATGTGTTTTCTCACTTCTTGATATTATATCATATCTGCTGCTTAGCACCTTAGCTGACTCCCTAAATGCATTGACATATATATCTACAGAAACTTTAGAAGCCTAAAGGCTATGTCCAGCTTTTAATTGTTTCAACACAGTGCTTATGCATGGAGGGAAGTACCTTTAGCTTATGGGAAAAGGTATACTTTTCTCCTGGTAAATTTGAAGAGGAAACCACAATTGAAGCAGAGCTCCCAAGCAGTGCAGTCAGAACACCTTCCTTGTCAGACTTGATAGCAAATTTATAGCATGCAAAGATGTCCATTAACATGCTTATGTTTTGTCAGTCAGTCATGTTTCTTTTTAAATTATGTATTCTTTTAAATAATATAAACCTCCAGAGTTTTTTTAAATTCAAATTGCCTCAAAATCCAATAAATAAATAAATATTAAAAGGGGATGAAGAAAATAAAGCTAGCCATGCTTATATAATATTCCAGGATATTACTTAACAATTGTTGTTGTTTTCTTAATAGGTTCTTTATTCAAACCCTTGATTATATAATTGTTTTAGATACGCTTTTCCTTTCAGTCTATCTTTGTATACTTTTCCCAAGTCTTTTCTCGTCTGCCACACAGTCCTCTGAGAATGTAAAATTGTCTACATAACTAAAAGGAAACAGGCATAAAAGTGTACTATTAAAACATTCATGTGATATTTATGCCCGTTTTTGGTGTATAGGTTTATTCTAACATAAGTACTCCTGAATCATTTGCAAGTAACCACACTAGCTGCTTTTCTAACCTTCACTGTTCAGCAAAGAACAGGAGCAATCTTGTCAGCCCCACAAGATAGACCAGACTAAAAAACAAGTGCCATATAGGTTAAAGGTTGCCCTCGCATACGTGCTAGTTGTTTCCAGCTCTAGGGGGCTGTGCTCACCTCTGTTACAAAGCCGAAGAGCCAGTGCTGTCTGAAGATGCCTCCGTGATCATGTGGCCGGCATGATTAAATGCCAAAGGTGCATGGAACAATGTTACCTTCCCACCAAAGTGGTCCCTATTTTTCTACTTGCATTTTTACATGCTTTCAAACTGCTAGATTGGCATAAGCTGGGACAAGTAATGGGAGCTCACTCCATTATGCAGTGCTGGGGATTTGAACTGCCGACTTTTCTGATCGATAAGCTCAGCCATTTTAGCCACTGGGCCCCCACGTCCCTTCCATATAGTTAGGACTATACTAACAGAATCTTGCAATGCTGAATGTGTCTCCCTCTCCCCCTCCCCCCTACACTTTATCTTCATGTGAATTAGGGACTTGTTTGAGAAGTTTTTTTCAAATTAGTTTCTTGGAAAAGGCTTACACACCACTTATCTGGCTGTTGCCTTAGTAGTGGCTCTTCCTCTCATCCTTCAAATATATTTCCTATGCCCTCTACAAATCTAGCCTTTCTTAAATTAAATGCCATAAATCGTGTATCTCAACATTGTTATAGTGCTCAAAATTTTTTACACAACACAGTGGTAATTTGATAGGCAGAGAAGTGTGGAAGGGATTGCAACAGTAAGTCTTATAACAACTTGGGTTTTGTTGCACCATCTAGTTTTTTAGACATCAGGTCCTAGTATAATCCATACCCATCATGGCTGTATCTTGTAAAAGGAGGTGATCAAATTAAAAACTAGCTCAAATTCATTTTTATACTTACCATATGCTTTACCACTACTAGTGGTAGTAGGAGCACTTGAAATCATTTTGAAACTGATGTGAAAAACAGAGTCCAAAACAAGTTTAATCAGCATTGTATATCATACTTTTATATAAATAAAATCTATAAAATTTTCATCTGTATGTTTAAAGGCATGATTTTGGAAAAGATGTACAAAAACAATGTGCTGTGTTTTTCAGGATTTGAACTTCAAGGCACAAAGTTTTTTCTAAAATCAGACACATTTTGCTTATTCCTGAGATAAGCAAAGGATGCATTAAGGATGCATTAGCAAACAAAAACACTAATTTGTTGCTGTCCTTTAACCTTTTTAGTTACAACTGAATTTAAAAACATTTTTTCTTTCCTTGCAATAAGAATTGAGTCATTTTGAACCTCATTAAACAATTTATAGTTTTTATACTTAGTTGAAATATTACATCAAAGAAAAACCATTAGATCAAAAGCTTGTGCCAATGAATAAGAAGAATATAGCATGGCGATGTTTAATGTTTCCAGTGTGAATTCTGGCTTTGACTAAGAAACTTAAATTGTAGTTAGTCTTCTCAGCACATATTGAGGCTTATGTTGTATCAGCATTTCCACGTTTCATTTTATCCTAGTATTATTAAACAATCCTAATACAGAATATTCTATGCATATCCAGAACATGTATTTTTAAGATATTGTGGAGCTGGTGGTATATCTTGATAATGTACTCAGCAATAGGATAGATGAGCTAGTATGGGGTATTAGTTAGGATATCAGATTTTGTGATATTCTATAATATTTGTTATTGATCATTATATAGTAGTGTATGATACATATTAATAAACCAGGGACTATTGATAATATATAATTATATATTGATAATATATACTTTTTTCTTAGTTTGTTAGGGGAGCTTTTGTAACTAAATCTTTTCCTTTTTTTCTTTAAATTTAAAGATTCTTTTCTTAGTTGTGTGGGAGGTTTGTGGTGTATTTAGATGTTTTGCCAACCGAGGGGAATAATATGAACATAAAATTTAATAACCATCAGTCAATTGCAAAAGGCAGCTTTAGTTTGAACAACTTACATCCTGCAATGATAACTTTACCACATCAAACAATAATATCTGGCTATCCCAGGACTTCAGGAAGGACTTGATAGCTGGATAAAAATCCAGCTGGATGGCTCAGATAGGATGGTAAGGGTGTGTGAAAGAAGGATTCTATTTCTCTGCATCCTTCCATCCCGCACTATCTTATCAGAACCTATCCTTCCATCCCCCCACACCATCCAGTTTCAACTGTCGGTATTATCCTTCCATCTCCCCACCATTAGAACTGATGAAGCTTCTTGGATGAGAAGTGAAACGTTTTCTTCTTTCTCAAAGGAAAAAAACCAATCTAGTTGCCTTTTGAAAAAAGCACCTTTGAGATATTTGTTCATTTATTTCAACAATATACTGTATTTATCTCTTGACTATTAATTAATAAGGTCAGTAATATTGCCTGTTTTTCAAGAATGTAAACGTTATCCAGACATTTGTGTTTGAAAAACAACTTGACTTATTATTTTAAAACTTTGCTCTTCTCCCACATTATTGTAGGTTTAATTCTAAGGGAATGAAAGAATCAAACAAGACATAGCAAGTTTAGATTGAGTATAAAACATCTGTGTCTTGTTTAGTGTTTTATAGATTCCTATATTTCGGTTTCTAGATCTATGAAGTATATTTCAAATCCTTTGGGAATATAGAAAATCTGTGTGGTATATAATCTGTTTTCACCCTAGTTGTTGACAGGGAAAAGAGAATTTTTCTTTCCTCTTCCTTTTCTTAAAGTAAGAGAGCTAATTGGCAAATTCAAAACTTCCTTCCTTTGCAGGAGGAAACACTGGCCTAAAATTTTAGAAGCATAACAAATAAATTTTATAGAGATCCAAAACTAATATTTAATACAATAACAGTCCATTAACTGGCTGAAAGCTCAGCATCTTATATCATTTTATAACAAAAAAGAACCAACAATTAGCTGGTCATCCATTCTATAGAAAGTGGGGGGAACAACTAGTCCTTAAGATGATTCCCCACTATTGAGAGAAATTATTATTCACCAGTCGATGACTGGGAAAACAACCCGCATACAATTTCTGCTTCTCATTCTGTCCTATCTCTATTATATCTGCTCCAAGTCACTGCTAAATGAATTTATAGTTGTAAAAACTAAACATGGGTGGTTCCTCCTATGCATCTGACAAATGGACAGATGTTATCAGGATACTGAGCAGGAATTTGTTTTAATTGATGAATAGATTTTTATGATCTGACAGAATTTCAGTGAAGTGCCAGGGGTTGTATCAGATGCACAGCAGCAAAACATTCAAGTTCATAGTTTTTTCTGGCTTCCCCCATATAACTGGCCTTGAATGGCATATGTTGTTTCTGTTCCAGGCAGAACTACTTACCAGTCAACTACCATGAATTTCTTGTTGTTTCCTTTCTCACTGCGGGTATCACTTTAGGGCAGTTTATTCTGAATATAAACATATACATGAGATGTACATTTAAAGCATAAAATAAGGCAAGATTGTCATCACCAGTGAATCAGATTGCTATTGGAAGTCTTTATTCTCACTTTTAGTAGAATTAATGGGACCAAGAGCGACTCTTTTCTGTTCTCCACTACTTGAAGCCTTTTGTCATCTAAAAGCCTTGTTTGATTTCAGAGCTGGGTTCAAATAAAACAAAGCAGTGGAATTCAGACAAAAGCAGTTTTGCTACTTTTTACTGATAAAATAATTAATATAGCTAAAACAAAGAGCATGTCTTTAGCAAACACACGCAAGTCTGATTTGCCCAATCTACTGGGATAATATTCAGTTATAGGCAGAAAATGTTTAATAGCACTGAATCTACAGGGGATAAAATTTTCCAGAATAAAAAGATATGAAGGTGCAATTAATGAGAATAGTCCAGTGAGACAAAAATTGTGTGTTTCCAAGTTGGCTACATTTCTCAGCAAATATTCACTGCATTTAGCATCAGAGACTAAATGGACATAGTTTTATAAAAGCAGCTAATGCTGATAGAATAGATTGGAAGGAAGAAGAAGATTGAATTTGAAAAGCATTTTGTGATTCCTTTATAGATTTTTTTTCATACAAATCGAATTGTCATGCAAGTTGTTCATGAAGAAGGGTATAGATGGTGTTTATGTCCCTTGAGTATCCTTCTCAGTAGAACAGGCATAAAGCTTAAGTTTTCAAAGGTGAAGAGTTAGTGCAGTTTTTTTGGCCTTTCCTATGACCTCAAGGGAACACTGCTGGCACATCAAGGCAGACACAGTAGGTCAGTTTACATTAATGTTCCATGGTAGCAGTTCAACCGGCATAAAAGAGTCTAATCATGATTCATCAAGAGTCCATGGATCTTAGCTGATAACAATCTGTCATGCTGTGTGAAAATAGATATGGACCCAACATTAAATAGCTAATAAAAACAACATTCTCTGTAGGAAATTTGTTCTTCAAGGATTTAACTTTTAGTAGCAAAAGAAAACAAGCTGAAGCAAAAGAGTAAATGAAGATAATGGGGAAGTCTTTAGAGAAAGAAATAGACTTGATATTCTGTTTCATTAAGCAATTCCTCTTATTAATAAAGCACTTATTGATTACATTTATATTCAGGGGTGGGATGCTACTGGTTCGGCCCAGTTCTATAGAACCGGTAGCTCTGAAGAGCAGCAGTCACTGAACCAGTTCAGTGTCTGCTACTCTGGTTGGCCCAGCCGCCCTCCCGGGCTTTTGGCTGTCCTTTATTGCCTGCTTTTTCAACCTCAGCGGCTTTGCTGAGGGTTGAAAAAGCAGGAAAGAAGAGGATTTTCGAATGCTGCGCATCCGCACACAGCGCTTGTCAGCTGTCCGGATGGTACAGGTGAGGTTTTTAGGAAATGGTCTACACGCGCATGCAAAATACACTCTCACCAGGGGTAGGATTCTACCTGCCAGAGAACTGGCAAATCGCACCACTGGCTGGCCCCACCCCATCCCACCCACTCACTTTTTACCTGGCATGGGCGCCATCAAACTTGCCTTCTAAGTTGCTATTTTCCCTTTTTTTTCCCCCCAACCATCAGCTGTTCTGCTGTGCCGGGAGATTTAGATTTCTTGCTTTCCAGCTAATCTAAAAGCAGAGCTGAACCTTCTAGGACTGAAGCTTCTATTATTCAGTGCAGACTCAGGTAGCAGATGGCAGAAACACAGATCTCTAAGTGAATCTGTGATTCTGTGAGCAACTCAATCTGCCTGCCTGCTCTGTCTGATTTTGGGTAACAGTTGTCCTTTTTTATATAAAAATTCAATATTTACATAAATATTTATAATATTTACATACAAGCCATGCCCAGCCAGTCACATGACCACCAAGCCACACCCACAAATTAGGCTACACCCACAGAACTGTTTGTTAAGAAATTTGAATCCCACCCCTGCTTATATTCCATTTTCACATGAAACTTCCAGCAGTCAAGGGCTATTGTAATTGATACCTCTTTAGAGATGCCGCAGCATCGGATACTTTTTTTATTCTGATTTGAATGGATTTGTGAGTATCCCACAATATTACAACATTTGTTATTCCCTTATAATTCATTCGTGTATTAATTTTTTACATTGCCTGATTCCAATAACTTTGGAAAGTGGTAACAATCTTTTTGCCCATGACACTTGTATGAAAAATTTCTCCAAATGTTGTTTAATAATGGAGATCAGAAACATTGAGGTACAAATTGTTTATTAATGGTACTTTAGGCTAACCTAAAGGCAGGCACAAAAAGGTGGCAACAGTAGGAGGAGCCCCAGGAAAGCTCATGGAAAGAATCTGAGAATATTTGTAGGATAATGGCAAATTTGGCCAAATTTTATCTGGATCATAGTCTTAACTATTAATAAATGAACCCACTAAGTGAGCCATGCTCAGCCACTTCCACTTGTGCTTTTAAGAAGGTTTAAATGTCCATAGCAAATCTGAAATGGAAGGAGGATTTGATAGTGTCTCTGCAAGGCTTGCAGGGATGGAATAAGGTGTGCTGGTTCAAATGCTTTTATGAAGTCATCTACAAAAGGATGATGTTGAGGTTGTTATGATTGCCTCAATCACAAGGGACAGTGGTGTATAGGTTGGGATTGCTACTGCCAAGAATAAGGGCAGTGGGATCACCTGCGTGTTTTAAACATAGGAAATAGCCTAAAAGGCCATCTGGTACACTTGAATGAATTTTTGAAGTATTGTCTGTCAGCTTTAAAATTCAGCTGTCACATTTCATGGAAGGGGGGTGGGTGGAGGAGTTGAAAAGTTCAAGGTTATTCTGTATGTCGTATTAAGAAGTTCCAGTTGCAATTAATTGGTTCTCATGATTTATGAAGTGTAGAAGTGGGAGGAGAGAAGGTGGATTCACTGTAATGCGCGAAAATAATTTCACTTTGGGAAATTGCCTTTGGTATGCCAGATCTGTTCCTAAATAAATCAATTGAAGAGAAAATGTATCGGAGTGATTGATATCATGGATACTTTCTGGATGCCTTACACTGTCCTCATACACATTTGAGTTTCTTCCAAGAGCTAGGATGCCATAATGTACCAGCATAGTATATATGCGGATCCAAGCAGTGTTGCCTTTTGCAAGTGACAGGTGGAAATTTTGTCAGTCACCTTGAAGAAAGGAGGTGAACCAGAACAAACCTGTGCCACTCATCAACAATTCCCTATTGGCCAAAAAGGATACCATGGTCAATGGTATCAAAAGCCATGAGAGGATTAAAAAGGGCAAGGATGGATGCACAACCTCCCTCCCATTCCTCCTAGAGCAATTTTTGTTCTGTATCAGGGCCTGAATCCTGACTGAAAAGGGTCCAGATAATGTACTTCATCCAGGATCCTCTGGAGCAGGGGTCACCAACCTTTTGAACCTCAGGGACTACCATACTCATAATTTTAAATCCCAGGGACCACTAGCCGGTTCTGTGTGGCCTAATTTGTGAGTATGGCTTGATGGTCATGTGACTGGCTGGGCATGGCTTGTATGTAAATATTATAAACATTTATATAAATATTGAATTTTTTATAAAAAAAGAGCAACTTTTACCAAAATCAGGCAAAGCAGGAAGGCAGATTGAGTTGCTCACAGAATCACAGATTCATTCAGAGATCTATCTATCTGCCATTGGCTAGCTCAGTCTGTCACATAAAATTTGCTTGCAAGCAAACTCATAAAATTTGCTACCAAGCAAACTCACAAAATTAACTCACAACACACCATGTATGTAAATATTGAATTTTTGATAAAGAAACAACAACTTTTACCCAAAATCAGGCAAAGCAGGCAGGCAAATTGAGTTGCTCACAGAATCATTCAGTGATCTATCTATCTGCCATCGGCTAGCTCAGTCTCTCAAATTTGCTTGCCGTGTGTCTGCACTGAATAATAGAACTTTCAGTCCTAAGCAAGGTTTGGCTGTGCTTAAAAGCAGAGCCAAAGATCTAAAGACTAGCTAGAAAGCAAGAAATCCATTTCCTGCTTCCTAGCCAATCTAAATCTCCCGGCACAGCAAAACAGATGATGGTCAGAAAAAGGAAAAATAGCAATTTAGCAGACATGTTTGCCGGGTAAGGAGTGAGTGGGCAGAGAGGGGTTCCCGCAGGCCATGTGGGCTGCACAGCCTTGTGTTTCTGTGCAGTCTGGATTAATTGCTTTGGGGGGATGCTCTGGGGGTGAGATTTCTCTGCGGCCCACCAAAATTTTCTCATGGCCCACCGGTGGGCTGCGGCCCACCAGTTGGCAACCACTGCTCTGGAGTAGCAGAGCCATCACCTTCTCATCCACAAAAAGAAGGCGGGAAACTGGATAAAAATTGTCCAGAATGGTGAAGTCCAGAAATGACTTCAAGGGAACGATTAGCCTCTCTTACCATCTATAAAACCATAACTCATACTATTGAAGAAAGCAATATATAGAGAAACCACACAAAATCTATACCAAGAATGATATAATGTCCAGAGACACTCCTACTTTATTGAACACCACCATTTCCTCTCCAGCCAGGACTCTCACGGTTAATCACAATTTTGGATTAGTGAACAGCAGAAGCGATATTCAGCAGGTTCTGACCAGTTCTGGAGAACCGGTAGTGGAAATTTTGAATAGTTCAGAGAACCGGCAAATACCACCTCTGACTGGCCCTGCCCCCATTTATTCTCTGCCTCCTGAGTCCCAGCTGATCGGCTAGGTCTTCTTTTGTTGCCCTGCACAGGAGAACGGAGCTGGAAAGCAGGTTAGTGGGGTGGGTAGGGAATGGGATTTTGCAGTAACCTTCCCCCAGGAATGGGGAGGGAATGGGGATTTTGCAATATCCTTCCCCTGCCACGCCCACCAAGTCATGCCCACAGAACCGGTAATAAAAAATTTTGAATCCCACCACTGGTCCTTTTAGTCTCATGTTTTCTTTAAGCTGAAATTATTTCACCAGAGTCTTAGGCAGAAGGGTTTTTCACACCTGTTGAACTTTCTTCCTGGCAACTGGATGATCTAAAATTGAGTCATAATTCCTCCCTTCACCTTCTATGTTCTGTAGTGAATGCCAAAAAAAAACCCCTGCTATTCTTTTTTTTATTGTTGTTGTTCATTTTAGAGCTTATCAGCATATTTTGCTTACCTTGTTGTATTTCTAAACCTAATCTGAAGCAGGCATCATGTAGTAAAATATTATTCACTTTTTAGATGCAAATTTTTGTTAGCATCCACTGGCTGAACTTGAGAGTTGTTCTGTTTGTAGTCTTGCACACAGGATCAGCATAGTCCGCAGTATGTGGATCAGTATATCTTTCAGGCCACATCACTTTATTTAGAACCTGTACAAAAATAACAGACTTGAAAATTTATCTCTAGACACTCACATTCACCAACACAAATTTCTGATGGATAATGGAGAATTTCCTAAATAAAATTGCCCTATTTTCTTCACATATGATTAGATCAGCATTGATATAGCAAATTGTTTTGATATTGGTATTGTTGTCATTAGACTACAGAGTTGACTTCCAATAGAGACAAAAAGCAGTAATTCACATATCATGCAGGAGTCAGGACTGCCATTTCAAAATGTCTTTTACTTCTCAGCCAGATATCACAGCTTCTATCTATCTGCTTATTCTCTTCACATTTTGATATTTACTTTGCATTAGACTGAACTGATTTTAACAGTAACTGCCAGACTGCGTACTGGCCCAGCGAGGTGAATGGGACTGAATAGCCAGTCCTCAGAAAAGGTTATTCACTCAATCGCTGAATAAATCATTGCTCTAAGCCAATTTTCTAAGCAGGTGGCATGCTTAAAACAGTAATTTAAGCAGAAACATTTAGGAGGAATATGGGCACCTATTTGCATGCAAAAAGTCCTTAGGTCAATCTGAGCTAGGCTCAGAAACCCTTATCTGAATGCTTCAGTCAAGGCAACATTCATTGATCTGATTTAATATCAGGCATCTTCTTCGTAGGGTTGAGTCTTAGTGCTTATTCTTAAATGGCCTAAAATATATATTTTTAGACAGAAGATTGAAGTGTATTTTCAGTTCTAATTCAGAAAGCAAACATACTTCACTATTACAAGTTTGGGAAACATTTATTTTAAAAATTAAATGGAAAAGGTTTTTTCTGAGTAATGAGTATGTAGTCAGGGAATGCATAATTGTTTTTTTTTTTTATGAAATCCATGCTTCTTTCTTCCTGATCATATATATTCTTTCCAGTTTCAGAATCTTGTGCTGGGAACAGTATTATTTCCATCCATTATATCCGGTAGTTTCACTTGTGATAATGGATATAGGATGCAATGGAAGTGTCATAGATTACCTGAGGCATTGCTACAGATGAATGAGATAGTCCCCCCTCTTGTAATTTGTTTTTAAATGTTATATTTTCACATTCATTTAGCTATTGTCCTGGTTGATCATTCTTCTGTTCTGGATTATTTATTCAGCAAAGTATAAGAAAAAATAGAAACAAAGGAAGATGTGATTTCTCATAACAATGGCCTGCCATTTCATGAGTATCCTATCATTTTTCTCCCAGATCTATAAAGGCCATATTCTTTTCCTTTCTGTAACAGATGAATGTTCAGAGTTATTTTTCTGAAACATAAAAGAATAGCAATAGAATATATTATCTCTTTTCCAACACAACATTGTAATTCTATTTTTTCCCTTACATGAAGATAAGTTTTAGCCTAAATATGGAACTTGCTGAGCACACATAGAACAGATTAGCCTGACTCCTCTAAGGTATGTAGATTTTGCTCGTGTTTTGATTTCTTTTTATTGCCTTTTCACCTTCGTAATTATAATACAACATCTGCTCAGTCACTGGTCACCAACCCTTATTTGCTGATGCCATCCCACTATGGCACAACCATTCATGTGTGATAGCTGTATCCAATCGGGAAAGATCTTGCTGTGAGAGGTTAGATTGGGCACACAAGGAATAGCTCTGGGGGCAAAATGTTGCAAAACAAAAGGCTGCATTAGCCTCTTGCCAGAACGCTGAAGGCAGCATTTAATTAATACCATCATTTACATAAGCATCTTTATCTAGCTTGGATACTCAGGCTGATAATAATTGCTTGTACTTGTATTTTACTTGGCAGTTGAATAGAAATTGAAATGAAATCACCCAAGGGGTGGGGGGACAGCTATTAGAGAACTAAACAAAAAGAATTCAGCAGTAAGTTTCTTCATTTATTTTAATTGCCAAAGAAGCAGAAATGAAATGTTTCAGTTACGTGATACTGTAAAGACCTTAAACACAAATTTTATCTTAACATTGTATAGTTTATATGGAAAAGCTTATCTGTGCTATTGGAACAATCAATTTGTTTTCTTTTGAATTACAATATTGTTTACTTAAAATATAATTATTGTTCATGGTCAATCATTTAATGCATTGTGACATATTGGCTTTGAAAGGAGAATCTAATTCTAGTTAGTTGCTATTAAAGCATACTGGATGAACATTTCAGCATTTTAAATAATGTGCTTGTGAGCCTTGTTAATGCCTTTTTTTTATTAGGATGCTGCATAGAACAAGGTTGAATTGAACCACACTATGGAATGTACACACTATATTAATCTACACATTATTTATTCAAAATCCATCATTTGTAAATAAACCATAATTAACTTATTAAACTTAGTGTGCTTTATTCTGAAAAATATTCAAAGCCAAAATCTTTGTTATAAAGTGAAATAGCTGGATACATCTTATATGTTAACCCACTCACAAATAAACTACATTCTGCCAAATATATACAAATCTAGTCAACAGGTATTGTATTTATGAGCTGTGCCTGTCTTGTTGATAACAATTACTCAACACGCAGCCAATTGTCAAAGATTATATCGTTTCAGAAACTAGCTATTTATCTAAAGAATTTTCTCATTTACGGTATGTTATATTGAAACTTCATCCTTAAATTTGTATGTCATCCTTATGCGAGGACTATGCTAATCTTTTCTGCAGTAATCTAATACAGTGAATGGGCAGATTGTATTAAAATTGTATTCAACTTAAGTCATTGACTATGATCAAGTAAATTTTGGTCATCCATCTTCTTTCTCATTTATATTTTTATCCCACTTTTTCTTAGGAATCATATATAGCATTTAAGGGACTAAATTATCCCATTCTTTCCTCAATATTTACTAGCCAGCAGATCACTCTCAATGCAAGTTGAAGATGTTCAAACACTGGAGGTTTTTAAGACGAGATTGGACAACCTTTTGCCTGAAATGATATAGGGTTTCCTGCTCATGCAGGGGATTGGATTAAAAAACCTCCAAGGTCTCTTCCAACTCTGCTATTCTGTTAACAATTGGGCCTCATGGTGGAGTTAATGAACAGGAGCTCATATTAGAAGAGACTTTTGCAATGGTTAATTGGAGAGGAGAAAAGGAATGGAGTACACCAACCACTTACCTTCAGAAACTAAGCATCTGAGAGAGGTTAACTGATCAAGGAAGCTAAAGCTTCAAGGTCTGTAAAACTATAGCATAGATATTATCTTTTAGTTCCTAAAGAAGAAAAATATAAAGTTACCAACAATATCAATATTATCAAATCAAACGTTTATTGTCAATGCACAACATGCGTACAATGAAATTGAAATTATATGAAGGCAGAAAGATATCGGGATAAGATGCTTTTCACTGCATTGCATATCATAATAAATGTACAGTTGTCTGCTTGATGGACACAAATTGTGAGCTTATGCTCAGTACAGTTATCTTCTAGCTAGCAGTGAGCAAGTCCTTTGCCTTGAAACAAAAAGAGTTGAATTGGAGATGCGTAGACAGCCTGAGATATATGTTGACAAAAACTTCTAGAATGCAATAATTTTGTCACAGTTTATTTATTTTATTTATTTATTTTATTTGTCAATTGCTTACAAGATAATAGATATAAGTAAAACATAGTTATGAATACATGGATACATATAAGAAAAATAAAATATAAAAGAAACAATAGGACAGGGACGGTAGGCACGTTGATGTGCTTATGCACGCCCCCTAGAGACCTCTTAGGAAAGGGGTGAGGTCAATAGTAGACAGTCTAAGGTTAAGGTTTTTGGGGTTTGGGGAAGAAACCACATAGTCAGGTAGAGTATTCCAGACATTGACTACTCTGTTGCTGAAGTCGTATTTCCCGCAATCAAGTTTGGTGCGATTAACCTTGAGTTTGTATCTATTGTTTGCTCTTGTGTTGTTATGGTTGAAGCTGAAGTATTCATTGACAGGTAGGATATTGCAATGTATGATTTTATATACTATACTTAGATCGGACCGAAGGCGGCGTAATTCAAGGTTTTCTAGGTCTAGAATTTCGAGTCTGGTAGCATAAGGTATTCTGCTATGAGTAGAGGAGTGGAGGATTCTTCTCGTAAAATATTTCTGGACTTTCTCAACTGTGTTAATATCAGATACGTAATGTGGGTTCCAGACTAATGAGCTTTTTTGGCTATGTAGTTACAGTGGTCTCTAGCACTTAGGTCATTTGAGATGACTAGTCCAAGATCCTTGGCAGAGTTTGGATCATCAGCAAGGTCTTGACTATTCAGCCTGTATTTTATTTTCTGATTTTTTTTGCCAATATGTAGGACAGAGCATTTATTTATTGAGATCTGAAGTTGCCATTTGTTTGACCATTCTGATACGTAGTTAAGGTCTTTTTGAAGGGTAGTGGTATTTTCTGTGGTGTTGAATAGCTTTACATCATCAGCGAAGAGAACACAGTTGCTCTTGATATGATCACAGAGGTCATTTATGTAGAGTATGAAAAGAGTTGGTCCTAGAACACTGCCTTGGGGGACACCACTGTTGACAGGTATAGAATTTGATAGGACTCTCCCAATTTTGATCATTTGTTGTCTGTTTGACAAGAATGCTTCTATCCAGTTACGCAGGTGTCCAGAGATACCATAAGATTTTAGTTTTAGGAGTAGTTTGTCATGTACCACTGAATCAAAGGCTTTGCAGAAGTCTATGTAGATTGCGTCTATTGCTTTGCCCTGATCGCGTTGTGTAGTCCATATGTTTTTGCAATGTAAGAGTTGCAGATTACATGATAGTTTTTTCCTAAAACCAAATTGTTTATTAGACAGTAGGTTGTTTGTTTCTAAGTGGAGGATGATGGATTGGTTAATAATTGATTCCATGATTTTACACGTGACGCAGCATAAAGAGATTGGTCTGTAATTTTCAACTAGGCTGGGGTCTACCTTTTTGAAGATGGGGATGACCGTGGCTTGTGACCATAGTTTTGGCAAGGAGCTGGTCCTGAAAGATTTTTCAAAGATTATGCTTAGAGGTTCTGCTATGGCAGTGGGTAGCTTTTTTAAGAAGTAGGCACATATTCCATCCGGTCCAATAGATAGAGATGGTTTTAGATTGCGTAGTGCTTTTTCAACATTGTCTTCTGTAAAATCAATATGTATTAGATCACTGTAGTTGTCAGTGGTTCGACTAGGAAATACTGGGCATGATCCATTGCTGCTTACAAATACTGAGCCAAAGAATGTGTTAAAGAGGTTGGCTTTAATAGTGTCATCATTGCAGTCTTTACCATTAGGTCCTTTCAGGGGTGGGATGGACCTTGAGTCTTTTAGTTTGTTGTTTATAAAATTGTAGAAAGCACGGGTGGAATTGGTGCACAGAAGGTTTTCTTCTTGTTTAATGTGATAATTGGTGCATTCAGTTTTTATCTGGTGGCATAAATTTTTGTACCGGCTTTTGAAGTTGGCAACATGACCAGATTTGTTTTTCTGCCAAAGTGATTTCTTTTTGGATTGAAACTTCCTTATTGTTTTGGGTAATGTGTTTTTTCTGGTTTTGGGAGTTGTTAATGGTATATGTAGTTTGATGACTCTTTTGACTTCAAATAAAAATATGTTGTAATGGTCTTCTATAGTATTGCATCCAGAGATTAGAAATTGTCAATCAAGGGATGAGAGATCGTTGTTTATAAGATCATAGTTGCCTTTTTTGAAGTTATAATTGGGGATTCCGTCATTGTGATGATTTTTGTGTGGATGTATGTTGAGACAAAAGTCAATCGTGTTGTGGTCACTGTTGGAAAAGGGTTCTTTAATTTGTATTCCGTAAATTGAATTCAAATTATTGCAGAAGATGAAATCGAGGCAGTTGTTAAGTCTAGTGTTGTTGGTTACTAGTTGTTCTAGTCCCAGATTTGTTACTGCATTGTAGAAGATTGCATGTGTGGGTTCAGTTGTACATTCATTAAGGGTCCAGTTAATATGAGGTAGATTGAAGTCACCAAGAAAGATGAAAGCATGAGGGCAGGATGCTGCCCATGTTAGTAGTGTATTTAGCTTGTTTGCATGTTCAATGTCATAATCAGGGGCTCTGTAACATAGTAAGAACCGAAATGTGATATTTAAGGACAGTTCACAGACGATGGTCTCAGGAATAGGAAGCTCCTGGGTAACTTGGATGCTTTTTAGATGTAGGGACTTTTTATAGAAGATAGCAACACCACCTCCTCCATGGATTTCATGATCTGATCGGTAAACATGATAGTCTCTTACTGTGGTAATGGAGTCAGGGAGAGATGCATTGAGCCATATTTCACAGACAAATATGATGTCGAATTTAGCCATATTTAGTAAGAGGAGAAATTCAGGTATTTTATTTACAAGGCTTCTTGCATTGAGTAGCTTGCATTTAAGACCAGTTATAGTTGGGATAGAGGTAGTTTGGGGCGTGCATGTCTAGTTTTGAGTGATGATGGATTGGATGGGGTGGGGTTGGATGCGGAGTTGTGGGTTGTGTGACTTTCTTTTGATGCAATCAGCTCTGTAGTCAATGTATAGGTCAAGATAGTAGCTCCTTTCCACTCAAGGAGAACAAGGGTCTTGGAGAAGGACCCCTTTTAAAAATAATGAAGCCATTCCTGTAGGAAGGACACAGTCATTCAGTGATGAACCCACATTGGTCAGCCCTGTAAGACATGCCAGATCAGGAGAATCCACAAGTCTGACTGCAATTATATTTTATTGATACAGATTATGGTAACAGAACTTTGAAAGCTTGACTGAGTCACATCTATGGTTCTAAAAACTCCACATACTGTGGTGCTTCAATGGGGAAGAAAGTGAAAGATCTTAAGTTTGTAGGTGATTCATTCATTCAGGATTTGTGATGGAAATATACATTGCAAGGTGACTTGCCCATCTGGTGCAAAAATTGCCGGTATTGTAAGATGTTTAGATAAATTACTGGGCTGTGGTCATATTAGCACCAATTATATAGAGAAATGTAGTTACCAAACCCTGGAAACTAAATTTAGTTTGCTAGATAGCAGATGACATCCAAGATTGCCAAGATGGCATTTTGAAAAAAAGCTACTTATTTGATGAATAGGGCCAACTAGACAAGCAGAGTTGACAAGCAGAGGGATCTCAGCCTTTGAATAAGACAGTAACATCAGGCAGAGGAATGCTGTATAGATTTATTAGGCACTGGAAAATGTTTTAGCATAATTGAAACTTTATAAAAAGGACATCTACTCAAACTGAAGTTGGAAACATTTCCTGGTGCAAAAAACCTGGCAGAGTAATTTTTAAACCAATTCTTAAGGGAATACTGGCAGCATTTGGTTAGACAGCATTTGGCTAGACAGCTTTTGGTTCAGGAAGGTACAGATATTTGATACTATCAGAGACCAGTGCTAGAAGTAGGTTAATGAGAGATTGTGTCAATCAGGAGATGAAAGGGAGACAAAAATGCTGTGAAAAAGGTTCATGCTAAAATGTGAAAAATATGTGACATACTGGTGTTTCTGTGTTAGTGCTATCAGCTTGTAAGATCAGAAATTGGATTTTGAACAAAATAGGTATAGTGAGTATAACTGAAACGTGCTGGAATGGGAAAATTAATGGACTATAGTCATTCCTAGATGCAAGCTTTATAGTGAAGACAAGGGTAGGGTCATTTTGGAAGGTTTTCCTCTTTATATCAAGTAAAATATCTAACATACTAGGAAACAACAAAAAGCCCATGTTTATTCATAAAATCACTGTTTGGTCACAGTGTTCTTTGAAAATCATACAGTATTAGGCCACAGTGTCCATTGGTTTTAAAAGTTCCAATATAAAGCTTCATCCCTCATGTAAGTAGGTGCAGTTTCATCACGCATATTCAGAAGAGATAGAATGTGCTCCAGAATATTGTAGTGAGAAATTCCAGATGTGACAAGAGCTTTAAAAGATCTCTTGAATTAAGTGAATGTTGAATCGAATGATAGATATACATTAAATGTTAGTATATAATTTTATCAAGGATTTTGATTGCAGTAATAAAAACTAATAGAAATTAAACTTAAAAAAGAATAGTAAGAAAGAAAAATGTGAGTAAAAAAGAACAGAAAGAATATTATGAAAAAAAAGAAAAATACATAGAAGATTTCCAATTTTCATTGCAGAAATATAAACAAATTTAGTAATCTTTCACCCCTATAAGGTTACAGATATATCTTCATCCCACATCTCATCCCTTTATAAGCAAATCCAATAAACATTTTTTTGGATTCAGCAAAAAGTTGGTAAAGAGTTGCCAGTACTTTGCAAAAAAAAGTGTCATTTTAACTATGACTGAATAAACCAGCTTTATATTCCTTCCTTTTACTTCTAAGTCTTAATCTTTGGTCCATTGAAGTATTGTAGGATTTGGTTTTGTCTTCAGTTCGTCTTTATCCTACTACTCAGACTTCTTCAATTCACTTCTCTAGATCTAATAAGAAAACATTTCATCTGTATTTCCCCATTAGTCTTTAAAACTTCAGTCAGGTTTTTTGGGTGTGTGTATATCCAATAAAGCATACTTTTCTAAATAATTTTCTTGATCTGTCATTTATAGTTGCCACTTTGAGTACTTTCTCTGCCTTGTCAAACAAAATTTGTTCCACATCTGTTATTTTCTCATTAACATCTTTTGGACATTATCAGTACATATAAATCAGATATCATTGCTGACACTATTGATAGTATAGTTACTAATTTCTGGCTCCATTTTTCAAAGATCTCCATTAATATTTCTGATATAACATTTTGGGTCATTTTGTAAGTCTTAGTTAACCAATACCAAAAGTAGGCTTTAATTCCCCCGCTTCTACATAGAATGCTGAATATTTTTTTTTAATGGCAAGACTAGATCTTATCATTTTCAATCAGATCCATGATTCAGTCCCTACCATCTCTATTTTAAAAAGCACAAAGAGTAGAAGCATTTAAAAATATCTTCAGAGAACTATTGGAAACTGAGCTAGTGAAATAGAAAGTGGTAGAATATATTAGAATAGGGAATATTATATCATAGGTCAGAAGAATTTGAATTTTGAAAGCAACCATGGGCAGTCCTACATAATGGCTAGTGCAGAATATCTTCTCGTAAAAAATAGCTAGCACAATCATAAAATGCTTACTTACTGAAAACTATAATTGGGGCAAACCTCTTAAGACATAGTTTTTTAACTACATGTTTTTATGAATGATGACTGAAAATGGGATAAAGAAGGCTGTCATGTAAACTATAAGAATAATTGTAGACATAACCTAGCTCATGCTTAATTTCTTGGAAATGTCCATGCTATTTCCTTGGCAGTATTATAGGAGTGGTTTGTCATTACTTTTTCCAGGACTTTCTTTTTTAATTTCTTCATTATTATTTATTAAACACATTTATATGCATTTTTCTTGTTACTTTCCAGGCTAATCTTCATCCCTGGCATTTCTCGTCCAAGAAGCTTCTTCAGCTCTGACTGGATAGTTGGGAATGGAAAGATTTATATTTCTTGCAGACAGCTGGTCACTTGCATTCTTTTAGAGTCGTTGAGGCCACTTGGAGGTTTATCTGTGTCCTCAGAGTCACCTGAGTAATGCAAATGGGTGTGGAGCCTTTTTGGAACTGCTGAAAGGACTATGTTGTAGATTGGAGATACCGTGTTTCTCCAACAATACGGCCTCCACCAATCGGAAGACCCAACATGTTTTCTAGGCATGAAATGAAATTAAGCCCTCCCCCCAAATTTAGGCCTAGTTTAAAACATGCTGGGGGGAGGGCGGGGGTTAAAACATGCTGGGGGGAGGGGGGGGAAACTTGCCTTTAACAGTGCCCTGCGCGGCGCTGCCGCTGTTCTCACACCAGCAGGAAGTGTAGAAGTGTTTCTGCTGCTTCTCGGGTGAGGGAACTGCCTCCATGGCTTCCACAGTTCGAGCAGCAGCAGAAACGCTTCCACGTTCCCGCCGGCACTGCTGCTGTTGTCGTGCCGGCGGGAACATGGAAGACACACAGGCTTCCGCACACACCTGAGCAGCAGGAGAAATGCTTCCACGTTCCTGCCGGCACTGCTGCTGTTCTTGCGCCGGTGCCGGCGGGAACTGTGGAGGTAAATGAAGGAAAAGCAAGATCAGCAGAGGAAGCAG
Organism: Bungarus multicinctus; assembly: GCA_023653725.1. NCBI lineage: Eukaryota > Metazoa > Chordata > Lepidosauria > Squamata > Elapidae > Bungarus > Bungarus multicinctus. The sequence continues at coordinate 835,661 of JAGDQI010000444.1, read as the reverse complement.
CAGTGGCAGGCGCCGAAGGTCTTGCAATTTAAAATGCCCTGCCAAAGCCAACATCCACACCGCTGCCGCCCACCCGCTGATGGGGGGGGGGAGAGAAATTAATTCACCCCCGAAAGGACGGCCTAGCCGTTTTTTCAAGGCTCAAAAAAAAAATAAGGCCCTGCCTTATTTTGTGAGAAACACGGTAAATGATGATGTCATATCTATCCATCTACCTTTGGGACGATCAGGTTTGACTCTTCATCCTTTTTGAGGTTAGCCTAGTAAGTCAGGTATGATTCTAGATGTAGATGAATGACATCAGTTTTCTAAGTTGAGTCAAGTGTCAGCCCTGGAGCTATTTTCCTTGGCGTCTTCAGGGCTGCCACAGTGGTGGCTGGGCGAGCTGTGGGAATGGGAATGGGGAGGTAGAGATAACCTAGGCCTTGTAACCAAAATAAAATTCTTTTCCTCTGAGAACCAAGGACATTCCCACCAGGTGTGAAGAAGTGGGGTGTGAGTGTGGATGAACTTTGGACTGTGACCTGATTGGGCCATGTGATGGTCTGAAGGGGCAGGAGGAGGAAAATTGTAACTTTTTACTAAGTGGAAATCTGAGGGATTTTAGATTTGGGTTTCCCCAGATGTGCCAATATGACATGCCTAATAAATCTGTGCTTTGAGGAAGATGTCTGCCTTGGAGTTTCGATTCCATTGAGGGTGTTAGTTGGAACCCTGACATTAAGTATAAAGTATAGGGATTATACAAACAAGTTGAAACTCCACCTTCTAGTCTCTTAGGTGTTCTCTATAATTTTGGTTTACCTTTATTTTTCTGTGGTGAACTGGACACTTAAACAAAGCAGTAATTTTTTAACTAATCTCAATTTTCACTTTGTAAGAAATTCCTATGAAGCCTACGCAGTTTGGAACGCAGAAAGATTCTTATAAAGAGGATGGTAATGATTTGCTTACAACATGGTGGTTTTTATTTCATTATAAACAGACAAAAAAAAAGTGTGGTGATACAGGGAACCTGAAGGAGATCTACTGCAGTGTAATGATTAAGATATTAGACTAGGAGTCAGGAAACACAAGTTCTACTCCATCCATCACCATGAAATGACTTTAGACTAATTACTGTCTTTAAATCCAACTTAACTCCAAGGACTGTGCTGGTCAATGACCATCATTGTGGAAACCCAGAGAGATGAGAAGACTTTTTTTTTTTTAATTTTATCAAGCGATTGTTAGATAACAGGTATAAGTATAAACATGATTATGAATACATGAAATGGATACGAATAAGAAAAAAAAGAAACAATAGGACAGGGACGGTAAACACATTGATGCACTTATGCACAATATATTATATATAACATATCACACTATATTGTGACTGATACAAAAGCATAAGAAAACGCTAAAAAGAAACTCAAAATGTTTCTCTGGGTGTAGGAAGGGGATAAAGGGAAACAAACCAGATTTTTGACATTCTGTTACTACAGTTTAGATCAGTAAACTTCCAGTCATTCTGGAGGAGTCTGTTTCCTGACCTGACTTACCTAAAATGACTGACAATGGTAAAGATTTATTTGATTTGAGATTTGTTAAAAAGAAAAGAGTTGTTTAAAAAAGTTGTTAAAAAGAGATTGAAAAATTAAAGAAGGATTACTGTTCATGACATCTTGTGTTCCTGGATGTATAATGTTGAATATAGATATTAATTAATACATACATTTAATAATTAATGTATCAAAGGAAGTTCCTGCAGTCACATAGATGTATATACCATTTGCATTATACTCAGTGCATCACGAATGCTTTTGTAGGCACATATATTCAAAGCTCCTATTATGGTTTCCCCCTACTACTATTGCAATACTGCAGATAACTAGTAAACACTATAGTCTCCTTTTTATTCAAGTTAGGTGTCCACATAATGAATTTGCTATATTTTCATGTTAATGTATGTGACAAAATTATATATATAACTGCAACTTATTTTTTCTTTTGGGTTTTTTTTTTCTGTAGTTTTGTTTTAGATACACTTTTTGCCAGGAAAGAATCCACTGAAATAATCATCTCCTTTTAACGACCCCATAAATCCTTGTGGGATAGAGTCTGAGTAACTGAATGGAGCTGAGTGGCTGGATGCCCTTCCTGTTGCTAATGCAGAGCTTTGTTCAGCAGATAAATTCTCATTGTGACTAGAGCCATGATGGCGAACCTATGGCACGCGTACCACAGCTGGCACACAGAGCCATTTGTGTGGGCACGCGAGCCCCAGCCAAACTTACCTGCACTGCGCATGTGCGTGCTTCCCAGCTGATTTTTGGCTCGCTTGAGGCCATTTTTGCCCTCCCAGAAGCTTGAAGGAAGCCTCTGCAGCCTCGGGAGGCCGAAAAATGGGCCTTCCGGAAATACCAGAAATGCCAAAATGGGCCTGTTTTCAGCTTCCAGAGGGTCCAGAGGCTTCCCTTGAGCCTCCAGGAGGGCGAAAACAGCCTCTCCCAGGCTCCAGAAGCCCTCTGGAGGCTGAAAACAGGCACTTCCGGTATTTCCAGAAGGCCCCTTTTTCGGCCTCCAAAGGCTGCAGAGGCTTTTCTCGAGCCTGTGGGCGGGTGAAAACGGCCTCAAATGGGCCAAAAATCAGCTTTGAGGTGTGCGCATGTGCAGTGCAGGTAAGGGGGCAGGTGGGGGTGTTGCACGTGCATGCACAGGGGACACGGCACATTGAATTATGGGTGCCAGCACATGCATGCTTTCGGCACACCACAACAAAAAGGTTCACCATCACTGCCCTAGAGAGAGAAATAACTGCCTCTGTCTAGGATCAAACTCACAGCCTCCTGCTTATGAGGTGAGAATTCCATCTCTAGGCCACCACACCAGATGTGTGCCCTTATTATCAAAGTTTCATTGAAACTGATCCCATTGACCTGGAACGTTGTCGGGAATTGTCAGTTCTTAGTTTTGGCTTCCAAGAGACTAATTCCACAAGTTGCTCTCTGCACAAATTAAACACTGACCATGGTTTATAAAATGTAGATTAGCCATTTGTCTTGTCAAGTTATTAAATATTGCTTTTTAACAGTAAAGATATTCATAGCAATTTTTTTTGTTGTGTATGAAGTAAAAATATGCCTCAGCATTGTGGGATCAAAAAACAAGATGGATAAAGCCAAGAAGGAACTGACAAACTCTTTGGGAAGAAGTCCATATCCCCCATATCCCAATAGCCAAAAAGCAGACTCTACTCCAGGAACCAGCTCAACTCCAGTGGATGCTTCCTCCAGACCATTCAATAAGAAATATCCAGTGGTAAAAGAACGTGGATTTTATTCTGATGTCCTAACACCTGGTGCTTCAGATCTCTTGGGCGTAAGTATATAGAATCTCACTTTTCTTCTTATACAAAAAGTACTCATACAGGTAGTCCTTGACCTACAACAGTTTGTTTAGTGACCATTCAAAGTTTCAACAGCACTGAAAATAGTAACATGACCATTTTTCACACTTATGACCATTGCAGCATCCCTGGGGTCATGTGATTTATATTAGGATGCTTGACAATTGACTCATATTTATGATGGTTGCAGGGTCCCAGAGTCATGTGATTCCCTTTTTGCAACCTTCTGACAAGCAAAGGCAATGGGGCAGCCAGATTCAGTTAACAACTGTGTTACTAACTGAACAACTGCAGTGATTCACTTAACGTGGCAAAAAAAGTCTTAAAATGGAGCAAAATTCACTTAACAAATTTCTTACTTAGGAACATAAATTTTGGGTTCAATTGTGATGGTAAGTTGAGGACTACCTATATTAAATAAATGGATGGATGGAATAGGATAGGATAGGATAGATTAGATTAGATTAGATTAGATTAGGATAGAAAGAAAGACAGACAGACAGGCACAAGGTACTTTGGAGCAGGTAGAGAAATAAATAGCACATCTGCAATTTCTTACAGTAAACAATAGTTTTCTTGGAATTGCATAGCAACTAGAGAGAACAGCCATTGAAACTGGGAATATATGAAGCTACTTTAAGGTGTTGCAGATAGCTGTTAGGTGAATGCCCCTGTGTGTTCCTCAAACACTTTTTGGCCTTGAATCTGAAGCACTGCACAGAATGAACAAATATATACATTATGGTTCTATTTCATCAATAGGAGTAATTGCTGATTTTCTAATTTCATTCTTTGCCAGTTTCTATCTTCCTTCCCTTCAAGCTATTCTTAATTTGGATAGGAAGATGGAAAATAGATTGTTTTCAGTTCTCTTCTAATTTCTAAGGAGAGAAATTGCCACTTTTGAAAGAAAAGACTGTGTTTCTCACAAAATAAGGCAGGGCCTTATTTTTTTTTGAGCCCCGAAAAAATGGCTAGGCCGTCTTTTTGGGGATTAATTAATTTCTCTCCCCCCCCCCCCATCAGCAGGTGGGCGGCAGCGGTGTTCCCGCCGGCACGACAACAGCAGCAGCGCCGGCGGAAACGTGGAAGCGTTTCTGCCGCTGCTCAGGTGTGTGCAGAAGCCTCCTGTCACACAGGAACTGTGGAAGCCATGCAGGCAGCTCCCCCGCCCGAGAAGCAGCAGAAACGCTTCTACACTTCCTGCTGGCGCGAGAACAGCAGCAGCGCCGCGCAGGGCACTGTTAAAGGCAAATTTCCCCCCCCCCTCCCCTCCAGCATGTTTTAACCCCCGGCCTCCCCCCCCAGCATGTTTTAAACTAGGCCTAAGTTTGGGGGGAGGGGCTTAATTTCATTTCATGCCTAGAAAACATGCTGGGTCTTCCTATTGGTGGAAGCCATATTGTTGGAGAAACACGGTAGCAGTCTTTATTCAATAGTATCTCAGATGCTTTCATAATTAGCTTGGCTTTCCCATAATTGTTATACAAGGGCATCCCATATGTTGTAATTCTGTCTTCAACTGATTTGCTTCAATAAAATTTAAAAGCTTAAATTAAGTTTTAATAATTAAAATGAGAAAGACTAGAAAAGGGAAAGCAGAATTGAAACGCATGTAAAGATTGATTTATAATATCAGAGGTAAAAGAAAAATTCTGCTTTATGTTTATTGGAAGTCATTATAGATATAGTATGATTCACTAACTGTACCAGAAGCTGTATTTTTTTTAAATCAGTAGGTTGTATCCAAATGTGTCCATTAGATATTTGAATTCTCAATAATTTCTGCAAAAGATGGTGCAACTGGGGAAATATGATGTTTGTATATGTCATACTGAGGATTGTAAATATGATGCTTCTTATGTTTATATTTATCCAAAAACTCAATACAGATTGAAACAAATGCAGGTTCACAAGTGATTATTTTCCAAACTAAAAGTTATATTCATCCATACATTCATGCATCCATGAGTATCTATTTCACTTAAACTCAGACAGGGATCTGGCAGATTAAGCTGGTACTGGTAATAGTTTTCTTTGCCAGACTTACTCACCATAGAGTCTTGTTATGAATTCCAGCAGAACTGAGTAAGGATATCCATTGTGCATAGTACCTGGTCCTTTCTGATGGGTACAAAATGCTACCGTTTCACCACAGTTGAGTAATTTCACTTGATGCCTTTCTTAAAAGTCTCCTACCTATAGTAGGAGTCATACAATAGAGGCTTACTACTTTGTCTTGTTTGGGTGGGAACTTCTCTTGTTCTAAGAATATTTTTTCTTCAATAACTATCTTTTGTTTTGTCTTTTTTAAATGTTCATTTGGTAATTTTCTATTTATTGTATGACCCAAGGAGTGACAATCAATGCTCATGATAAGTACATAAGCACACTGATAACAATATGATGCCATTATTGGGAAAATAGTTAGAAAGTTTTCATTGTATGTATAGAGGCCTGCTCATGTAGTTGTTGAGAATCTTAGGAAATTGCATGTCAACTGAATTGGAGATTTCAGTATTTTCTTCTCTATATTTTGTACATTTAGAATTCTTGACCTTTCTTCTTCTTGAATTTTTTCTTGTATTTAATTTCAGGATGTGTGCACTGGTCCCAATGTGTACCAGGATTTATTACAGCAGTCAGAGCTTGAGGAGCATACACCAGAAGGTAAACATACAGCAAAGGATACTATCATTATCTTTCTTACTGAGAATTGGGGGAAAAAGTTGAGCTCCTGGAATCCAGCAGTGAAAATAGTGAAGAATGAGAGTTGATCATATAGTGTCAAAATCAGCAGAGCACCTGGAGTAGAATAAAAACAAACAAAAGAAATGTAGGTTTATAAACAACTTTATGTGACCCAGACTATTTCTGTGAAGCCACTGTGAATAAAAGAAAGAACATCAAGAAAACAAATCTCCAATTGAACTCCTTGAACAATTAAACTCCTTGAAGAAATGTTTGGTTTTGGTTTGGAGACATGAGAGATGGCATATACAATATGTAAATACTTTTGTACTTTTGCATAAGAACAATATTTTAAAATATATGAAATATTGGAAAAATGACATTCTGGATAGCGATAAATAAAAACTAAGGTAATCTCAAAACAGCCATAGCCATAGTTCATAAAAAAAAAGATTTTTTCATAAAAAAAAGATTTTTATGCATAGTGCATAAAAATCACTTTATGCAAAATGAGCAGGCCTGAGAATGCTTTTCAGTTCTAGTTCATTCTTGTCAGTTGAGGAATTGACTAAACAAATGCCAAACTAAACAAATGCCAAACACATTGTAATTGAATTAATCCATCTTGCTGCTGGTTGTCTTCTTTCTCTCTTTCCCTCTACCTTTCCCAGCGTTACAGACTTCTTCAGAGAGCTAGGTTGGCATTATCAAATATGATAATTTGAGCAAGGTTATTTGTGCCTAAAGTGAGTACTCTGAATTGATTTCTTGTGTAATCTATTTGTTTGTTGAGTCTTCTCCAACACTAAAGTTCAAAATCATCAATATTTTTTCTATTTGATTGATGGATGGCCATATAATTTTGTTCACTAAATAAATAAAAATGTCCTCCTCACTCGAAGTCCAACATTCGGTTTCATTATGTGTCACAAGGAAAACCAATGTCTTAGATATAGACACAGCATGGCATCTGAATATTTTTTTTCAAGGATGTATTGTTACCTTATCAAGTTCTAGCCTGTGGTACATTTCCTTTAGTATTAATATTGACCCTGAAAGGCTATTCACCACTTCTGTAATTGATCTTCATTATCTTATTCTAAGGCTGGTTGCTATATCTGTTATTACTGATTTGATCTTCTTTATATTTAATATTAGTCCTTTTTGCACTGTGCTCCTTGACTTTCATTTACAGCTTCCAGAACATTTTTATTTTCTGCTATCAAAATAGCATAATCAGCATAATGTAGATTATTGATTTTTTTCCCTTCAGTTTTAAATGATGCTCATCTTTTTTTAATCCAACTTCTTTCAATATATATTCAGCATCTAGGTTGAATAAATAAGGTGAGAATACACATCCTTGTCTCACTCCTTTGCTGACTGGAGCCAGTTTATTTCACAATGTTCTGCTCAGATTGTGATTTCTGACATGTTTAAATGTTTTCCAGGAGACCAATGAAATGTTTTGAGATTCCCATTTTTCTAAGCACATTCCACAATTTTATACAGTGAAGCTTATAAAAGGGCTTTCTATAATCATTGTAGCACTTTTTGAATTCTTCCTATATTTTTGGCTTTAATGTTGCCTCACTTGTTCCTTAGACTTTTCTAAAACTAGCTTGAACATCTTCCTTTCCATCTAGGGTTCTAATGTACATCAGATAGTTCTTAACATTACTTTGTTAGCATGTAAAAATTAAAGAGATTTTATAATAGTTTGTACACTCTATTATGTCTCCTTTTTTGGTATTGGTATCTAGACTGACTACTTCCAATGTATTGGCCACTATGTAGGTCTCTAGACTTTCTGGTATAATTTAGACAGAAACTTTACTGATTTCTTCTGTTGCTTGTCATATTTCTGTAGACATTCCACGAGCCTTCTGACTTGGTAATGACCAGAAGAATGCTCTAACATCATCTTCTAACACTAGAGGTTCTTGTAAATAGGAAATTTCTTCAAAGGTATCTGGGATATTGACACCTCTGCATAGAATTTCAGCATACATTTTCCATGCTTGCTTATCTTGTTTGAATTAATCCAGTGGTGTCTTTCAGGATACCAATTTAAAGTTGAAGCCTTGTGAATTTGTCTGTTTCCATCATCAGTATCTTTATAAATGTCATTGTAATATTGCTTCTTCTCTCCCCTTAGTATATGGTTCATTATTATATTAAATCTGAGGCATTGTGGCTTATTTAACAATGTAATTAAAATACACAGTGATGGAATTCAAATAATTTATCAACCGGTTCTCTGCCCTAATGATTTCTTCCAACAACCAGTTCACCAAACTGCTCAGAAAGTTAACAACCAGTTCTCCGGAACTAGTGTGAACTGGCTGAATCCCACCACTGAAAATACATCTTCTGGGGTGTCTGAATCTAGCTTGGTATGTCCAAATATAACTGCTCATTTGTTGCAATAATAAACCTTTTCTCCTCAAGTACTAATGGGCTGCCTCACTTGGATTTTTATTCAGAGTATGGGAGTGGAATTCATGACCTGAAGGGTCATTTGCCATTATTTAGGCAGGAATTATTTTTATATTGGGTTGTTTCCTAGTGAAAGTAATGTAATCACACAGAATTAAATCTCAGTTCTGTATAACTAGGATTATTGCTATGCTTACAAAATAAATAAATAAATAAAGCAACAAATATTGCCAGCAAACCCATACCTCCATGCCTAAAATTCAGAATACTGTCAAGTCTAAAGTTAGTGATGCAAAATCTAAGATTGAGATAATAGATAGACGAACAAGTCAGAAATCTCCTTCCTTTCCTAATACAGGCTTATCACAAATTTAGTTCATGATTTAAAGTTGGTTCATAATGGGCTTTGTCTTGTTTATTTATTTATTTGTTGTGGACATTCTGTTTTAATTTTCTTATTTCCTTTTTCTAGTTTGATAGTGCAGATACAATAGGGACCATAACCCAGCAGATTCTCTTATGCAAGTTTATTTAGTAGTATCCAAAGCTATTGATGACCAGAGGGTTTATTATATTGCCCAAAGTTCCTATGGCATTCTGTTCTGTACATATTTGATTACAATACTTAATTTAGCTTCTATCAGGAACTGCCCTCACAAGGTAAAAGGTCAGGAACAGGCAACAGAAAAAGGATGAGGTGATTTAAATTAGATTCTAGCAAACCTCATTATCCTACTAACCATTGTCTTCAACTTCCAATCATTTGTAACTTAAAACAGAGCTTTTTTTAAAAGGAGCAAATAATACATTTTGTTTCGATGCAGAAGCTCACTCAGTGTCAAGAGATCACAAACAAGTACATAATTGGAACAAACTATAGATACGTATGTTGTTTAAAATAGGACAGGGAGAATAAGAAATTACCTCAACATTACTGTTAATCAAGAATCAAGATGCTGTAGCACAAGAGTAAATCAAAAAGCTAGCCAGGTTTGCTCAGGATTAAACAACTCTTAGTCACCACTGTTGTACAAACTTAACCTACTTGGCAATAGGGCAGTTCTATAGCTCCAGTTACTCAATTCTGAGACTGAGAACAGCTGAAAAAGCAAGGTTTTCTATACAAACTCATTGTCCTGGCAGCCACGAAACATGCTTCTTTTCCACTAATTGGTTCCCATGCCCAAGCCAAACCTACTGCTGCCTAGCTAATCCATGGAAAAAATGCTAATGACATCAAAACTTGACAGTGTTTTCTGATGTAAGGGATTAATGAATGTTAGACATTAGCTGTGGATGACAATTCTATATTCCTCCAAATTATGAGGTTTGACCAATTTGATTATATGCTATCAGAACCGTTATGGTTAGATTAAACATACCATTATATGAACTGGACCTCTATTAAATCTTTTCACATGTTGTGATAAAAATGAACCTTAAAGATTATTTAAGGAAAATATATATTTAGCTATAAGGAATTTGAGGAACACTAGTGTCTCAAAGCCTTTTAGCCGTCATTTACTAGCCCTATGTCAATTGCTTTCTATATTCTTATTGGATTTTTTTCCTCCAGATTGCTCAGGGACCTCATCTTATGGAGCTTATCACAACAAATTTAGGATCAAAATTAGTGTTAGAATCTAAATTAGGATGAGAATGACTGGTCCAATAAAGTTATCCAATGAACCTTCTGGTTGAGTTGGAATTTTTGCTTACATCACCCTACACCTATGCATCCCATTCACTTTTACTAGCTAAAGTAAAATTTAAGTAGTATTGATACCGGATGAAACGGTTTCTCAGTTTTTATTCATGTTTTTACCACCTCAGCATAGAAGAGTATATAAACAAATCAAGAAACATTTAATTTCTGATTTTTTTTTCTGAATTTTGTTTTATGTTAGTCTCAACATTTAATACACCAGAAAATATTGGACTTATCTTGGATAATCAGAAAATTGGACCAAGCACACAAATTATCAAAGAGTCAGATTTTCCACTACAAGCATATAAGCCCAAGGTTCAAATTCCATTTGAAGTGCTTCCAGGACAATGCCCTCGAAAGATTGCAATTGAGAGGTATTTTCATCCTGAGTTCAGTCAATCATTCTCTGGAGTTTATTTTATTTTATTTATTTTGGAAATGTGTAAAATCGCCCAGCTCTACAATGACTTTGGACAGTATACAATAAAAGCAATCATAAAATACAATTATTGGTATTACAAACTTGGGGGAAGAAGGCCTATTGTATTCGCCTCTGGCACTTAATAGATCCTATAGATTACCAAAAAGCTTTTTGCAGAGTTTCCTGAAGCCTTAGTGGGCAATTGTGCTGTGTGCCTGGCTGATCTCTGAAATAAGGGGTCACTTGCAAAGCTTGATATAACTGCTCCTGAGTGATAATAATTTCAAGGCAATTCCTTGGTTTTCTGAGGAGAACCAGGAGATGAAACAGCTTAGGAGACACTTAAAGCAATGCTAGCATTAAATGAATGCAACCAAACGTGGATAAAAGCTCATGTTCAAGCATATGTTGTGTGCTAAGAACAGTGAAACTTCTCAGCTCCAGTATTTACTTCTCCTGAATACTTCTCAGCTCCAGTATTTAAAGTGAATCACACACACACCCATGAAGGAAAATGGAGCTGGAAGATCATCTGTTGAGAAATTGAAAGGAATGTATAAAATATATAGAGGATAAAATAATTCATGCTCAGAGTTGAATGCCAGTCAAGAGGGTGCAACTGAGAGAAGGAGGCCTTGCTTAGTGAGGTTATATGTGATAGGTGTGTGGATCCTGAAGAGGTTGACAAGGTTCTCTGTGCTGTTAGTTTGGCCTACTATGCACTAGATTCCTATATGTTTAGTGAAAGTTTTCAGGTAACAAGAGGATGAGTATGGGTAGTTGTAAATATAACATTGAAAAAGAGAGTGTCGTTCACTATTCAGTCTTTTCAATTTGTACAACCACATTATCTGGTGATCAACCTTCCAAGGAGTGCATATCAATGATGCAATGGTGGGAGTAGCTAAAGCAAAGAAGGATGAGATCTCTCTTCCCCCCCTCCCCCACACAGAAAATTGACTAGTCTGGCAAAGCAGAAACAGCATTACACTTTGCCAACTTCTGTAGTTGATTTGCCAGTCAAATCGGCTCTTTCTTTGCTGTTGTTCAGCAGAGCAGGAAAGAGACTGCAGACTTGGGATATTTAAGTCACAGTCCCCTTTTATTACCATGGAAACAAATGAGTATCCTCAAACAGGCATTGGCCTCTAATGGAGCAGCTTTCACTAACCTTAGAAGAGTATAGGAACCTTGAGGCTCAATCTCCCTTTGCCTACTCTTCATTTTTTTAAACAGAAACAGGATTTCAGAGAAGGGATAGGGGGTATATTCTAAATAGAGAAAACCTGGTGGATCAGAGTTTTCCTACCCTTATTGTAGGATTGGATTGGATCTAGATATAGGTTATTCTGCATAAAATTGGGTTATCACTATCAAATGTATTACCTTTCCCATAGCACTAAAGTGTGATGGAGAATTAAGGTTGTCACTGACCGCTTATCATGATAGCCGTATTTTAGTTCCATTATTGGAACTTTTCCCAGTCTCAGCGGACTTGCTTTCAAAAACGCAGTGAAATGTATATTGCTTTTGTGTCTTATTTATGAGCTTACCTTATGTTTCTATCTGGCTATTGTGAGAAAAGCATTTGGACAAGGGTGTCTAATCTAGCATAGTTCTTTGTATATTCTTACATAAAAAGATTACTTAAAGAAACAATGATCTACTGATGGATGTACATTAATTTGGGATATAGCAATAGCACTTAGACTTATATACCACTTCATAGTGCTTTACAGCCCTCTCTAAGCGATGTACAGGGTCAGCATATTGCCCTCAACAATTTGGGTCCTCATTTTACCCACCTCAGAAGGATGGAAGGCTGAGTCAACCTTGAGCGTGGTGAGATTATCTTTGAGATAATAGTATAAGCACATTAGAAAATCATTTAGAAAATCTTTAGCAGCATTTTACTGTTGAGGCTATCCAAAAAATAAGTGATTGCATCTTTAGTAGTGATAACAATAGCTAATAAAGGACTTGTTTAAATATAAAACATTTTTTCTTGCTCTTTAATTAGGAAAAGACGATTATATCTCAGCTTAGATATCACAAAACTTTTACAAAATGCAGGAATAGATTCTAATGAGCTGATGCCAAGACATCAAGATCCTGTTAATTTACCAACAATTGAACAAAACAAAGACCCTCTTTTCCCCATCTATCTACCATTACAGGTAAGATGAGGGAATTATTGGTGTTTGTGTTCCACTGTGGGGCTTCCCAAGCCTATAAGAAATATTTATCAAAGTGTTTGTGACTTTATGATTTTCCGTCAAGCTTTTCCTTTGTATTTTCCCAATTATGTCCACTATGTCTTAGAATTGGAGAGATTAAAAATGAAGACTTTGGTTTGAGTGGGTAATGGAAATGGAAATAACCATAGTGCTTAATAGTAGGTGTATATCTTTCGTGAGGAAAAGTTTCATGAGCGGGAGTCTTGTCTTACAAAACGTAACGTACAAAAAACCACTTCCAAACAATGACTTCATTCCAGAGTTAACAGGACATTTCATACAGCCCAGATTGTTTTGAGTAAAATATTAATATGTAATTTATTGATTATGATAGTGTGCCATTAAGTCAGTGTCAATTCTTAGCAATCACATAAGTTTTTTCCATGAGTATAGCTTCTTATTTATTTAGATTTTTGATGATGAAGAATATGATTGCCGGACGCCAGAAGAGTGGCTATTACTGGGAGTAGAGCCTGAATCTTCAGATCGGAAACCAATTCCAGGAAAAGCACTCCTACCTACTGATGACATACTTGGACATGGTAAAGTACAGATGATACAGAATTGAATTATACCATAACAATAATTAAAAGAAAAAACTATAATGAGATAGCTTTTATCCCCTCCAAGTTTTATATTTTGAAAATTAATTGGGTGGGAAATATGTTTTTTTTAGTTTAAATAAATCTGTTTACTTACTTGATTTATATTCCACAGCTTTAATATTTCCAGTGTAGTTAACAAAGTAGTAAGACATAGTATAAGTACATTAAATAAAACATAATAAAATAAAGCTTGGAACTAGCATAAAAATTAAAATAATAATTTCACAGAATAATATAGAAACTGTTATAAATGTAAGCTGCCACATGTAATAATTAGTAATAGGGTGGAAAAAGTAGTTTTCTGATTGGAAAATAAAGAGCATTAGTGGAAGTACCAGATGAACCACTTTGAAGAGACAGTTCCGTTAGTGGAAAATATTTCATTGGTCATGGTATTTAAATAGAAACATCCTCCCCAAAAAAATTCAGATTACACTCTCAGTGAATATATAGACTGATGCAAGAAAAAAAAATCCTATACTTACAATTTTTAAAAATATATATAACTTGTCAGGAATATATGATTTCAGCCTATTTTCATGGAAACTGAATTTGTGATGCTCAACATTTTGAGCTTTGATGTCAGTGGATCTAAGCCATCACATTTTTTGTTGTACCTCCCTATAAAAATGTGGTACTCCATTACCTTTTGCACATTATAAATTAAGAAATAGCCTCTACTTTTTATGTCTTTGTCCTAAGTGCACAACATAAGATTTTTGTGAGTTATTTTTTCATAAAGCATTGAATTGTCAAGACAGATCTTCAGCAATTTTGAAAGAAAAATTCTTCATTTAGAAACATTATTTTATCTAAATATCTGTATTTATATACACACATACACACATATACTGGGTAATTTATAAACAATTAAAACAATCTAGAAAAACAACCAAAAAGAAAAAAAACTAGAAGCAAGAAAAGAATAATACAAAAACTTATAAAAAAGCCATAATAAAACACATAAAATTTAAAGCCGATTGATTAAAACAATCAGTTCAGTCACTGAACTTGTCAGCCTTACAAGATTGATCAGACAAGAAAGAGGACCTGATTAGCTAATTCTACTTTAATGCTACATTAACAGAATCTTGCAGATTTGAAAATACATCACTTCCCCTTCCCTGTCCACATTTCTACTGCCAGCTCAGCTGCCTTTTATCTATCTGGTCCCTTGGCTACATCTCTTTACCCTGTTTCCCAAAGTCATTCCCACATACCATTACAGTATAAGCTTTTTCAAACTGTCGAGTCCCCATGCCCATTGGAAAAAAACATACATTCAGGGTCTTGCGCAAAGCCAACTTCTTCCTAAATCTATTAAAGTATTGAGAAAGTCTGGGATCAAGAACAGAGGGGTGATAATTGCAGCTGCATGAAATGTAATTTTTGTAATTCCACTATTCTAATTGGGGCAATTGTGAAATTGTAAAACTGTGTTTGTCATTAATACCTAAGGAGATCCAAAAAGCCACATACTGATCTATAAGTGGATAAATGTTGGAGTCTTGGATTATGATGAAGAGTCAAAATTCTACTTGGTACATAAGACAAACAAAATGGGCCTTGTTCGAGACCTCAATGGGATATGCATAATCAATGGAGGAATGACAGCTGAAGGTGGGTTTCGATTTAGTTATAATTGGAATGCAGGAAGGAAGGACAATTTCTAAACCAGTTAGTTCTATCTAATACTTAAAAGCCCTATATTGTAGTGTAATTTCTGATCCTTTTTATAGGAAACAGCAGAATATCTTAAAATGGCTTTCTCCTTCCACTCTTATGCATACTATTGGCTGCACATTTGATCATCAGTTGGCTTTCTATAACATTTGCAGGAAAACCTTTGAAAGAGATTAAGAGATGAGATGGAGATCAATCCCTGACAAGTGGTGGGATTCAAAAAATTTTACTACCGGTTCTGTGGCCATGGCTTGGTAGATGTGGCTTGGTGGGGGTGGCATAGCTTGGTGGGCATGGAAGGGGAAGAATACTGCAAAATATTAATTACTAGGGTTTTAAAAAATTTTAAATTTTTTGGTAATTTTAACCCTTTTACCTTGTTTTATTGTGTTCTTTCAACCACTAATTTAATTCTTTTAAATCTATTTTAAATTCTATTTATTGTGTGGTTTTATCTTGGCTGTACACCGCCCCGAGTCCCATTGCGGGAGAGGGGGCGGTATAAAAATTTAATAAAATAAATAAATAAATAAATAAAATCCCCATTCCCTCCACACCCTACTAACCTGCTTTCCAGCTCCGTTCTCCTGTGCAGGGCAACTAAAGAAGACCCAGCCAATCAGCTGGGACTCGTGAGGCAGAGAATAGATGGGAGCGGGGCCTGTCAGAGGTGGCATTTGCCGGTTCTCTGAACTACTCAAAATTTCCACTACCAGTTCTCCAGGGCTGATCAGAACTTGCTGAATACCACCTCTGTCCTGACCACATCAGCTACAGTCACAAGAAGGGATAATAAGTATATAATCAGATTTCCCAAAGGTGGTTTTTCAAGAGGCAATTGGACTTTTTTTTTTTTCTTTGAGGTCGTTTTGCTTCTCATCCAAGAAGCTTCATCAGCTCAGAAGCTTCTTGGATGAGAAGCAAAACATCTTCAAAAAAACCAAACAAACCAAAAAGTCCAGTTGCCTCTTGAAAAACCACTTTTGGGATAACCATGACCTGGATGACTGAGAATCTCCATAGACATATAATCAGATTTGTTGTCAGCATTCCAGAAAAACAAACTCCAACACCAACACTCCAAGACAGGCATTTTCTCAAAGTTCCATTTTATTAGAGTTGTCATACTGGCACATCTAGGAAAACCCGAATCTGAGAGTTCTGGGTTTTCCCACAGTAATTTAAAATCACAAGCCCATCCCCTGCGCCCATCAGTACATCACATGGTCCAATCACCATCCGTCCCAACTTGAGACATCTGCAGGAAAGACATGACCTTGACTGAAAGGAAGAATGCTATTATGTCTAACTACATATGCTCTACAAAATCCCCCCCTCCCAATTTCCCAGGCACAGGAATGTGGCAGCGTGGAAGCTTCTGGTGCTAATGTGGCTTCCAAAGCTGATATTTGTGCTCTGACGCATTTGTGCTCTGATATAATTTATCCACATGTTCTTGTTGTCCTGGTACTAATAAGAGCCAGTGTGCTGTAATGACTAAGATATTGGCCTGAGAACCTAGGTTGTAGCCCTTCCTTAGCCATGGAAACTCATTGAGTAATTTGGGCCAACCACATTCTTGTAGCTCAGCCCACCAAATGTTATTGTTGTAGGAAAATTAGGAGGAGGAACATGATGCATGCTGCCCTAAGCTTGAAAATAAAAATTATACACACGCATGCACACATACAAACACACACACACACACACACACATACACAATAAAAATAAAAGGTAGGATATAAATCAAATAAATCAATTGTTTATTATTTGTTAAAGACATATCCTCACAACACAGCCTTCATTTCTATCTAGTCAGCCACTAAGCTTGATCTGGCAGGAAACTAGGATTGACAAACAAAAGAAGCCCTCACCTACAGATATATCCTCTGTTGTTGCATAGAGCAGAAACTTAGAGAAGATAGGCCACTCCAATCTGTCCCCCTTCTCAACTGGCTCCAGGTCTTGGTGCCCCTGACAGAATTAGCTAACATTACTGGCAGAATTGAAACTTGCATGGCAGTCAATTTCGTTCTTTTTTCTTTTATTTCTTATTTATGTCTATATACACAACTGTCTCCTCACAAACATTAAGTGCATTCTGCTATAGGCGGCATATGAAAACTGACATGTCCCTCGACCTCTTTGTTATCCTTGTCCCAGAGAACCACCTCCCCTACTGTCCTTCAAGTCAGTTCACCAGACAGGTAGGTTCCTGTCTATCTGAACCCTCCCATTCACTGGAGGCGTGGGAGATATGCCTATTTTCCCATTTGCTGCTAAACTTGCTTTCAGAAGGGGAGCAGCAGGGAAGCAGAGGGTGGATATGGTCTAGATGGTGATTGTAGTGCTGGACTTGGTTGGGATCACAGTGCACATGGCCAGAGACAACTGTGACATGGGACGGCAACACGGCTCCACTGTAGCCAGGCACTTCTGTGTCCTGGCTTCTTACAGCAACTTCTGCTGGCCTCATTTTAGAGTTGCAGGAAGGGGGTAGCAGTTTTCCAATCAGTATACTTTCCCCCATCTCAAAGATAGGAATAAAGTACATTGCTAGCTTGTGTAATAAGAAGCCATACAGGGGAATATAGTGAAAAGACAAAATTGTCATTGTTTGCCTCTGTGAAGGCCGTTAATTCCTCTATGGTACTATTGGACTGCTGCTGCTTTTCAGCCCTAGGGCAAATAAGACTGCTGAGGTAGATTTAAATGAGGAAAATAGAACAGGAGGAAAGGGTTAAAAGATGTGTGGTCTTGTTACTTCAGCTAAGAAAAAAAACAAAGCAGTAGGAGACCTGATCAGAGAGCTTCTGCTGTCTCACTTAATTAGACATGTTGACATTTTTCCTCAGCAATCTCTACGTCTCAATTTTGAGTCTCTTATCCATTTTTCCCCCAGCAAAAAGGCTATTAACTGGACAGCAGTCTGGTTATGCACAGACAGTTTTGGACATTTAAGCTTTCAAATTTTCTGTTGTCTTGCTTTCTGATCTCTGTCTAGGGAGACCCCCACTGATTCCCTGTCAGTATTGGGTGCCTCGGATCCGTTTGCTTTTTCTTGCTGAGGATCCTCGTAATTTTGCCCAGCGTGTGATCTCAGCCCACAATTTGAGGAAGAAAACACAGGCACTATTGTTATATAATCTCTATGTGGACTGTATGCCAGTAGATGGATTGCAAAACATTGAAGAGAAAAGTTTGCAAAATATGAAACAAATGGCAATACAAACTTCACATCTAAAGAAAGGAAGCCAGTAAGTTTCATAATACTTTTTCAAAACTTGTAATCGCTCTTCAGATCATTAACTTTTGTCAATGGCAAGAAAGGCCCAGCCAGCTGGGTAAAAGTAGAACCAGTTGTTTTTTTCTCATTTCCCTTTTTGTTCCTTCTTTGCTATTCCTTTCTCTCCTTCTGCACATGCTAGAAATATAGCCTTACATGATAAACAAAAATGAAGAAAGAAAATGAGTAAATATAAATAAGAGCAGAAATTATTTGAATAAAATTAAGTGAAATCAGATGCAACTATAATATGGAATGGCATGGTATTATCAATTGTTTTTGCACATACATGTGCAGTTTTACAATTAAAAATTGTTAAAATACATGGGGGCAAAAGGTGGAATTTAGTTGACTTTCAAAGACTCTTCCTTTTGTTATAATTTCTTTTTGTGACTCACAAATAATCACAAATTTGAAAATACTAATGTGCACTTGATGAGTATACATTATTGGGAAATGCTAATGAATACTCAAATGAGTCTAATCAGTGTATTATGTAACTGAATGGAAGTAATAGAGATCTATGAATAAAAAGTAAGGTTAAGTATGAAAATGATCTTGACACTTGCATTCTATGTATTCTATGATTGGAACAATTTGAGATGCACAAGCAAGATGAATCATGGTATAATACGTCGATTTCATCTCACTATATTATGGCAAGAATAATCTAATTAGTACCTAGGACTAGTAGTATTTATGAATCATCCATTCTTAGGAAAAAATCTGATTTTAGATAAGAGTGAAAATAATACAATGGAATGCCTACAGAAATGTTTGAAGGTATCCATCCCAATAACATCCCACTTCCCCTCATCCACCTTTTTAGTAATTGAGTATAGGGTCATCCCTTTCTAAATTATAGTACTGTGAATTATTTTCCTTTTGCTTTTCTTCTTGCATATTATATTAATCTTGCTCTGTTGTGTAGTTATAACAATTCAGCCTATCTGTCGCAGGCGAGTAGTTGTACAGATTGAGACATTCTCAAGATATACGTATATCTCCATGATCATTATAAGACTTATCATTCAGCCATTTTATTAGGTCCAAGTGAGTGTCACTTTTAGGTGGAGAAAATTATTCCCGATAAGCATCAGAAGTTCCTGATAAGTATCTCTAGCATTTATCTGTTCTAGTATTTCCTGGTATATCTCCCTTTCATCTTAGAGCATTTGCTTTAGATCTATTGGTTTCTTGTATTTTTAATTCTCCCATCTCAGTAACGTGCAAGCATTTGTGATCAATTCACAATTATAATGTATTGTGAAATGTATAGAATATTGCTCCTAATTCTCTCTCTTCTGTCTAATACAGTCTTAAACGCAACATAAGTATGCTCCATTTTCTCTTAAATTTGCCATTCTGTTCTCCCCCTCATGAAACTCCATTAATGTGCTACAAATGCTTTTAGTGAAGAAGCAAAGCATAAGTGAGCACAGGAGAAATGAATATGGGACTAGAGGTATATGAGTGACACAGACATATCATTTTGAGGGTTCATTGTTCATTCAGTTAATTAGTTTTTTAATTATGTTTAAGGATTTTACGACGGCTGCACCTCCTGGAAAAGGAAGTGTCCCTAGACTATGAGCGTACTATGAACATGATTAACTTTGACAGAATTGTCACTTCAAAGCGTCAGCTATTTTCTTATGTCACTCTGCCTGAGAAAGAGGAAGAGAAGGTACCAGAGAAAGGTAGGTAACACATGACAACATGCACACAGAGAGAAAGAGAAAAGAATAAAATGCTTATAAAATGATATATTTTGTGGTTAACTTCAGATTATAATTTTTTTTTATAAATAAATAAAATTTTTTATAAATAAAATAAATAAATGTATTATAGGAGATACTATAAAAAGAGACTTTAGTATTACAGATTTCTATCTATTACATACTGTCGACAGGGAATTTTTTTGTCAAAACCTTTTTTTAAAAAAACATAGTAAAATAGCAATCTCCTAAATCTTTAATTTGTCAAAATTAACATTGGCCAATAGAGTTGGTTCTTGACTTACAACCACAACTGGGACCAGAATTTCCATTGTTAAGCAAGGTAGTTGTTAAATGAGCCAGGTCTGATGTTACACCCTTTTTTGCCACGGTTGCAAAGCAAATCACTGCAGTGCCTGTGGTTGTTAAGCAAAATCAACTTCTATTGATTTTGCTTGTGGAAAGCTGGCTTGGAAGATCACAAACGGCGATCACATGATCCTGGAATGATGCAATCATAGTAAATATATGCCAGTTGCCAAGTGCCTGGATTTTTATCATGTAACCATAGGAATGCTGCTACAATTGTAAGGGTGAGGACTGGTGGTAAGTAACTTTTTTCAATTTTTGAACTGTCGTTAAACAAATGGCTGTATGCCAAGAACTACCTGTACATAGCTCTGTTTATTATTTTGAATGTAATCTAAAATGCAATATTATATAAACATCTTTAATATCTCCTAGCAAAGTAGTTAAAAGTTAGTTGAATTGTACTCTTAAAATGATGGATGTTCAGTAGATAAGGTTAGATTGTCTGATGTACCCCAAATGTTTTAGACCAAGTTTGACCACACACAATTAACATAACCATGGAATTGTTAGAATATCTTACAACAGCAGCTACTTGTTTCAGTGAATAAAATATTTAAATACAGTGTTCAGTATTCTGAAAATTCAGACTTCTTAGTCTTTTGACTACAATCCTAGATGTGAAAGCTTGTGGCAATGCTTAATGAAATTTCAGAGAAATTGATAATTGGAATTTTATTGGTCAATAGAAAGTGTAATCATAATAAGTAAGTGTAATAAATGTAATCATCTTTGTTTCCATTCAAAATAAGTAGGTATAGCTCAATTATATGCAAGAGATTGTTTTTATATTTCTAATTTGTTCATGAATCAGGTGTTTTTCATTCCTTTACTGAATAGTGCAAACTTCTATTGAGTACTAATTTTTGCATTCAGTACACCTGGAGACTTCATACTTAAGAGATGATTTTTGAATTCTTGTTTTAAAGAAGTAGCCAATGTGTGAAAGTAGAAAACCAATGGCAGCATGGCCTCTGCTGAACAAGATATAGGGAACATCAATCTGTCAAACAACATAACTTTAAAAAGTTTCTCATATACCCTGAAAGTAGTTTATTTTAGTCCCTAATTTTAATAACTATGATAGCAGTTGATTGAAGAGACAGATTCTCTATTGCATTAAGTTGGTAATGTTGAGACATGTCTGATTGCAATTGGACCATTTTGGAAGGAGGCAGTATATCTAAATGCATGTATAAGTGTATATATGTTTGAGTATGTATATTTGAATATCTTGAGTATGATAACCAAAAAGCAGAAGTGAAATGTGTGAATGAAGTAGTTATAATTTTTTGTGCATCTCTGGATTATATTAGGGGCACTTTACCACAAATTTTGGATTACAGTCGTGTCCACATATCCCAAGTATGGCAAGGTCTCCAGGATGGACACAGTGCATATATCTCCAAGTTGATGGTATATAGTCAGATATCCTAATCTGTACAGAATAGCGGGAGAATACCTGGTGATCCTGGTAGTCTAATTAATAATGTATCTAAACAGACTGGAGCTATCCTGATTAAGAGGGGATGCACAAGTATAATTAATGCTGGTAACCTAATATATTCTTTATTTTTGTTATTAAAAAGCACTGTATGAAAGTTTCAGGTGATCAAATCTATGATAGGCAGCAGAAGTATCTATGGCTCATTTGGTGATGAACATGAAAGTGGTAGATTGAAACTTGGAATGTGAAAATACTAAAGTGGAGTGGGTGTGAAAGGAAAAAAAAAAGAGGGAGAGAGGAGGAAGAAAGTTGGCTAGTTAGTTGGTATAATCATGTGAAAATGATAAATACATTCAGGGAAGTAAAAATGCAGATTTGTTTACGAAAATAGGCTAAAATGTATGTCAGAATATAAGAATTAATATAATCTAGATTGTTGTGCATACATTGCATGTCACTCTCCAGTGAACAGTAATAATGAAAGAACTAGGTATAGATTTGAAGAAAAAATATACAAAAATCTGAATAAATATGAACTAGGGAAAATTATTATGTTTATAATGTGAATGAAAATTCTGGTCCATTCACCAGAAAAAGTGAATGGACTTTTCTGAGACCTAAGACCTGTTGATGAATACCTGCTTGGAAGAAGCTGTTCAATGGTATTCAATGTGCTGTACACATACGTTTGTATATACAGTGATGCTTAACAGTTTAATGAACTCAATGTTCATAAATGCAACTTTTTATGTTTTTTCCTTGATGATGTTTCACTTCTCATCCAAGAAGCAAAAGTCTTCAAGGGAAAAACAAAGAAAGTCTAATTGCCTTTTGAAAAGCATCTTTGGGACATTTATGAACCCAAATAAATAAATAAATAAATGAGTAAAAATGTTATACTTATTTGTTCAGGAAAATGATCCAAAGTTAAACACTTGTGTGTGGCAAAAGTATATGAATATGAATTTGTACTTTTAATAACTAGTGTGTCCCCTTTGGGCAATAATAACTACAACTAAATGCTTAAAATAACTGTTTTAATCAATCCCATACATCAGCTTGGAAGAATTTTAGCCTATTCCTCCTCACAGAAAAGCTTCAGTTTAGGGATGTTCTTCCCAGGAGCTGCCTGTTTCAGGTCTTTCCATACAGTAACATTTCTATAGGATTAAGATCAGGTCTCCGATTTGACTATTTGAAAACATTTCTTTTGCTTTAACCATTCCCCAGTCATGCCAATTTGTGTGTTTTGGATCATTGTCTTGATGCATGATCTATTTTCTCTTGACCTTCAGTTCACGGACAGACACACTGACATTTTCTTATGGGAAATAGGACAGGTTTGAATTACCTCCATTTGTATATGATCTGCATGACCCTTTTGTAAACTTTTCCAGCTAGGTAAGAATCAGTAACTATTTTTTGTAGGTTCTCAGAAATCTGCTTTCTTTAACCCATGACACACTTCCGTATACCTGTATTGTGAAGATCAGACTTTGATAGTGAATGCTCAGAACTCTTTAAATAAGGCAGACTTCCACCTGATCATTATCCCATTGTCTGAAGTCCTAATTCTAAATTTCCCTTCAAATGAGCTGACAATCCTAGAGGTTCACATATTTTGCCACACACAAATAGGTAGCTTTGGACCATTTTCCTTAATAAATGGACAGGTATAATATTTTTGAGTGATTTGTTTAATTGGGGGTCTCTTTATCTAGTTTTAGGAGTTACGTGGGGATCAGATTGTGTTTTAGTTCATATTATGCAGAAATATGGAAAATTCAAAAGGGTGCACAAACTTTTAATCATAACTCTATAAACATATGGAAAGACTAGTAGAATTGTTAAAGATAGTTAGTGATAAATAAACATGAAAGAAAATGAAAAAAATGAAAGACATTAGAGTGAAAATAGAAGGACTGAAGAAGAGAAACTATGAATCCTATACAAAGAGTATTAGAAGTCTTAATGATGGCATTTATAATGGAGATTAGAAAATAGGATATAGAACCTAAAAAGAATTGTGTTTAAAAATGCCAGAGTGTGTAATGAGGCTAATGGCAAGAATGAAAAAGGATGAATGATAGAATGCTCATGTGAAAAGAACTCTAGATGAGAAAAATGCATGTAAGACAACAATTGCTACAAAAAATGGGGCTAAGGTAAGCTATTATACAATATGTTTATAGAGAAATAAACTAAATTTACTTTACATATGGAGTGCTTTGGTTACCTGGTGTTGATGAGATCTTTAAGATCAGTAGTTTAAATACCAAAAGGCAATATCTGAACTGATATTCAGACCAGAGGGAAACCAGGATGATTCTCAACTATGAAAAGGTTCGAAGAGATAGAACCAATTGTATTAGCACAGCAAGATTTATTGTTTTTATTCCACCTTTATTGTTTGTCTGCTTGCTTGCTTCTTTTTAATATTTTTTTGGTGGTTTGCATGACATTGTTTATTCAAAAGGGAACAAAGAGGTGGATATGTATGTATGTGTCTGCATTTAAGAGGCTTACTTGTGAGACCGATTACTTCAATAACATCTTTCTTTTTATTACCAGGGCTCGTTGAAGTTCCAGAATATCCATTTAATGAGCAAAGAGAAACTTTCAGTTTTGTCTCTCTCCTGACACGGCCAGAGGTTATCATGGCTTTGTGCCAAGTGCGAGATGAGTGCAATAAAACCGCTGCTATGTCTCTTTTCCATTCCACCCTGACTAAGTACGGACGACTTGAAACATTTGAACAGATTCAGACCCAGACCTTTTCTCAGGTAACATGTTATGGCAGATTCTTTGCAGGGGTGAGATGCACAAATGTAAAGGACTATAACCACTGTGTGATGGGTGAAAGGACCCCACATAATGCAATGGTAGAAGATTATTTAGGCCAGATAAGACTTGTGCTTCCTACTCTTCACTTAGGCTACTGTATGATAAAACTAGCAGAAATGCACACACACATTTCTTTGATCATGGGGTGGGATAGTAACATAACCATATATACCGGTGGGAAAAACAGTTCACCAAGTTGGCCATAATGAAACCAATTTTATATCAGCAAGCTTGGGAGTCCTCTAAGATCTGCAGGCATTCAGCTTCCAGAATAGCCCACTGAGGACTAACTATGCTCAGCAGCCAAGAAATGTTGGCTGCTTAGTTTAGATTGAGAGAAAATAGCTAAGCACCATCCTATCCATTTGAATAAAATCAACTCATTATACAACATGGTTCAAAGACCATATATTTTATATTAGAATTCAATCATTATGTATAGCTTAACCACGGATATATTGGACATAGTCCAATTTAATGTGGGGAAAACCAGAAGAGCTTTGAATTAAAAAAAAAAAAAGATACTATTGATTTCCAAACACTGCTTACTGTTTTCAATCCTGGATCCCAGAGTTTTATTCTGCAAACTGCAATAACATGGTTCAAGAATGCAAAGCTATTCATGCATGTTCTCTACTTATTATGAACTGTTTATACAGAAGAACTTCCTAAACGTTCTTTTATCTGTAATCTATCTCAAAATGAAAAGTAGCCCAGAAGTTTGAGAAGCACTCACTTAAAAGAAAAACAGTAGGAAATATACAGGGTAAATATTTAAAGGAGATATCATTAAAGCTTCTTTATGTGTGTGTGTGGGGGGGGGAAATAGGCAAGATCCCACAAAATATAATATCCTCTGACTTTTCAAAGGAAATAGTTGGATATTAGAAAGAAAAGCTTCTGTGCTCATAGCTTAGGAAAACCAAGGTGTTTTGTTTGTTTTTGCTGTCCTTGAGAATAAATGCTGCACTCTTCTTTAAAAAATAGATTATTTCAGTGTAACATTCTATGGGGAAAGATTTGTTTTGGTGTAGATTGCTTTGGGAACTGTTGCTGCTATTATCAGAATGTTATTAAAGTACAATAAAATTCTTCCTGTTTACAGAATAGTATTCTGTGGACCATAAAACATGTAATAAGCCTATAATGCCTTTTTTTCCAAGACAAAGCAGTCTCAGGGGGATGATTTAAAATGGAAGATGGAGGTGGGGAGGGAATCTAATATATATCCCTCTATTTTTTCCCACTGCAAACTTCAGCCACTCCTCTCTTCCCCAAAAGGGATAGTAATAGAGGAGTATACTAATGCAAACACAAAGCCAGAGAAGGGAAGGACTAACCACCCACTCCCCACTGCTGCATTTCTTTACAGTCGGCAAGTATCTACCTCTGTATTAATTTATGTGTAATTTGAAGTTTGGAACTAAGACGACAATCCTTTTATTCTTTTGTTTTGACTTCCTGCAGATTTCAATGTTCCTCAAGGATACATGGATCAATACTCTAAAGATAGCAGTAAGAAGCAGCCTTAGGGACATAGGCAAAGGCTGGTATAACTTATATGAGACAAAATGGGAAGTATATCAGATGTCCAAGCTTCATCAGTTGATGGAGCTTATCAAATTTATGCTACAAGACTCTGTGCGTTACCTGGTCCAGGATTCACTTGTAAACTTCACACAGCTCTTTCTGGATGCCTGCTACAGTGTCCTGGATTGCCCTGAAAATCTGACGTGGGGAGACGATCTTGTTAATAGCCCTTACAAGTAAGACAATTAGGAAATGTCTCCAATCTGAGGAAGGAAAAGAACACTGAGCAATATTTTTGAAATGCATTCCTTTTCCTATGAGTTGAACCTTTAAACTTATTTTGTCTTTTCTAAGGTTCCTGATGAGATAGTGCCACTTCAGAGAAGCATTTCACATATCCATATGGATTTATATCATCCCAGGATCTCATATTATTAACTCAGTTTGGCAGCTGAGCCAGCTTATTGTTGGCTCAGCTAACATACACTTGAAATTGCTGCAAAACTACCTTGTTCTCTTTTTTTGAGATGCTCAATGGAGCATTTTGTTTCACCTAACTTCTCAGTCTCTGGATTACAGCTTTCAAGAGAAAAAGTTTCAAGTTCTCAATCATCCCAAAGATACTTTGTATTTTTTATAGGCAGCCCTGTAAATGATAAGAAACTAAAGTAAGGATACAAAAGAAGGTGGCAAATAATTTAATTTATTTCAATTTAATTTGAATTTCAGAGTGCCTTATCCAACAATTTCTCCTGCATTCCCATGGCTCCTGCAATAATGCCTAGAAGGAAAATTCTGCTAAATGTGAAGGACAGATATCCCTTATTGCCTGCCTGAGTTCCATGGCAGTCTGCAGTTGCAGATAACAAAAAAATATTTTTTTAAATTTATTTGTATTACTTTTAAAATAATAGCAGAAAAATAAAAAAACTAAATGAACAAAACAGAAAGATATAAACAGTATTTTTTAAAAACCCACAAGTTACATAAGAGGTGTTTAAAAATAAATGAAAAAAACAACCCAAAATATAAAGTATTATGTCATTACAACAGTAAACAGTTACTATTCCATATATGCAAACATGAGTGTCTGTGTGTGTACATACACACATGTCTGATTCTTAAGAGACTGAACAAATCCCTGCAGTTTTCTTGGCAACATTTTTCAGAAGTGGTTTGCCATTGCCTCCTTCCTAGAGCTTACAGGAAGTGACTAGCTCCAAGATCATCCAGCTGGTCTTATGCCTCAGGTGAACTAGAATCTATCTTCTCCTATTTACACCGAACAGATTCTGTTTGTGTGTGCAAAACACACTGTTTTATAAGTCAGTTTTTTTGATAGATGAGTCCTATTTTCATTATACTTATCCAGACAAAGTCTACATCTGTAGATAATCCTTCCATAAGTGACAAGTGTAAATCAGATCTTCAAATTATTGGTTAAATTGGGCTACACATTTATCTTTCCAGTGCTGTAATATCAGGGACTTTTTTTTAACTCTAGAAAGGCATGGAAAATCTATTTATATTGTCCAGTTGTAGAATACCAAGTAGTAGGTAAGCAATTCATGATAATTTTAGCCTCTGAAAAAATTAGTTTTTCTTATATAGCCACATTCATATACTCCTCTACTTTCTCCCAAAACTTAGTTAAGTATAGGATGCTGTAAAACATGCATTTTAAAGAAGCATTATCCTTATTACATCTTATACAAAACGCTATTTTTGACAGTCATTTTCTAGACAAATGTAGTGGAGTCCAATAGAGTCTAAATATTTTTGGTGTATACATCATAATGTATTTATTGAGATGCTTGCTGTAGAAGTTTAGTCATTTTCCCATTTTCTACTTCTTTATTCCACTCTTTTCTTAACATCTACATATCAAATATATTGATAACATATGTCTAAAAAATAGAACAACCACTAATGAAAAACAAAAACAACCAAAGGAATATAGATATATTCTAAAGTTACCCAAGTTGAAAAATTAATACTAACAGTTAGCTTCCAGTATTTAATATTTGACAAATAAATAAACTTGTCAATATAGGTCCAGTTTTGGTAAATCAGATCCTTCCTTATTAATTGGTAATTGTATTTTCTATAAAGATATTCTTGGAGTCAAAGAAGCCCATAAACATTTTCTAAACCAGAAATAAAAATTATTTTGAGACATTTGAACAGGAATTCATTTCATAATATAAATTAATCTGAGAAGACCTTGAGTTTATGGAAATTAAGAAAATAGGTTCTGTAACCTTAAAATAATCAAAAGGGGGTGGTTTTTTTTTGCAAAGATTGGGGTTTTTTGCAAAGATTGGCAGACTGATGGAAAGATCAGTGGCAGATCTCTGGGACGATGGGAGGGTGAAGGCCTGATGCATTCTTTTAAACATGAAGATAGAATTATTTCATATTTATTTTGTTTATTTTTATTTATATCACACTTTTATTATTTTTGCAAATAATTCAAGATGGAGAACCTATCCAGCACAAATTCCTCCTCCTATTTTTTCGACAACAACAAACCTATGAGATGAGTTGGGCTGAGATTTATTGACCCAAAGTCACCCAACTGGGTTTCATGACCAAGACGGACTTGAACTCATGGTTTCCTCTTTTTAGCCCAGTGCCTTTATCACTGGACCAAACTGGGTCTAGATCAAATCCATCTGCCCAAAATTAGATATGCACAATCCTTACCATGGATAACAAGATCAGATTTGTATTTACTAATTCTGGTTACACAAAACTGCATAACAAACAGGAGATTTTGAGTGCCACCTGTACCTAATTTACATAAGTGTTACCCTAGTTGTACCCAGCAGCTGCATTGCTTTTTAATTGCATACAAGTATATATTATAGATAAATTCCTTATGATATTCATTAATATTAAATTTTGATAAACCAGCAAATTGAATCAAAATAATACTCAGCCAGAATATTTTATTCATTTTAGAACACACTACCATAGAACAGATGTCAACCAATGTAACAATACTCCTGTGAAACCATCTATTTTACTACAGTGATAATATTAGCTCCATTAAACATTGTGTGAAAATGCCTTCTGGTAGAAATGTAGGATATGTGTGGGCTCCTAGTTCTATGGATTACAAACAAATAGAACTGGAATTTGTTTTCAGCTCAGTGCATTTTAATTAGCAAAGAGATGAGCTAATGCTTGAATCTTTTTATCCATAACACAATGTGAAATTTCCATATTTTTCCCTTTTGCAGGCCACGAAAAAATCCCCTGTTTATAATTGATTTGGCTTTAGACAGTTATGGTGTCCATTTTAGCACGCCTTTGGAGAATTTTGAGACATCAATTATTTCTCTTTTTAATAAAGGGATCTTGGCTACACATAGTATACCACAACTGGAGAAAGTGAGTTTCTTTCAAGAATATGAAATGTCTTCTCACCCTGATATATGTTCCAGCTTATAAAATGTGCATAGTTATATCATTTCAGGCTTAGTTGTTTATACTAAGAAGTTACAAAGTAGTCTTTATAGAGGCAAATATACATATGCTAAAATAATGTTGGAGGATCCAATCTGGGTCAATAACCGGACCAAAGGTTTAATCTTCCGAGCTTTCAAATTTATGCTGGAGCCCATCCTCAAGGAATTTCTCATGACATACTCTGCTAGAGAGAAGTTCCCTGAAGATGGGCTCAAACATAAGTCTGAAAGCTCGTAAGATTAAACTTCTGGTCCCAGTGACCCAGGTTGAGTCTTTATAGATTCTAAATATTTTGCCTTTTGTTCTGCAATATCCACATGCCAGGTTTATGAAGTTATCACAGTTTTGTAAACAGATATTCCAAATATTTAAGGATAGGATGCTGGAGATTTTCAGGCTAATATCTCTTTTTCAGAAACAATACTATAATTTGTAGTAATTGTAATAATTGAAAGCAACAGTCGAGTCGTGGATTAGTCTCTTTTTCAACTGGGAAGCTAATGCAGTTTTTTAGTTAATATGTACTGAGGTTTAGAGAAAGAAGATTGATTTTGATGTCACATCCTGATACTTTCGTGGGGGCGGGAGTTGGGGAAAGGTGTTGAGAAATGTCAGTTCAATTTGTGTTGTAAGTTTCATATATAGCCACCCTATACAGAGATATAAAAACTCTAAAAATTTAAAGGGCAGAAGATAAAGGAGGATTTTGCAGAAGGATTTAGCTAACACTTTTTAGCACTGACATATTGCCAGAGGAGGACTCCACTAACACTTTTACGATTGAGGAAAACATGTCAGATTTAAATGAGAAAGTGTTGGCAATAATGCTGTAATTTTAAATCCTGAAGCTATTAATGCTGACACCAAAGTAAAGGGAATATCTGAGATGTTTCATTATATGTATTTATCTTGATGCTTCTTTATAAAGTGATATGCTGCAGATTAAAAAAAAAGGCTTTTTGTTTCAAAATTCAAATCTTAGCACAAATCGTTATTAAAGTGACTTTTAGAGTAAGTTGAAAGTTTTTTTATTCAATTCTTGCAATATGCTTCCGCTGATTTGGCTAGGTGGGAGCTCTTTTTACCATCAAGAATTTCTATCTCCTGTATTAAAAAGAATAGAATACTTTCATTGTTTTTCACTGAATGCCAGCAAGCCATGCTAAAAAGATAGGTTAGCCAAAATATTTAATCTCCCAAAAGCTGGGGTATGAAGCCTGCTACTGCGAACAGCTTGTAGATATAAGCTGCAACACAATTAAGGCAATATTTGGTGCAAATCACATTTAGCATGACTAGGAACTCAAACAGTGCTCCGTACATTATAGTTAGATCTTTGAATTGGTTATAATAGACCAGTTCTGGTACTCGTGTATGATAACCTTTATTATGGTAGTTATGAGGAAAAAGAATAGTTTCTATAAGATACTGAAGTCAAAAATATAACAGGAATCTTGTTACAGTGCATGGTTATGGGTGGCTTTTAATTTTGTGCAACCACCTTTTTAGAAACAATAGAAGCAGACGATAATCCTGTTTATGCTAAATGACTCTTCTTTTATCTCTTTTTCAGTATGTGCTTGAAAACATGTTCATCTGTGGCACACCATTGTTAGAGTCTGTGGGTCTGAATGAGCCAGCTGTGATAGAATTGCGGAATACCATCTGTACTTGCATCCGCAAAGCACTGATCCCCCTTCAAGCTTATGCCAAGAATTATGAAAAGTACTTAGAACTGAATAATCGCGATATCCACAGCCTCTTAAAGTAAGCAGCATTCACATGCAAGAGCAGGAGCTAAAAACTGAAAGGATAGATTGATACACAACTTTACTTTCAGTAGAATTAAAGGGCAAAAAAAAAGAAAAAAAGCAAGTAGCTTTCTAAAACATATTGGCTTGGATCCTAAGTTCTTGCTCCAATTACTTTTTCATCCATTTCCTGTCCATCTGCAGCTCCCCACCATGTTCTCCATCATTCCCACAGGTCCCCCCAATTCTCAGGAGCAGGTGTTTGGCACTGAGAGGAGGGAGTTAGGAAACCTCTGTTTCATGAATACTGTGCAGTTGACTGAAAGGAGTATAAATTCTGCTTTTAATATTAGGAACTATATCAAGTTGATTATATTTTCTTTAGCATCAGAATGGTGACTGATTGATTTTTTTTAATGCAGATGCGTGGTATGAGTCACATTTTTCAATTTATTTTTACCTTTCCTAAAACAGTAGATATTTTAAGGCTTTTTCCCATTGAAAAATTATATGTGACCATAAATACATACTGAATAAGAAGCCACAATTGCTGGTCTTGAATAATAATAGTGTAGGCAGCCTTGACTCCTAGAGATAAAACTGAATATAAATGTAATGAATTACGAAAGAAAAAACTATTTTTAAGAGATCAGTACACACGTTAAGCATTTATTTATTTATTTAAAATATCATTCATGTATTATCCTTTTCAATGTTCACTTAACATTTTAATTGTCTAAAAGTTATCTGTAAAAACCCTTCATAACACTTTTGAATTTTTCATGGTTAGCTTTTTTTTCCAGCCAAAATGCTGAAGAAAAGGATTTTTCTCCTGGTATATTAGCCAAAATGGAATTATCTTGCTACATAAAAATTGTTTTAACCCCAATCATTAAAATCTTATAATGATATATTCATCTATCCTCTTATATAACAATTAATTTTCTTCTTTTTCTTTCCTTCACCTAAAAAAGTAATGTTTCTATATGATTTTTCTTCTTACCCTTCATCCCTATGCCCATTTTTTAAAATAAATGCTAACTATCATTATCAAGAAATTGAGCTTTAAAACACTGTTTGCAAGGCACATGTTGCTTCTCATTATCTTTCTTTCAGCTTTCTGCCTCAAACACTTATTTTTTTATTTATTTGCCTATTTGCCTTTTATGTCTTAGATAACCATTTTTGCAAGATAACGATTTCCTACTGTGTACAAAGTTGAATTTTTTAAATTATTTTCTTAATCATGACTTTCCAGTTGATCACAATTTCCTAAGTGGAACTACAGATTAGCTCTGCATGTATTGCCATTTTATATAAACAGATTGAATCTCCTCATGTTAAATTTGCTTCTGGGTGTCTGGAACTTCAGCTTGCTTGCTTATTTATTGTTTATTTATTTTTAAATAACAATATTTTTATTCTGCCATTTTTATTACAACAATGCAGGGAGATCTACATAACAGAGAATATAAAGCTAGCATTCTTCACATAACATAAAAATTATAGATGCAGCCCAGGGGGTTCTCTCCACATCAAAAGTCAATTTGACCAGGATGGCTTTCACTGCTTTGTAAAATGAAAGCAAGATGGGGATTCCTCACAATTGGGGGGGGTGGGGGGGCTCTGAGGTGCAGTGGTTAGAGTGCAGTACTGCAAGCTACTTCTGCTATAGCCAGTTGCCTGCAATTTGGCAGTTCAAATCTCACCAGGCTCAAGGTTGACTCAGCCTTCCATTCTTCTGAGGTGGGTAAAATGAGGACCCGAATTGTTGGGGGCAATATGCTAACTCTGTAAAACACTTAGAGAGGGCTGTAAAGCACTTTAAAGCAGTATATAAATCTAAGTGCTATTGCTGTATTCCACAATATGGGAATCCACAATAAGAATGCATGCCTCCAACTTCCTTCAATAGAAGGAGACAATCCTGCAAATACATAAGAGATAAGCCATACTGGATATCCTTCAAAAGTCGAAAATTAGCATCACGAATAAGCCTATGTAGATCTAAATCTTTATCAGTGTAGAACCCTACTTTGCAGGTTAAAAGGCAAAAAGGCCTAGAGCTGAAAGTGCAGTTTTTCTAGTGTATTAGGAACGGAAAAATATAGTTTATTTCATATATCTATTACAGAGTTAAATATGATTCTGTTTGATCAGATTAATACTATTGCATTAAACTAATGTTGATACATACTGGACAAAGTGTATATGACTATTTGGTTCCTAAGGTAGGAGTGGAGATTTTGGTCCTGTGAGACATATCAGGTCCTGAGGGAATCCTCTGGGGACTGTACACTTAACAGTTGTTTAAATTGAGAGTGATTCTTTTTCTTGCATGATTCTGTTTAGTCATCCCAGTGCCCCCATATATGCTTACTTACATTCACATATACACACTCTCTGCTTTTCTTAGAAATGGGCTGGTTTTCTCCCTTTCTCCTTAGAGGAAAAGGAAAGTAATGTGGTTCCCTTTCCTTCCTTTTAGCAAAGAAGCAAGAAAACATTGCATTTCTGCTGTCATTCAAAGAGCAAATACTTTCCCCCCAGTCTTTCCTCCCAGTAATGGAGGATTAAATGGTTGAGTTTTAATCCTGTTTGCTGTTTTTTTGTGTGCTGTTGATATTTGATGGCAGAAGACTCTGGGGACACCCAGAATCAGGTTTTCTGGGGAGTTTGATTACTGTCAGACTAGTTTCCTGACGCACCATAGTTTTCAGAGGAGATATGTTCCTGAATATGGATTGTTACTTTCTATTCTGATGGGAATTCTAGGAGTTGTTAACCAGGTTGGAGAAAATGATTATATACAAATGTAAATATTTAAAAGTTTTGGGAAACAGTATTCCTATCTTAGCTGTATTATTTGGTTTGGTTGGTTGTTTGCTGTAAATGTATTTCTGCATATTTCCAGAGAATATGAAATCAGTTGTCCTTCTGCTCCAGAAGTGAGAGAAATAGTAAACAAGCATTTGGCAGAAAAAGAGTTATTGGATAATAGTTTGCCAAGCTTCATGGTCATTGGTCCTTTTCATCTCAGCGTTGAAGGAGTAAGGCAGAGCCTATCCAAGAAATGCAAAGCTTTGGCAACTTCAATGCTGGACATACTGGCCAAGAATTTACATCGTCAAGTAGAAGATGTGAGTTTTATAGTTGGTACACTGCATCTAGAGGAGTAACCAAATGAGTTTATAATTATTTCTGGAAATGTACAATTATTTTACCAGAGATGGCTTATTGACATGTGAAACCCAGTATTATTATCATAAATTGTGAAGAATGATTATCATTTTCAAACGTGCATTTCCTTTGACTTTCTTTACAATATCTCAGTGAAGACACATGACATAATCAGACAACTTCTGTTCACAGCTCATGTCATTGCTTATCGCTTGTGCAGAGGACAATGGGGAGAAAAAACAGAGCATAATGATGTTAATTAAATGTTGTCTGGGAGATATAGAAAAGGCTTGTGAGATTAGTGATCTGGGAAGGAGTGGGTGGTCTATATAAAGTGTAGTTTAGTTTCAATTTCAGATACCTGACCTCGCCCTTTTTGATGCAGTTGATTGAACTCTTTGTTTCGGACTTAGCGCTGACAGTGTTATTATATCATTTTGCAGATCTGTGATGCTTTCAAGGCCATCAGCCGAAAAATTTATGAAAAACCAAACAGCATTGAGGAACTAGCTGAGCTGCGGGAATGGATGAAAGGAATCCCAGAGAAATTGAAATCTCAGGAGGTGAACAGTAGTCAGGGAGATGGGATCAAATAATCGGAATGTCATATGTAATAGGTGGAACTTAAACTTATATGTAAGCTGTTTTTAATCCAGGAATGTACACTGTTGGAACAATATGTCTTAAGTGTTCTTTTTTTAAAAAAAAAAAATAAAGCTTTTTAAACATAGGGGCTTCTTGGTGGCACAGTGGTTAGAATGCAGTACTGCATGTTAATTCTGCTGACTGCTGACTGCCAGAAGTTTGACAGTGGATTCTCACCTGCTCAAGGTTGAGTCAGCTTCCATTCTTCCGAGGTTGGTAAAATGAGGATCCAGATTTTGGGGGCAATATCCTGAGTGTAAATTGCTCAGAGACAGCTGTAAAGCACTGTGAAGCAGTATGTAAGTCTAAGTGCTATTGCTATTTTATCCTGCCTTTTTTCCCTATACAACTCAGTGGCAAACTTAGCAATACTCCTTCCTCCACCTATTTTCCCCACAACATAACAATGTCTCTGTAAGGTGTTGGACTGTTGGACTGAGAGAGGATGACTTGCCAAAAGTCCATCAGACTATTTTTTTATATCTAAGGTAAGACTAGAACTCATTTAATAAGAACGACAAAAGAAAATACAAACTAAATTCAGAAACAGGGGAAAGAAGAAGAAATAAATCGTGTACAGAAAAAAGGAAAGAAAAAAAAACATTTTAAAAAGTAATTTCTAATCTTCATCATAAGTAAAAATGAACTTAATTTCAAATGAATCAACTTTGTACTTTTTTGCTCCTCACAATCATAATCTTCAGTTCATTCAGATGCTTTGTAAGAATTGATCTTTCTTTGATTTTTCTTTTTCTCATCTCAAATATTTCTTCAAGGTTTTAACCAATTTCTTTTGTAATCCAATAAAAAGTCCTTATCCAGTCAATCTCTTGGCTTGACAGCCGTATTTCCACTTCAGTTGTTTTCTCTGTCTTATAGTCCTTTTTTATTTTCCAATATTTCTGCAAATTATTTACATTCTGAGGTTTCTGCATCAGTTAAAATTTGTTTCATCTCTTTATCTTCTAAGATATTTTCTTTCACATCTTTAATTTCTTATTTAATATCTTTTGGACAAGCTATTCATATAAGCAATGCTATAATGAAGTTGCAATTTTTGACCCATTCCTCAAAAAATTCCTGAATGATTTCAAATGTAAAAGCATTTTCTATAATTTTGCAAGCCCTGCTACTGACTAAAGACAAGAGCCAGGATTTCACTTTTTAAATTTTTCCTTTCTGCCTGGAATCTTTAGTCCTCTCTGACTTTCAGTTTCTTAAATCATAAATCTCAAATTTATTTTTCACCAGGATAGACTAAACAAATTGGTTCCCATGAAGTGATGTTTATTTATATAATTATTTCCAAACTTTTATAGCAAAAGTCCTAATTCATTACTCCAAGTATCTCTGGACCCTTAATTCATTTATAATGTTCTTGAACCAGATTGTTATTTAGCTTTTTACCAGTTCATTTCTTTCTTTTTTTTAATTTGCTTACAGATAATTTTTAATTTATTATAGAATGAAGGTAAACTCACCAGGTGGCTTT
The DNA here is from genome assembly GCA_023653725.1 of Bungarus multicinctus. Lineage (NCBI taxonomy): Eukaryota > Metazoa > Chordata > Lepidosauria > Squamata > Elapidae > Bungarus > Bungarus multicinctus. Next base: position 798,750 of record JAGDQI010000444.1, on the reverse strand, counting down.
TCACTTGTAGTATTTAAGATTTCTAATATCTTTAAGGTAGTTGAATAGGTCCTTTTACAAAATGATTACAAGTGAACGTCCTTTAAAACAGTGGTCGCCAACCAGTGGGGCAGGGACCACTGGTAGTCCGCTAGAAAATTTTGGTGGTCCACACAGAAATGTCCCCCCCAAAGCACTCCCTCCAAAGCAATTAATCCAGGCTGTGCAGGACCACAAGGCTGCATTGCCCACATAGCCCACCCACCCACTGGCCCCCACCCTTCAGCCGAGCGCAAACCTTACCTTGAGTAGAGCCTTGTGAGCTGAAACTGGAAGGTAAGACCAACAGTGGGGGAGGGAAATCTGCCCCAGGGTGGCTTGCTGGTGTTGGTGGGAAAATCAGTTCCATATTCCAGAACTGCAGTAGTCACAAGACTAGCCCTTTGATCATCCTGGAGCAGCTCTTCCAGTCCATGGCAGGGCGGTGCACCCGGGTAAAAGAGCAGCTGCTCCGGGATGACCAAAGGGCCAGTCCTGTGACGGTTGTACCTCTGGAATATGGGACTGACTTTCCCACCAACATCAGCAAGCCACTGTCAGTCAAAATTCATATTGGTGGTCCGCGGGATTTAAAATTATGTGTTTGGTGGTCCCTGAAGTCCAAAAGGTTGGTGACCCCTGCTTTAAAAGGTTCCTCTGCAGGTGAGACTATTATAGTTCTCTTCATCTCCCAGCACTCAAACCTGTGGGGAAGCACTATCCTGTAGTCTCCTTGTGAGCAGCAGCCTTCAGGAGCACATGGAGGCAATTTCATATTATCTTCTTATGCAAGAAGATGGGACTGATCTACTATCCTTTGGTCATAGCTGCAGTCATTGTCTGTATTCATTTATAGATATCTTAGCTCTTCATTCCTCACCTGGAAGTTCCAATATATATAAATTATGTTGAAGGAGTAGTGATTGAGTATGCAAACATTTATTTTTGTTAGACCAAATGGGAGCATCTTACTTAACTAATAAATAAAGGTATTTCCAAGTCCCTGATTTTGTATTCTGTACTTAGTGAGCTGATGCAGATTTTTAAGAAACTGCAGCTATAACATATTCTGGAAAACATATTTATACCTTTATATAAAAAAGACACATTTCAAGCTTCTGCACAGCACTATGTATAAACAGAGCGGTAGTGCTCTTGGATTCAAACAAAAGATGTAGATATCTGGGGACAGAAGTGCTATGGCAGTAGAAATATCTTTGGTGTATAAACTGCATTGAACTTTTGCTGCAAAATGATTTGGTCAATTCTTTGTTTAGATCGTGAACATCAGTATATAAATTGACTGAGCACTATCAATATCAGTGTTTATAGTTTATTTATTAAAACCCTGCTTTTGTATTCTGGCAAGTATTCAAGGTGTATAACAAAATATTTTTTTAAAAACAAGAGTTTAAAAACTTAAACAAATAAATTAACATTACAATTAATACTAACATCATGGAACAGAAGAAAAGCATTTTTATAGATTTTCCTAAACACCTAGAGATTAGGAGCCAAACACAATATCTGAAGGAGTATGTTCCATAACATGTGAAGCAACAGAAGAGAAGGCCTTTCCCATGTGCCAGAAACTCATGATTGCAGAGATATCTTCCAGTGGGTTTTCATTAAGATCTTAACAATGTGCAAGGTTGTAAATAGGTAAGATACTGTGTTAGAAATCAGGCCTTATACCTTTTAGATGTTTAATAATCAGAACTAGCTCTGCTAAGCCAGAGCAGACCTTTTAGTATAGGCATCATATGTTCTCTCTATCTGCATCAGTTATTAGCTTAGCTACTTCAGTTTGTGCCAGTTGCAATTTCTGACACTTCTCAAGGGAAGGATAGTCCAATGTAGAACATGTTACAGTAATCAAAACAGCATGTGACAAGGCACAAATCCAATTGGTTCAGGGATAATTACAGTTAGTGCCCCAGATATAATTATACAAATGTGCTCCTGGCCATAGTCACCACCTGTAAATCTAGTAGCAGCTAATATAATCAAAGGACACCCAGACTGTGAACTCTAATTATATTGATTCTCAGGTTATTAAAAATGCTAAAAAGCATGTAGGGTTGGCAATAACAGTATTTTGCAGTTGCCAATAGGATCTAGCAGGCTTTAAGAATCTTCTATAGCACAGGTGTCAAACTCGCCATGTCATGTTGCCATCACATGGGATTTTGTGACGTTTTTCCCATTCATTGGGGTGGGCGTGGTCTGCGTGTGATGCATCTGGCCCATGGACCACCAGTTTGACACCCTGCTGTAGTCTTACACTTCCTAAAGTTTCCTAAAGTAACATTTCAGAGGTTTTCAGATCCTGCTATGTTTGTTGTGTTACTATAGCCTAACAACCAAGCAATAGAATTATTTCTTCTTTCTTCATCCTTGTATCTGAATCTCACCATATTAAATTTTGTTCCATAATGGAATGGAATTTTGATCATGGAAATAACGTCTGCCTCTGTTTTTTTTCTTTCTATATGTATCATCCTGTAGGAATTGATAAGCAGTGTTATGGAAGAATATGAAGTCATGGAGGAATTTCTTTACAATTTGACTCAAGATGACTTCAATGACAAGTGAGCATAAGTCATTTCCCCTGCAGTCAGAGCAAGACCTTTGGCCTGGGTTATTATATTTTCTGCCTCAGAGCTTTATTTACACATCAGAAGGTTTCATCAAATCTCTTCAGGCAGGCAGAAAAGATACCTGCTGCACTACCTTATTCAAATGCAGAAGCTGTGATGATGTGAGCCTTCAGCCTGCAATTGAAGCAATCTTGTAGTTTCTGACCTTTTTTTAAAAAATAAAGGTCTTTATTTTACATTGTATCTCATGAAAGACCAATGAATTTAGTGACTGTAAAGTGTGAGATTGTTAGGCTGCTTATGTCTATGTAGATAGATGTAGTAGAACATTCACAAGAATTTATGGATTGCTCAAAAATGTCTGTCCTTGCCAACATTTCAATGCAACTATATGCCACAAACTAGATGCAGAAAGTAAAAAATTTGGTCCCAGCCTGTACAATGTATTCTCTTTTCCATAGCATTTAAAGTTGATAAGAAAACATATAAATATTACATATGATGTGAGTTGAAATACCCTGAATATAATTTGATGTTATTTTTAACTTATTAAGAATTTGAATAGCGTGTTTGATTTGCAACATGTGGTAATTTATCTATTACTATTTCAGTGATAAGGTCAAAAATACCTTATGATGAAATGGGTCATTATAATATTTCCTATTTTATAGGCTGAGAACTAACATAGCTATTCTGTCTTCTGTTTCACTGGAGCTTCTTTTTCTGAATTATAGCATGGTTTGCCATGTGACATAACCAAAGCTATTTTATTTAATATATATCCTGCACTTAGGTGTGATTGTATGCAGGATGAAACTGTGATATTAAGGAGTTTGAGGGATTATTATTTTTCTTTTCATTCCCAGATACTGCCTGTATTTAGTTGTAAGAATTGCATTAGCACTTTTTTATAATACCCCAAGAGACATTCATTTACTTTCAGATGGGCTGCAAGTAACTGGCCTCTGAAGATCAGTACACAAATTGAATTAATAAGGCAACAGCATGTTGAAGATGAGGAAAGATTCCATAAAATTCAGCTGATGGATCAAAACAATTTCTTGGAACGTTTAGATGGCCTTCAGGTACTAATCCCTGATTGTGGATTTCTCTGCATGCTCATTCTCTCATTCTCATTAAACAAACATATATGGGTATACAAGCAAGATTGATACGTGAAATTGTGTATTAACCACATTTATCAAAACAATTGTTCCTATTTAATTCATGCACTCTCAGGGTTTACACAGCCCTATAGGTTTCGAATCCTGCAATAAATGTTCTTTAGCATGTAGACTTTTAATATAAAATATAAGTTTTTTCATATAAAAAGGATATGCTTCCATGATTTTGCTTAGGCTATACATTTGCTCCTGTCCTGAAGGTATTTATATGTCAAATCTTGTTTGGAGATTATTTCACATATGTTTGAAATGGGGTTACTTTGAATATTTTGCAAATATTGCTTTTAATTCATGCTATTATCAACTTGCTAAAATTCAGGTATACAGCCTGTAGCCTAAATACCATATGCACCAAACACCTCTTTTTCAAATTGTAACAAACCTATACTGTAACAAACCTATACTGCTACTCCTCTGAATATGAATATTATATTGTACATGTGTGTGTATTTATGTGTATGGAAGAGTATGCAACCAAAGGAACAAAGGGGAGAGGGATTGTACATACACCTTTTGATTTATTCTCCACCCAAAAATCAAGTGAAATGTGATCAGATGGGGATCATTTTAAGAATATGTGTGTCTGCGTTGATTAAAAATTAAAAAGTTAAAAAAAGTTGCCCCAATCCATTTTTAAAAATCTATTTATCTGGTTCCATCTCCTTTTGCAATGCAACCCTGATATGCTATTCCAAGACTGGTTGCTAATCACTCCTTAGAAATACATTGGAGTTGTAACCAAAAGGCAACACACAACTGAAATGTTGGAGAAAATTAATGAACCTATTTTCCAGTCAACATACTTGTCTGAAGGATTCTCTCTTCCTATATATTACACTTGCTTTGTTTCCTAGATTGCAGTGGCTGGATTTTCTGCACACATGGATATTGGCCGGGCCCATGAGATAGCCAATGAAGCCAGAAGAATCCGGAAGCAATTGAAAGAGTCCCAGCAGTTGGCATTGCTTTACAATAATCGGGAGCGTATTTTTGGCATGCATGTAACAAATGTGAGTGTCCAGCATTTTTGTCCATTCATCATGCTTTATGTTCCTCTGTGAGCTGATGACAACAGCAAAAACTTCCCATTATTTCATCACCAGTATTTTATTTATTTATTTATTTATATTAATTTATTTATTTGTCAATTGCTTACAAGATAATTAGGTATAAGTAAAACATAGTTATGAATACATGGATACATATAAGAAAAATAAAATATAAAAGAAACAATAGGACAGGGATGGTAGGCATGTTGGTGCGCTTATGCATGCCCCCTTAGGAAAGGGATGAGGTCAATAGTAGACAGTCTAAGATTAAAGTTTTTGGGGTTTGGGGAAGAAACCACAGAGTCAGGTAGAGTATTCCAGACATTGACCACTCTGTTGCTGAAGTCATATTTCCTGCAGTCAAGTTTGGTGCAATTAACCTTGAGTTTGTATCTATTGTTTCCTCTTGTGTTGTTATGGTTGAAGCTGAAGTATTCATTGACAGGTAGGACATTGCAATGCATGATTTTATATACTATACTTAGATCGGACCAAAGGCGGTGTAGGTCTAGGTTTTCAAGGTGTAGAATTCAGAGTCTGGTGGCATAAGGTATTCTGCAACGAATAGAGGAGTGAAGAACTCTTCTTGTACTTTCTCAACTGTGTTAATATCAGATACATAATGTGGGTTCCAGACTGATGAGCTGTATTCAAGTATTGGTCTAGCAAATGTTTTATATGCTCTAGTTAGTAGTGTAATGTTACCAGAGAAAAAGCTACGTAAGATTAGGTTAACAACTCTTAATGCCTTTTTGGCTATGTAGTTACAGTGATCTCTAGCACTTAGGTCATTTGAGATGACTAATCCAAGATCCTTGACAGAGTTTGGATCATCAGCAAGGTCTTGACTATTCAGCCTGTATTTTATTTTCTGATTTTTTTTTGTCAATATGTAGGACAGAGCATTTATTTGTTGAGATTTGAAGTTGCCATTTGTTTGACCATTCTGATACATAGTCAAGGTCTTTTTGAAGGGTAGCAGTGTTGTCTGTGGTGTTGAATAGCTTTACATCATCAGCGAAGAGAACGCAGTTGCTCTTGATATGATCACAGAGGTCATTTATGTAGAGTATGAAAAGAATTGGTTCTAGAACACTGCCTTGCGGGACACCACTGTTGACAGGTACAGAATTTGATAGGACACTCCCAATTTTGACCATTTTTTTTTTTTTAATTACATTTATATGCCGCCCTTCTCCGGAGACTCAGGGCGGCTTACAGTCTATGGAGTACCATGCTAGGTGCTCGGCAATAGCCTTCATTCCATTGTATATTTGTTGTCTGTTTGACAGGAATGCTTCTATCCAGTTATGCAGGTGTCCAGAGATACCATAAGATTTTAGTTTTAGGAGTAGTTTGTCATGTACCACTGAATCAAAGGCTTTACAGAAGTCTATGTAGATTGCGTCTATTGCTTTGCCCTGATTGAGTTTTGTAGTCCATATGTTTTTGCAAAGTAAGAGTTGCAGATTACAGGATATTTATTTATTTATTTATTTATTAATTAAACTTATATACCGCCCTCTTTCCCTGACAGGACTTAGGGCGGTGTACAGCTGATTAAAATGCAACAACAATACAAAATTAAAAACAATTAAAATCAAACATAGTGGCTGAAAGGTAAAAACATATAAAGGGAATTAAAAAGGCTAAAAACCAGATAAAACCAGATTAAAAACCCTAAGAGAACCCTAGGCCAGACCAGCTTGGTGAAATAGATGAGTTTTCACCACCCGCCGGAAGGTCAGGAGATCAGGGATCAGGGATAGTTTTTTCCTAAAACCAAATTGTTCATTAGAGAGTAGGTTGTTTGTTACAACTCTGTATTTTCTGAGCAGGTTGTCTTAAAATTCTTCCCTGTGATCTAACTGAAGTGTTTTTCTCCTGTCTGTGAGCAGCAGAAAACTAAACAGGCGTATATTTTACTGTCTCTGCTGCCCATTCCAGTTGCCTCTGTTCTGTCTATGAGCTGGAAAATGTGTCCTCAATTCATGTGTTGGAAACACTGCTCTTCCCCCATATTGTCAGCATCACCAGCCAGTGGGAAAATCATGTGCCAATCACATCACCTGAAGGTTTAGTCATCTGTCAGAATTTATCCTATTCTTCACTTGCCACTTCGCCCAGCCTAGGGACCAGCTGTTGAGGCTGGGAGAGGTAGTAGATGAAGGGGAGAGAAGGCTGTTTAGCCACCAGATCTCTGACCCAGTCCCTGGCTCAGAGACTGATCAGTCTGAATAGCTGACAGCCAGAGTCAGAAGTGACAGTTACAGGAGAGTTATAATAGTTGTCTCTACTGCTTCACCAAAAACCCTCCACCACCATTTCCCACCCCCCAGCAGAAGCTGAATACATGCACCCTAGATAACAGCTGAGAGTTTCTCTCCCCACTTCTCTCTCTCTCTCTGCTGAGGAGTGAAGTGGCAGAGAAAGCCAGCTCTTTCTCTTCAGCTTCACTTAACTCTCCACTGCTTCCAGTGATCAGCCACAATTCAGACTCACCCAATTGTCCAAGATAGCATTAAACTGGAGAGAGCCCTGTTTGGGGGGAAAAAACACTGCCCTAAATTGAATAATATTGGAGGGCTATTCCCAGAGACTACTTTTGCTGCAAATACTGTATAGAATTAGTTATTGACAAAAGTCTGGAGAAATTCAGTTACAGGTTTTATTACTAAAGTCTAATGAGCAAAGGACCTGATTAAAAGTAGTTAAACTAGCATTCTTTTGGTCATTTAACTTTTACTGCACCAGTAGTCTCACTTAATGCATCATCTTCCATATTCATGTGACAAATATAGAATTGAATTGTCTTTTTAAAAATAAATGGACGTATACTGTTTGCTTTTATTTTATTAAAATATTCATTTTTGTCAAGTTTTTCTTGTTCTACTCTTAATTTTTCCTTTGTAAATGTATAAACATAAATAATTATTTATTGTTATAAATCTCTCTCCAATTAGCCCCTTTTTCAGGTTTGCCCCTTATTTTTTCCCAGCAAAATATGGACACCGTATTTTAGAACCACTTCTCAATTTCCCATTTTTATCCAATGTAAGAAATTGCAAAAGTCAGGTGAAATAAGTGCCTGGCAGAGGAAAGACAGATATTTGAATTCATATTTGTATCTACAAATGAATGAATGAATCAATCAATCAATCAATGAAAACTGAGAATTAAAAATACAGCAGAAATTATTTCAAACTGTGCCAGACAGAATTCCCCTCAGAACAGGCTCATGTGATCTCCGGGTCCAGTCCCTGGGGAATGAAGTCTTCAAAGCTTTTCTATAGGACAGCAGGGCCAAGTCAGTCTGAATTTCAGGGAACATTGTTCTATAGATAGATACTGCAAGAGAAAAGGCATGTCTCCTGAAAGCCAACACTTATGGGATCCGGAGCATGCCAACCCTATAGTATCAAATCTGGTTGGCTAAGCAGAGATAATTCAAAACAGTCCTTCAGATATCTAGGCCCTGTATTGTGAAGAGCTTTATGGGTGACAATTATCCACTTGCATGCACCCAGAAATTGATTGGTAACCAGTATATCTCAGGTAGTGATGATAAAGGGTGTACTACGGTGTGCAAATAACTACTTCCACAGCATTGCTCAATTCTGGACTAGCTATAGCTTTTCAATTATCTGCATAGATAGCTTCATGTTGGGTTCATTGCTGCAGCCCAAATGCAAGCTAACTAAAACATTATGATTGTGGTATGGTCTCCCAATTCAGAAATTGGTGCAGTTGGTGAACAGTATGTGTAAAAGGCCTCCTGGCAATGTTTACCACCAATTCTTTATGCACAACTCAAGAGTCTATGAAGACCTTCACATTGCACAACATTTCCGTCTGTGAAATTGAAATCCCATCCAAAACTACTGATGAGATATTTCTGGTATGCCCAAAGTTCACGGTCACTAGGCTTAACTAGAGTTTAGTCTGAAATTGGCTCCATCCAGATTTCCACAGCTTCTGGCTATTAAAGCAACTTAATTGGTCTGGATGCCAACAGATAGCTTTATGCAAGAGATCCATGTAGATGTTGTATAGGATTATATGGGAGAATGGGAGAATGTTGAGATACTCCACAAAACAAGAGCCTAAGGCTAGATCTCTCATCTATCAACTTCAACTGGAACCAGCCATGGAAAGAAGAGGGAGAAATAATATAATACTGTGCCTCCCATTCCTAACCCTTTTGAGCCAATAAACCATAATCAATGGTGCTGATGATCTTAAAACATTGTAGCAATCATGCAATAGCCAATCCTGGTCCCACCGCCGGATTTCCACAAGTGTAATCAATGGTATCTTAGTATTATATCCAGGTCTGATACCCCATCTAGAAAAAGTTCAGATTAAACATTAATATAATTTGGCTGAAAAGTATGGTTAATATAATATAAAATGTGAGCAAGTAAATTCCTGATTGATATCCCCCCAGGACTATCCAGATAGCTGCTTTAATATGCTTCCTTCAGTTTATGAGCTGACACAAAATTAGCACAATTTGCTCTGAACCATCAGACAAAGCACTATTCTATCTCAATAATGAGGCCAACCAGTGGCACCATTTTTACCACATTAGCTATAATGGGGAACAAATTAAAAATAGCAATTGGTGAATTTCCTATAGTAAAAAAAACCACCACTAACTGCTGTCCTTGGCAAGGGATGTGGCTGGAACAAGAGGCATGTTTGACTGATGACTATATCCACTAATTTAATCTTCTGGCAGAATCTGATGCTGAGGATCCATAGAGTTTCAGTGTTTGTCAGGACCTGATCTGTCTTTCATTTTGCATGGAAGTCACCTATTCTGCAGATAATCCTCAGATTTTCTTGCTCTGTTATGTTTATTCTCTATCTTTCTGCCTCATTTAGTCTTTCTGTCTCATTTGTATCTCTAGCTCTGCGTAAAAACAAAGCAACGGGGTTGTTGATCAACACTGGCTGGTGGACTCCCCACTTCTCCTGCTCCCCAGCCCTTGTACTGTATCTCATCGTCTCTGTCACTCCTTCTACCAGATTGGCTATCAAAAGCAAGAGCACTCTTCACAGGGAACAAATTTGGGAAGATTTGCATTACTCCACTATAAGAGTAGGCTATCAATAGCAAACTCTTGACAGAATCATTCAATAAATGGGAAAAGATGGAATCTTCAGCAGGAAGTTCCCTTTCTCTTCAGAAAACTAAGCCCCACAAACAGTTGCTAGCACTGAAAAGTAGCCTATCTATGCTGTTTCTGACAATGGCTAAGAGATACTGGAAGATCCCAGTTCCTGGATGTTTGTCAAAGTATCAGAAAGGCACAAGGCTTATGCCAAGAGAAGATGAAAAAGGCCACTTTAACATCGATCAGTTAGATACAAAATTGGGTGGTTTCAGCTCTAACTTGGAGATGAGACAAGGCAACATGATGAGCACATAGGTTTAAAGAACGCAGATAGTTCTCAACTTATGACCACAACTTGGACCAAAAGTTGCTAAATGAGTTACACCTGGTTTTACCACTGTTTTTGCCATGCCTGTTAAGTAAATAATGTATTCTTTAAACGAATCTCACTTCTCGTTGATTTTGCTTGTTTGAATTCTCTGAGAAGATCATAAATAGCAATCATATGATGACCCTGGGTATCATGCCAGTTGCCATGTGCCTGAATTTTGATCACATAATCATGGGGATGCTGCAGTAGTTATAAATGTGAGGACTAGTCATCGGTTGCAGCATTTTTTCAGTACCAGTGTAACATTGAACAATGCTTAAATAAATGGTCATAAACTGAGGACTACCTGTGGTTAGTAAGATGGCTTTAAGTAGCAGGTTGGAGGCTGTGCAAATGAGACCTAACATTGTTTCCTTATTATACTTCTTAATGTTTTCTCTTTTAGGATATGGTCAAAAGTAATTTTTGGTTTGGTGTTCCATCGTATACTGATTCTGAAGAGTGCACAATATTAATGCCAGCCCAATAAGGGACTACAGAGACTTGTGATCATCCTCTTCATTGAGAGTAGAGTTCCTCTCAAGATATATATATATGCTTTTAAAGTTGTAGCGAAGTTTTGGCAGAATCTCATCTGCCATCATCAGGCTTGTTTATTGGGTTCGTCTGTGTGTCAGGCTTTTGCAGCCATTTCTGTTTTAAATTTGGTGCTAGGGACGTGTTTTATTAGAATGGTTTTTTCTTCATCCTGATTGGTTGGGAGTCTTGGTCTGTGTTTATTGGTCTTGGAGTTTGCTGTGTTCTGTTTGATTGGTGTTTTTAATATCTTCTGTCTGTTTTGTTTTGTTTTTTTGTCTTGATTGGCTGGCAACATTGCGTTTCATGTATTGGAGGCTTTTAGTGCGGCTTGGCTTCGGGAGAATGGCTGGCTATCATTTATTAGGAAGCTAGGTTTCATCTGGGTGGCTGGCTGGGCTGTGTTTGGGCTGGAGGTATCGGGGGGGTCTGTTTGTGCCCAGATGTTTGCTTGGCTTGTGGCGTGGAGATTTTTTTTGTTTGTAAGTACAGGCTTCCAGATAATTGACAGTCTGATGGAGTCATCTCTTCTATTCATGCTTTCAGGTCATTTTTCAATCTCTCTAGCTTCTTTGATGATTCTGTAGCTGGGGTTTTCTATAGTGGCTAGGGTTTTGGTGCCATTGAAGTCAATGCTATGATTGTGGCTTTCATGTGTTGGACTAGTAAGGAAGTGTGTTCCAGCTTTTTAACTGCATTTTTGTGTTCATCAAGGTGGGTACTTATTCTTCTATTGGTCTGTCCGATGTATGTGGCAGGGCATGATGTGAAGGGGACTTCATATATGCCTTGGTTTTCCAGGTCAATTTTATCTTTGGGGTTTCTTAGGATGGCTGATATTTTTCTGGCTGTTTTGAAGGCAGTCTTGATGTGGTGCCTGTGTAGTATCTTACTGATTTTGTCTGTGGTACCTCTTATGTAGGGCAGGACAGCTGTTCCACAGGTCTGTCCTTCTTCTAGGTCTCCATTATGTCTCAGTGTGTTTTTGTGGATCAGGCCTGTGATTTTGCTTTTGTGGAAACAGTTGGCTGTCAGTACTTTGGTCAGGGTGCATAATTCAGTCTTTATGTGTGTCTTGTCTGCCAGGTGTTTGGTTCCGGCAATTAGTGTTTTGGCCACGGAGTTTATCTGTGCTGGATGGTGGTGGGATTGGGCATTAAGGTAGCGGTTGGTGTGTGTTGTCTTTTGGTATATGGTGTGTCCTAGTGTACCATCTGTTTTTTTGTAGATTAGTGTATCTAGGAATGGTAGTTGTTTGTTTGTTTCCATTTCCATGGTAAATTTGAATTTGGGGTGTGTGCTGTTTAGTAGTGTTAGGAAATTGTTTAGGTTTTCTTTTCCATGGGGCCAAATAACAAATTGTCATTGATGTATCTTAACCATAGTTTGGGTTTGTGGGTGCCATTGCCAGGGCTCTGGATTCAAATTCTTCCATGAATAGGTTTGCAATAACGGGTGACAGTGGTGATCCCAGGGGGCTCCTTCAATTTGCTCGTATCTTTGTCCTTTGTATATGAAATATGTGTTGGTTAAGCAGTGTTCTGCTAGTTCCAGAACTAGAACTGAGATGTTTGGATGGTTGGCATTTGTTTTTGATGATTTCTAAGGTTTCTTTTATCAGGACTTGAGTGAATAGTGAAACCACATCGAAATGTACAAGCAGATCTTTTTGTTCCACGTGTAAATCTTTGATCATTTCTAAGAGGTGGTATGAGTTTTGTACATGTGAAGCTGCTGCTTCAGCTTGGGGCTGTAGCTGCTTTGCCAGGTATTTGGCTAGGTTTTGTAGTGATGCTCCACTGGAGCTGACTATGGGTCTTAGAGATATGCCTTCTTTGTGTACTTTGGGGAGGCCATATAGTTTGGGGCATCTGGAAGATTTTTCTCTTGGGATGATCGTCTGTTGGATCTCTTTGCTCATGTTGCTGGTTATGATTTTCTTCTTGGTTATTTTTTCCAGATATGTGGTTGGGTCTATGTTTATAGATTTGTATGTGAAGTCTTGGACAGGTCTGTCAGTTTTATTTTGTAGTCTTTTCTGTCCATTAATAAACTGCCCAATGAATACAGACCACGACTCCCAACCAAGCAGGATGAAGAAAAAAACATTCTAACAAAGCATGAGGCTATACACACACACACACATACACACACACACATATAGAACTGTCAAAGTGGCTTTGGGGCTCCTTCCATGTTTATTTATACCAGCATAGAGGGAGCAAATAAGTATACAGCATGACTGCCTGTTGACTTTGTTTGGAAGAGTTTACAAGCTATCAGCAATTCTTTTTGTTTGTTTGTTTGTTTCTTGCTTGTTTTGCTTCCCTTAGTATGATAAGTTGTCCAGGATGGTCAAAGACTTTCAGCCCTTCTATGATCTTTGGACCACAGCATCAGACTGGCTTCGCTGGGCAGATAGCTGGATGAACGATCCTCTGTCTGCAATCGATGCAGAGCAGTTGGAGAAGAATGTCAATGAGTCCTTTAAAACAATGCACAAATGTGTAAAACATTTCAAGGATATTCCAGGTAAATTCTAGGCCTTGAAGCAATTATGTATTGTTTTGATGAGGGTTGAAATTAAAAATCTGGACTTCTTTAACAAGTGTTCATTTGTTTATTTTTACCTGTTGCAATACAACCACACTGTGAGCCTGCTCAATGGAAAACGAGTTTCAGAAAATTCAGGAAAAATAATGAGTATAAAAAAGACTTAGAAAATGCTTCCCTCTGCACCCTTTCAGAAATTATACAAATGTATCAGAATTATAAACTTTCTCTGAAATGATCTTAACGGTAGCTTTATATTTCAATTATAATATATTCTGCACTGGAGGATTATGGGTTTTTTTGCCTTTTAACTTGTGTTCTGTTTTAAGCAGTGGATTCTGTTTGAAATGCAGGGAATCAGTTTAACCGAAAAATAATATGAAGGAATGTATATGTAAACAGGTGAATCATTAAAAATCAGGAAGGTTAAAAATACAGTTGTATAATGAAGTAAAATGTTCGCTTTTCCTGTACTGAAAGAATCTCATCTCATGAAAGCACTGCTAGCTTATTACTTTTCTACTGCAAGAGCAGCCAGAGGCTATGCAACAGACTTTTCAAAACAATTTTAAAATATTGCCCCTTTGAGCAGCACAGCCTTTCTCACAATTATAACTTTAAAGAAAACATCTATAGGAAAAATTAATCTTTAATCAGATATACAAAGAAATAACTCCTGCTAGGACAAACTGAAGATTTCCCTTTGGTTGACGTAATGCTACATTTGTCAGTGATCTTTCCCTGATTGTTTTTCTCTAAATAATGCTCTAATTTACTCTATCCTGATGTCTTTTGATGGTTATTTTTTCTGTCTTATGAAAAGCATGCCAGGATGTGGCTGTGGAAATCCGTGGCAAAATTGAGGAATTCCGGCCTTATATACCTCTGATTCAAGGGCTGCGCAATCCTGGCATGCGCAACCGCCATTGGGACATGCTTTCAGAGGAGATAAAAATCAACGTGAAGCCCAAAGCCAACTTGACATTTGCCCGCTGTCTGGAGATGAAGCTCCAGGATCACATTGAGATTATAGCCAAAATAGCTGAAATTGCAGGAAAGGAATACTCAATTGAGAATGTGAGAATGCCATTCAATTTCCTTTTTCCCTGTAGCCTTCTTTTATGTTCCAATATGTTATCTAATAGCTGAATTATTTTCTTCTTACTTCTTATTCAGAGAATTTTAAAATTTTTATACAATATGCTGGTGAAAAATGTGTAACTTAAACACTGGTAGTCTCTCTGAGAAGAATGTATTAAAACAGATAGATCTTCTTCAATATATTAATTAGCAATCATTTCTTAAATTGGCATAAGGTATAAAGAATGCTGGATGGCTTAACCTAGAATGAAATTCACTGGGAATGTTATATATTTGCATGTCATTCATTAAGTTTTCTAAGAATAAAATTTGAGGCAGAAAATAATAATTTCCATTTTCTTTTTAGTAAAGCTCAGCCATTGTACAATGCCATTGCACTCTGTTAACTTTTGTCCAGTTGCCATTTTTAAAGCAAACTATGTTCACTGATGTTCAAAATATTATTTCGCATTTCCTAGACTTTGGATAAAATGGAGCGTGAATGGGAATCTATCCTCTTCAATGTAGCTCCCTACAAAGAAACCGAAACATTTATTCTGAAGAGTCCTGATGAAGCTTCTCAGCTTCTTGATGATCATATTGTAATGACACAAAGCATGTCCTTCTCGCCTTTCAAAAAGCCATTTGAGGAAAGGATCAACACATGGGAAAATAAGCTGAAGTTGACCCAGGTATACACTTTCAAGTTGCTTTTTGTCCTCAGAAGAGGGATTATATTTAACACAAATTCTTAACTCGAAATAATTCTGAAGGTAGTAACTTGTTACATAGGCCCCAGTGCATTCTCAGATCAATCCATGTTGACATCTTTGTGTGTAGATTTTAACTTTTACTAACTCTTTACTACTCTTTTACTAACTTTAGATTAAGTGAACTGTTATTATTCCCCCTATACAAAGTTATTATTCTCTTATGCATTATTCCCTTATAGCAACTACAAGGGGATTAGTTTAAGAAGGGGTTTTTCTTCCAGAATTGTGATCAAAAGAGTACTAAAAGATAATGAGCTAAATTTTGGGAGTCTAATGAGGCCATGAAATCCAGGAACATGCAAGAGAATGGGTGTACAGATCACAATTTTGTTCTTCTTAACACAGTTGAAAAATAAATGTATGTAAAAAAAGCTCATTACATTCTTATTGATTTTGTTGTTCAGTCACAAGTTACATCCAATTCTTTATGACTCCATGAACTATAGCTTGCCAGGCCCCTTGTCCTTCTCCCAGAGTTTGCCCAAAATCATGTTCATTGCGTCAATGACACTATCTAACCATCTCACCCTCTGCCATTTCCTTCTCCTTCTGCCGTCAATACTTATTGATTTAGAGAAAGCATATGTTAAATCAGCTTAAAAATATGGAATATTTTGCAAAATAGGAAGTAGATTGGATGCTGAATGTGATAATACTAATGTATGATGCCAGCAAAGAATGGATGAGAATAAATAGAATACTTAGCAAACGTGTTAACACTGAATGGAAAATAAAGCAAAGTTGTATGGTGAGATCTTGATGGTTTAATGTGTTTATGGATAAATGTGTCAGTTGAGGACATAGATGTCCATGAACTTGGAGACAACTTCATATTATGAACTGAAAACATAATGAATTGCCAGGAATATTATATAAATTATATAATGCAGTGAGAAATATATTATGAAAATGAATTTAAATTAATTTAAGCTAATTTATATTTAATTCAATTTTTAATTTAAATTAATGGTAAAGCTTATTGTGTTTGACAGGGATAATGGAATAAATAATTGCAAGTAATGCATGAGGAGCAGAAAAGTGAAAGCAAATATGGTACTTGCATTTGTGCAGTTTTGCATAATATTTATTAAACTGAGAAAATAAATATTTTTTCCTCCTGGCTACTGTTAATCTTAGAACCTCACAAGAGTCAGTAAAATATTTTTTTTAAAAAAACATCCATGGGCAAGTTTCTGATTTATAATATAGGTATCTTTGAGTTATAACCATTTGTTTAATGACTGTTTAAAACCATGGACAGTGCTGAAAAAGTGACCTATGACTGGTCCTAATGCTTATGACTGTCACAGTGTTCCTGGAGTCTTGCGATCAAAAGTCGGGCACTTGGCAACTGGCCTGTATTTATGATGGTTGCAACATCCCAGGGTCATCTGATTGCCACTTATGACCTTCTTAAGGGGCTTCCAACAAGCAAAGCCAAAGAGGAAAGACAGATTTGCTTAACGTTTCATCATTCGCTTAATGACTGCAATGATTTGCTTAATGATCATGGCAAAAAAGGTTGCATAATGAGATATGACTCACTTAACTGCATTGCTTAGCGGTAAAAATTCTGACCCCAATTGCGGTTGTTTATTGAAGACTACCCAAAGTTTTTTAAAAAAAAGAATATATTTAAAAAAAGAGAAACATGTTCTCACATTTTTGCAACATTTTCATAGCAGTGTACATTTCTTTGTTACAAGTAAATCTATAACTTGTTTCCTAGATTCTTACTTTTTTTGGTTATTATTACAATTATAATACAATATTTATTTAATTATATTACTTTACATATATACATAACTACATATACATTTATCCTTATTTCCTTTTCCCCTTGTTGTTTGTTTAATCGGTTTCACTAGACATCTTTACTTCCTTTTTATACAACCATTTGTACCATATATTCCAAGTTGTAAAAAACTCGCCCTCTTCCTTATTTTTAGTAACATGGTTAGTCTAACCATTTCTGCACATTGGTGGATTCAAAATCTAAATCTTTTAAAAGTCTTTTAAGTTTTAGATGGAAATAAGAATGTCTTTCAGAGTTAATGTATTTTAGTATAATGTTTTCTTCAGTGAAAGCAAAGCATTTTAACATCAAGCTTTTATTTTAAATATTTTTGCTTTGTTTATGGTCATTAGTCATTGTTACATGTTTGAATCAAACTCTGCAGAATATTGCAGGATGGCACAGAGATGAAACTCGAGATCTGAACAAATCAGGTGACATGCTTGCACTTATAATGTGACCATGTGTTCTTTGAGCATAATTTTGCACATTTTAAAAAATGCTTTTACCAGACAGATTAATTTTCCATATGATGTGGGTTGCGAAGATTTTTACCAACGGATAAAAACTTCCCTACAGAGAAGCACTTTTCTATCTTGCTGGAAAAATCTTAGTACAGCAATACAAAATGGAATGCTAGAATTGCAGTGCAACCCCTTAGACAACAGACAATATAATCATTGTCAGCTACGAAAATAATGCTCCCAGGAAGATCTGCTGCCTTATCTGCTGCCTGAGAAGCAAAGAGGTTAACTTGCAAGTCCTGTTATACTGGGATTGCAGGAAAATGAATGTTTGGGATTATGATGCCCTTTTCTTCAATTTCAGAAAGTTTTAGCACACTGTTGTTATTTTTTTTTTCCTGTATGACTTCTCGACCATCCATGGTAGTCTCAGCGCCGTCTCCTTTGAAGAAGACACTTAATTACACACCTGTCTGCCCACAAAATCTGAAGAGCAGAGAGAAGTGTAATTTTGTAACCCCCAGCCTGACTCAGAGGGATATTGTACGCTTGCCAGTACCAGAGAGACTGGAAGACATCAGAGCATATTTAATCAGGCATCAAGCAAGTGAGGCTTTGAACCTGACTAAGCCAACATACTTCAAAAAGGGGTGTCCTTTTGGTTAAAATTAGTGAATAATCCCAGGGTCATTCTGCAAGTAATTACTTTAGCTGGTCATAGAGCATTTGTTGCCATTATATCAAATGGATATTAACGTAATGTGAACTAGATGAGATTTTGTTAGAACCTGACTCTTCCCTCTTTAGCCCATATATTATTTTTGTGGAATAACCAACTCAGTGGGTTTATAACAACTAAAATAAATTGGCTGACTTTTCCATAAAAACCTTCTTTGCCCTGTGTTCAAGGAACAGTCATTATTACTGGATGAGGAAAAGATCGAAAGATACAGCACCATTTTCCCATCATCAGAAGGATTCCAAGAATCCATCTATTCTGGACTTTACAAGTATGATAAATATTAAAAAACAGTTCAGTGCTGTGCTGCAGCTCATACATTTAAAATGTATAATACAATTGACCTTGTTACTTCAGGCACATATGCAAAGTAACACATGAGCTGAAAAATTTATACTGATGCCCAAATTAATGATTTGTCAAGGAAGGTCTTATCTTGAGATCTTTCTCTGCTGATAAAAGTACTTATCTTGAGTTAACAGAAAACTATACCAGTGTAATTTTTTTCTGTCCCCATTAACAAATCCTATGCTGCATCTATTAATGCATGTTCTCAGTTATGCTATATGGTACTGCCTTGATTATGTAGGTGTAGGGCATAATAGGCAAAGCAATTTGTGGATTAATTAACCAGGGAGAAAAGGGAAGCCGGCATCAACTTGAAAAAGCCTCTCTGGTTCCACAAGTTACTAGTCACCTGACATTTCCTCTGACATAATAGCTAGCAATTTTGCAAATCTTGTCATTGTCTTTGGATGCTTTTTCAGTTTAAGAGGAAAAAATAGTTTAAAACCAGTTCGCTAAGGACTACTTAAGTCTGTCTTAATCATGGTCTGAGATGAGGATGAGATAAAACCAATATCATGAGGACATTCCACAGAACAAGTTTTGCCAGGGCATGGTTATACTCTGGTTAATGGAGGTATAAAGAGGCCTTCTAATTAACTTCAGAAAGGGCATCTTGTTTGTTTATTATTTTCCACAATTTTTATTTTTCACTTTAGAACAATTTTGGCAGTAGCTCAAAAATTAAAAGTGCTTCATAATATAGTTATTATTTTTGAAACACATTTTAATACTAAGTGACTCACTGAAATTTGTTCCTTATTGTACTGCATAATATAAAAAAAGAATAATGACTGTTTCCGCAATAATAATAAGAGTGCAGGTAAATCAATATGGTTTGGTATTTTAGTACTTTATTTATTATATCAACCAATATAGTATCCACTAGATTCTGATGCTTTATTATGTCATAAGGTGGTTAGTACCATATTCTTTCTTCTGAAGAATATTGCAGTGTACAGTCACTTCATAAAATATCTAAAACTAAAAATAGGCAGCCAATATGTTCCTTCCCCCCATCCTCCCAAGATCTATTTGCTTATCTCCAGGGCTGTTCTTGTTTAAAATGATTGTTTTAAAAAGTTTGAATGTTTGGATTTCTGGTTACTCTATTTAAATGCTTTAAGTCAATGTTACTTTATTTAAATGCTGTAAGTCAATGTTTTTCCTTGCATGATACAGTACTGTATGTATGAGTTAGACATACTTCCTACAGCAATAAATGGTTTCTTCCCTTTACAATCTTTTAGATTGTTTTGGAAAGTAGGTTCACCAATATATGGGATGATTGGTGAAGTCTTTGTAATCTGGTTCAGTAGATATAGAATTTCTGAACAAGTAAACTGCTGGTTATACTATAGAGCCATTATTGTGATTAATTTTTTCTAGATTTTTTTTTAGTCATGAAGAAGCCAGATCTAGAGCAAACACCATACTCTTCTTGTAGGGCTAAGAGTATATTTTATATTGAGAGCTGAAAATTTCTCTCCAAACTTTATATTTTGCATGCAGTAAAGGATGAGATCTCTTTGGATGTCGTACTATATACTGTATTTAAATCCAACTTGACATGAGTAGACTTCTATTCATATAACAGAAGTCTATGTCGTCTTCTTTCTTTATGTCCTGAATATGCTCTGTGAGAAGGGTGAGAATAGAGTACCTTAAAATTAGAAACCATTTCTTTGACAGAAGATTGTCACTGTTTATTGTCTTTAATATTAAAAAGTATATATGAGCCATTGTTTTCTTAAGTTTTCTAAAGGTTAAATATGCTTTAGCTTTCTCAAAACCTAGTGTTTTGATATAAATATCTATCTCTGTTTCCATGTATAATCAAAGCTCTAATTTTATACATTATGGTGGCCTTTAGCTATGGCCAAAGTGAGTTTAATATGTATTATTTATTATTTCAATGTCAAGGTTGTGGACTCAACAGCAATTCTGGACAACTTACAGATAAAAATTAAAATACAAAAATTCTAAGAAAAAGAAAGGAAGATAGTTGAACCAGAAATCAAAACTCTAAAAGCTAACCAGAGGGCTTGATCCCATCCTAGCTCAGGGCCAGGGAGAAAAACTAGGTCTTAAGCAGTTTGTGAAAAACAGAATTGTATGAAATCTGTATAAAAGTAAATATCCTCTAGGAAGATATTTTTCCTTCCTTCCTTCTCTCCCTCCCTCCCTCTCCTCTTCTATTAGCTATCTATCTATCTATCTATCTATCTATCTATCTATCTATCTATCTATCTATCTATCTATCTATCTACATGCACACTAACACAACATATTATTTCTAGGATGTCTTGGAAGAATGGCTCACTTGCCAGCGTTCCTGGCTATATCTGGAACCCATTTTTAGTTCGGAAGACATCAATAGACAATTACCTGTGGAAAGTAAACGTTACCAGACAATGGAGAGGATGTGGAAAAAGATTATGAAGAATGCCAATGAGAACAGAGAGGTGAGGTTATAACCATTAGCATGGGGCACTTCTATAAAAAGACTCTAAGCCACTTTAAAGCTATCTCTGAACTTCAGTGATCCCACAATATCAGTAATGCTTAAGAAACAACCAATTTTAAGCTGTGCTTTGGTATATTTGAAATGCATATAAAGCTATTTTCCTTTTGTTGTTCTCCGGAGAGGCTATGGATGTGCTGGCCTCTCACTGGCTGGAATTTTTCTATTTCCTCATCTCTTCATGTTAGCCATTCAGCTCAGTCTTTCCCCCATTCATGTAAAAGATTTTCTACAATAGCATTTTGCTAAGACACTATTACTTCAAAGATCTTTAATTTAATATTAAAGATTAATATTAAAATATTACAAAGAAATAGAGCCTTATTCATAGCTCTCCCTCTTTAACAAATAAATTGATATTCCTTTTGAGAAATTGCCACACAACATGAAGTGAAAGCATAAATGATGGAATATGTCTGCATTATAGTCTGATGGAAAAAGCACTGATTAGTTCCTGGAATTTGTGGTGTTTTGAAGGTTAGCAACATGTTGGCTTCAAACTGGTCATAGGAAATTGGATGATGAAAACCGTGATAAGGTGAACGTGATCAATGGAAAATGCTATTCATAAGTTGATTCTGCATAAATTTAAAGAAGTATATTAAAATGTATTAAATTTAGTGTGTAAAATATTCTGTTATCAAGGTATATATACCTGTGTAATATGTTTCTTCAGTTTAAGATACTGTATCAAATTAATCCTTACCAAAATTCTAAGAATTGTTCCTTGTTATTTTGCACCTAACTGTGTGCCATCATTATGAATTTTTGGTGGGAGTCTTGTTGATTTTGGGATAAGCAAAATTAAATAAAGTCAATAAGAACTCTTATATTTATTTTCTTTGCTTTTTTTAAAAGACATTTTGCTTTTCATCTAAGAAGCTTCTTCAGTTCAATCCATGACCTGGATGATTGAGAATCTCCATAGATTATATTTAGTTATACAGCTTAAATATTTCCTTTGTTTACACATCTGAAAGACACATAGTTAAAACATGTTTTGGAAGATCTGCTTCAGTTTCTTTTTTTTTTTTTCTCCTATTAACGAATATGTTCCTTTCTTCTATTCAGTGTTTTCTCTCATCATCTTGCTCTAGGATTCAAATAGAGTATTCTATGGTTAACATTAGCCTTCAAACAATTATTTAAAATCATAGTTCTAGGTGGGGATTCCCTCATGGATTGCATTTTCTTGAGGATAGACATAACCAGCTCCTTTTCTCTTTTTTCTACTACCCATTTTCTCTTTTTACTTTTCCAAATAATTTACTTACTTTTGAGTATCAATTTACTCTCTTTAAATACAAAGAGCAAAAGTGTAAAGATTGTGATAGGCTTGCAAGCTCTCTTCATTTTGTTCTTTACAATGTTGTAAATTTGCTTCATCCCAATATTAAGTCCTTTTTGTTGTAACATAACACCAGTATTCTTATTATTAGTACATGACTGAAATTAAATCCACAATGTAAAATTATATTGCAATTTTCATTGCTTGCTCAATTGTGTTAATCTGTCAATTTCCAGGTAATTAATGTATGTCCTGACCCAAGGCTATTGGAAAAGCTGAGGGAATGTAATAAATTACTGGATCTGGTGCAGAAAGGTTTAAGTGAATACTTGGAGACTAAGAGAGGAGCTTTCCCAAGGTAATTTTGTGATCTGAAATACTTAAACACATACCCAGGAGCAAAAGAAAAGAAACTGAAGGATCTCTCTTGCTTCCTACTTGAAGATGTCCTGTCATTCTCACTTGAGGAAATGTATGTTTGGATGCTGTTCAGCTTTTGTATCAGGAAGACAAGTGATATTGAACAAGGAAACTTGTAACCTCAGGAGTAAAATTGTTGTAATTGAGATTTAAAAATAGAGCAATAGGGGTAAAAAAGACTGGGAAGTAGCATGTATTTTGAAGTACCTGTATGGAGGTTTTGTATCTACTTTCATTCCCATGTGCTCAATTCACTAGAAAAAGATTTACTCATATTCTGGGACAGGTCTTAATTGAAGTCTCTTTTCTGCAAGGCATAAGAATATTATTCAGTTAAGGAGGGAGGAAGGGAGAAAGAAAAAGATTTATTACCCAGAAAAAAGTCTCCTCTCTTCTAAGTCTGATGCTACATCTCTCAGAGTTTTTAGAATAGCATCAGGCAATAATCCTTTCTAAAAAAAAAATGTTCACTGGGAATTCATAAAAGAATAATGGGCTCTAATCTTCTCTTAATATCCTGGATTAATCACTTTGGTATTCCTACATTTTCAGTGTTTTCCTTTTAGAAAAGGAACTTTTCTTTTTTAGTAGAATTTTACTCTTTTAGAATCCCAGTAGAAGGATTGTATTAGAAAGAAAGTGATTCTGGAATTAGATCCAAGACTTTAAAATTGCATTCTAATGTACTATATCATATTGTGCTCTAGAATCCAAGGCCAAACAAGAATCTTTTTCCTTTCCAGATTTTATTTCCTTTCGGATGATGAACTTTTAGAAATACTGTCTCAAACCAAAGATCCTACAGCTGTGCAGCCTCACCTCCGCAAATGTTTTGAGAATATTGCACGGGTAAGCGTTGCATGGGAAAATAATGCTCTCAAGGTCTAGTCTCAATCTTTGGAATCTCTAGGGTCTGATGAGGAGGAACTGGCTGAAGCTCAACTCTTACAGGATCAAGTGGCTTTGCATTCACAGACCTTCTAGCTCTGGGGATTTTCCATTCTTATTTCTGAATGGCACAACTGTTTTGCTATTTGGGGGTCTGAAAGAGAAGATGGCAGCTATGGCCTTTGTGCAGATTTGTCCTGGGCACTGATTGCACATTTTCCTAAATTGGGAGCCCTTCTTATGGCCACTTATGCCCTACATATTGCTGCAATGCATTCACCTTTGAAGACCACTCCGAAGCTAACACTAGTCCAGAATGCAGTACCATGAGTAGCTATAGTGTAAGGTCTTGCCTCTCCTCTCTCCTCAAGAAGGCAGAACTCTTGAAACAGGTAGCATTTCAAACGGAACTTTTTACTGGGAAATAGTGATAGCAAGGAAAATAGGCAGGATCTAATGTTCCTGCGCAAGAACGTTAGGTTAAAATTTGTTGAAATCTGCCCCTTCTGTCCAGTCCAAAGCAAGCTAATCCCCAGCTGTGACATTGTGTGAACCTCAAGCTGAGAAGACGATAAGAAGTCATTCTGAAGGGCTGCGTACTTGACTTCTCGGATCTAAGACAAAACAGATGGGCCCAGGCTCATCCCTCCCCATTCTAATTCCCACAAAAGTGCATCAAAGGAAAGACCAAAGCCAGGAACAGATAATAAAATGTTACCAAGTTCCCCCTCCCACCAGAATGGAAGTGTCCTGATAGGGATCTATGGGAATCTGACATATAGGCTTACCTTATTATTTCCATGTAACGTTCTTCCTGCACAAGCTGCTTTTGTTACCAGTAGGTTTCTGAATACAACTCAAGGTTATGGTTTATATTACAAATCCCTGTAAGACATAAGGTTTACTGATCTTTCCTTACTCGTTTCTACCAATGCTAGAAGATTTGATAAAGTTGGTATGGTCTGGGTCCCATCTATCAAACTATGCTATACTACAAGATCCAGGAGTTG
This sequence comes from Bungarus multicinctus, assembly GCA_023653725.1. Lineage (NCBI taxonomy): Eukaryota > Metazoa > Chordata > Lepidosauria > Squamata > Elapidae > Bungarus > Bungarus multicinctus. Next base: position 773,993 of record JAGDQI010000444.1, on the reverse strand, counting down.
TCCCTTCCCTAACATAATATCTATCCTTTGGTACACCATAATCCTGGTGGTTCAAACAGCCTCAGTTCTCTTTTGCTTCAAGTGAGTTTAGAAGGCCTATCTTTTCCCCCTGACCTTGAGCTAGCATGAAATGTGTATCCAATATGGGATAAGTTTTATATATTTATAGGAGATAAGGTAAGATAAGACTTATATGATTTGTAAGCTGTCCATGTGACACATGTGACTGTGAGCAGTTTACAGAATTAAATCACACAAACCCATTAGACATAATTCATTAGTACCCAAGGATAAACAATAAATAGTATAAATTACCTTCAATAATAACAGACTTCATCTGCCCACTTGATCCAAATGCCTGGGGAAACATTCAGGTCTTCAGTGCTTTCCCCTGTTAGAACCATCTTTCCTTTTTTAATATATTGTATCTTTTTTAAAGTTTCTGCCCTGCCCTGCCTTGAATCAATGACAGTTACTTAGAGATTAAACTGTAAATAAATAAGTAAACAACAAGCAAACAAATAGATAAATCCTACATATTGAGGTGAGCTAGAGAGGTGACACATACTGTATAGGTACTGCTATGTGAGCATGCTTATGGGATCAGAATATATTTCTCTACATTTAGAAAATAAAATTAAATGAAAAAAATAGTTATCTGTTAACAGGATCTTTATCTATTCTTTGTACGAGGCAAGAATGGAAGAATGGTTGTCAGTCTCATGCTGTGTTTTTTCTCATTAGCTTCTCTTTCAGGAAGATCTGCAGATTACACACATGTATTCTGCAGAAGATGAAGAAGTGGAGCTTTTCTCTCCTATTTATCCCACGGGCAATGTGGAAGACTGGCTGCTGCAAGTTGAGAAAATTATGAAGGCTAGTGTGCGGGACAATATTGAAAGAGCAATTAAGGCTTACCCAAAAGTGGGTTTCTTGTTTTTAATTGTATAGAATTCATGTAAAAATGAATGCTATTTGTGCTATTGTAAGGCTCCCATCTCTGTTGATAAACTCCTGATGTGAATTTTAATAACCTTCTAGTTTTCTCATTTTATGCTTGGTTCTTAATATGCACATAAATATGTCTTGGTGTCTGCCTTCTATTTATGTTTCAAAAAGCATATTTCTTCTTTGAGAAAACCTCTTTCCTCTTTTTTGTCCATTATTTAAAAGGGTTGTATAGGAATTGCAGAAATAAGCCAAATGATTGTCAGAATAGACAGTATAAAATACCTTGGACTGTGGGTTAGGTTGGCCAGGCCAGGTATTAGATTTTTAGTCTTGTTACTGGATGTTAAAAATGTTGAAATATATCAAACTCCACAAATATCAATCCCTGTTTATAGTAGAAAATGTAAAAAAAAAAAAAACCCAAAGGCTTGCATAGCTTCTAAAATATATTTTCAGGATTTGCAAGGTAAGTCAAAGAGAACTGAAATCAGTTTACAGGAAAAACAACAACAACCTTATGTATACTGTGTCATCAATCATGTCTTAGGTTACCAGTGGTAAAACCAAATGAATGTATTTGACAATGTGAGACAATAAAAGAGGAAAGAAATGAGAGGTATTTGTCTGAAACTTATTAGTCATAATCAATATTGTTAAGATAACAAAGAGACAGTGCAAAATGCTGCACTGTAATCTTACTTATTTATATTTCATATTTCTTAAACACTCATCTCCCTCCGAGAGGGGCTCTTAATGTTAACTCTTCCTATGTTCTCAACTGTTGAATCTTCTGAAGTTATAATCAAGTACAACTTGATTGGATATACTGATTGAAGTTACAAATGTAAGAATGAGATTGCCAGCTGAATTTCATGGGCTGAAGTATTCTTGATTGTATGAAGCTGATAAATGGCTCTCCAGGACAAAGATGCAGGTTAAGTTTTTAAAAGTAGTATTGATCCAAGGAGTACATTAAAGCTGCATGTCTTTTTGAACAACCTAGGCTGAGACATACTGAAGGTTAGGCTTCCTTATCATTCTTATCATCTCAAAATCTGTTAGCTACATTTGTAATGTTGTGTAGATTTGATTTTAGTCTCATCACTTGGCTAATGTCTTACAAGAAATTCCTGTGAAAAAGTTTTAAATCTCTGTCCTTGTGATATCACTGAATTGATCTTAACTTTTTAAAAAAGCTTTCATATTTATGTGCATATATGTTCTAAATATTAAGAAAAATGTACTTATCCCTCTCCAAAAGGTATGCATTACTAAGTACTGTTATATATGTTTTACAGTAAATTACAATTGGTTATATCATGGTTATGGAATAGTAATGAAGATGAAAGAAAATTACCTATTTTTTAATCAATAAAGTGATCTATTTTTAATTAAAGACACCTCGGACCACATGGGTCTTAGATTGGCCAGGCCAGGTGACCATAGCCGGATGTCAAACATACTGGACAAAAGAAGTATCAGAAGCTTTAGAAGCTGGAGATTTGTCTACTAGGCTATTTCCACAGCTAAGTGCTCAGGTAAAAATGTCAGTTAATTGCATATTTCAATTTAAATTATTTCTGCAGTGAAATGTTTAGTTTCATGTTATTTCCTAGAATAGTCTTCTAGCCTTATTCATATATTTTTTCAAATAAAAATACCATGTTTCAAATAGTTATTCATGGTCTTGACCTAAAAATTTGAATGGTTTGGACTTCTGGGATCAATAAAGCTACTAGAACTGTTAGTATTCAGCTTGTTTCCTTGCTTTTGTCCTGTGTATAAAATTCAGATAGGGTTTGGTATATCAGCATGCTTGTCCAGAATCAAATTCTGTCCATTCTCATTTCCTCTGGAAAACTACTGTCAAAATAATCCAGAAATTGATGAAAAAGGGTGGGATAAAGGAATAGCCTGATCTCCATTCCCACAAATTATTCAATTCTGCATCCATTAGCATACACAGAACAGGAAAATCCAGGCCCTTTTTTGTCCCTTTTGAGCAGTGAGTTGAGGAGAATATCTTTTTTTTTCTTCTGTTTCCTAAGTAACAACGGTTTTCTTATGGAGTCAATATAGAGGTGGCCAAAGCATATCAAGTAGATTTGCGATAATAGTGGGTAAGGCATTGCTTGATTTGTTTTGCTTGATTTGCGCAGCTGCGTGACCTAGTAGCACTTGTGCGAGGTAAACTGTCTCGGATGCAGCGAGGAGTGTTATCAGCTCTCATTGTGATTGAAGTTCATGCCAAGGATGTGGCAGCTAAACTTATTGAGGAAAATGTCATGAGTGAAAATGATTTTGAATGGATTTCCCAGCTCAGGTGAGGGATTTCCTCTTATCTGTGATATTAATAGAAATTGCTAGTAGTACAGAAGGATTGTTCTTTTTAAGTAGGAGGAACACTGAACAAGAGAGAAAGAGAGAGGTCAGGCATAATTTTAATGGTCTAAAAATATTCCTTCAGTTCTGTGTTTTTACCTTGTTATAATTATATTCAGGTCGTTATTCTAGTACAACAAGCATTGCCCTAATAATCATCAGCCTCATCAGCATCATCATTATTTCTGAGTAGATTGTTTATTATAAATGAAATCTATCCAGGTGAACAGAAATGTTCTATTATAAAATGTACCATCCATATATTTAAATTTAACTTTTAATGCATTACTAGGTACTACTGGACAAGGGATGATTTATACATTCGGGCAGTGAATGCTGAATTTATTTATGGCTATGAATACTTGGGCAATAGTGGGCGCCTTGTGATCACTCCTCTTACTGACAGGTATAGTAACTCCTTTGGTGTCAAACAATTAAATTCCTTCATAGTTCTGAATGAGTAAATGAGTAAATCTGAATCAAGGGTCTTGTTTGTGACTTTTGATGAAGTCTGTCATCAATTGACCCATGAGGTAATTTGTCAGGAGCCAGCTATATGCAGGAATCCTCTACAGAAAAGCATTTTGGAATACTGTACATCAATAAATATTGCAATGCCTAGGGTTATTCTTACAGCAGCAGTCATGGATTTGTGTCAATCAAGCCTGAAGTGATTGGAGAAAATGTAATGCAATCAACAATGGCAGCCTTGTAGATTCCACCATTTTATTTTCTCTGGATTTGCCATGCTGCTGTCATTCTTTGCATGCTTATTGATCTTCATATCAACATGTGTCTTATGATGGGTGAGGTATTTGGATGGAATGACCTTTGCACCCATGACAGTGGGGAAGTCAAATCATTGCACACAGGTAAAATCTAGCTGTTGCGGTTGCTGCTGGCATAGGTGCTCAATTGGTTGACATACTTTTTTTGAAAAATGTGCTGGTGTTAATGAGTCATTTGTTTTGGAGAAATCCAGTACTCACTGTCCTTCATTATTTGGCATATCATATTGATTGCCACCATGACAATTATGACATGTCCATTTAGGTTATTGCAGAGAAACAGTAGGTTTTCTTGCAGGCAGGTAGATACACAATCTTGAACGGTTTTTATCCAAAACTGTTGTTTCTCCTCTCCACCATATCCAGTTTGTGGAGCATAGATCAAGAAAATGTGTGGTAGCCGTATGATGGCAGTTAACATGAGGTGGTCAGAGTGTCAATGAACCTCAACAAGATGGCTGTGCAGATCAGTGCCTACTATAATAGCCATGCCTTTTTTGTTTGAAACCATAGATTATTTTGTGTTTTTACCAATGTCACTAGATTTTTGATCTTTCTAGTGTGTCTCTTGTATGCACATAATATCCACCTTACATCACATTAGCATCACATGAGTCTACTACTCATGGCTGTGTCCAGTCAAGTCAAGATGCTGGCTTCTTTAGTCAGTTCTGCCTTGAATGAGTAACTTTTGCCCTCTTGTCAGGGCAGTCAGGCAAGACCAACACATGTCACCTCCTGGGAGACATCCTAGCACTAGTCAGCATTGTATGCGGCTGTTGATCTATTAGTCGTAGCAAAAATCTACCAAGTGGCTTGTTGCCCAAACCTGACACTTGTTCATCCATGTTCAGTTCAGCACTACCCTTGTGGGAGGGCAGTTTCTAGTAGCATCAACAATGAAGAACAGATCTCGCTGCCAAGCTGTGTTTTGTCTGTAATATCCTAATCTAGATGAGCTGCCTCTTATGAGTTGTCTGCCAAATCAAACTGAAAAGTTGAACTAAGGATTGTGTGTCCAGAAACTGGTGATTTACTGATGAGGCAAAATGTGAAGCTTAATGGCATGCTGTTTAAAAAGTAATAAAAAATTGATTGCAGTCAAATGTGCTGTGGAAGATGATAGCAGGATGTGTTCAGAATTTCAAAGAAGTCGGAAGCCTGAAGAACCAGGTGAGGCTAATGTGAATATACAACTGAGGAAGATAAGTTCAGCACAAAAAACAATTAATAGGGTTTCAAGATGTTTAGAGACAGCATAAAAAAAAAAACCCAGGACAAGACCAACAAGTAAATCAGCAATATTTTGGGGGGGGGGGTGTTTAAAAATCAAGTCAATTATGAAATGGGCACAAAGCCCTTCATGACATGGGTCCAGGTTACTTGAGAGACCGTCGCATCCCACTGGGATTGGCCCGTACCACTCATGCCAGCAGAGGAGGCATGCTATGGGTCCCTTCAGCTCGATTATTCTGGCTGGTGGGGTCCAGGAACAGGGCTTTCTCTGCTGTTTCTCCTATCCTTTGGAACATCTCCCTCCCCCAATGTGACGTTGGCCCCAACCTTTTGTAAGGGCCTAAGGACATGTCTATGCCAGTCGGCTTGGGGCCCCAGAGGGGGAACAGTGCAATAGAAGTGGTTGAGTAATAACAGATCACACGTCTCCCCATTCTATATGTAGCTGTAAGCTGTAAATTACCCTAGCATAAGATGAGTGGCCAATACATTTTATGAGTGAATGAATGAATGAATGAATGAATAAACAAACAAACAAACAAACAAATAAATAAATAAAAAATCCAACTTCTTTGCTGTTCTGCAATACTCATCTGGGTTTTGCAGCCCAGGTTCATTCATCCTTAACTTAAGGTGTGAAAGCTTTCAAAATTTCTATGAATCAGATATGTCAGTATAATGCTGGCAATAAAGTTAATTATTTACAGTATTTTAATCTTACCCTTCATACAGTTCTTTCTCTCAAAGCACCTCACATCAATTAATAAAAGAGAGACAGGCTCCACCCTCAGATTTTCAAACTAAAAAAATAATGACACATAAGGAAAAAAGAATACTGGGAGTTAGGGAATTTTAAGGCCAAAATAATATAATATGCTATAAACTGGCATTTCTATCCAATTTTGATCAGACCAGTCTTTCCCTGGTGGCATTCTTGCACACATCCAGCCAGAATTGATTACACTTGTTTCTTTCCCCAATGGACAGGGCCAAAGTGCCCTTTCTCTTTGCTTCAGTAACCCCACAGCAATAGAATATTGGAGTTGCTTTTTCTTCTTTTTTTCCTGACAATCGAGGAATGCAAGAATCACTTGGGGTTAATCAGCTTGTCCACAGTCATATGGAATCTAGAGTGTCTCGACATGCCTGTTATAGTTAAAAGTTGTGTACAATTAAGATTTATACAAGTACATAAAAAGAAAATTAGCCTGTCCTGCTAAAAGCTATTACACAAATGCAAACCAGTGCTAAGATATATTTCTTTAATTATGATAATGTAGCATCCATATATGTGCAAAAAGGGCTTGTATCTTTTGTAAGTGGAACAGGATATGGTCATTGAGTTGTCAGAAATGGTAGTAAAAGCAATTTAAGCAAGTGGTCTTTTGTGGATAATATGGAATGATGGAAATGCCTAATTAATTCAGAATGGTTAAAACACTGTGTGGTGGGGAGCTGTTGGAATAGCATAGACTGTGGGTATTGTTTCAAAGAAGTCTTATACTTGAAAATTGGCATCAGCATTGATTATTAGTACTTTGGAGAAGGGTCAAATGGATTTCTGAAATGCTAATTGTTCTCAAGGGATCAGTTGAATCATGCCTAACCTCATTCAGCTCTAACTGATCATCAAACTAAGAGTCAGAAAGAATCAGAGAAGCTTTTCAGCCCTTTTAATATTTTTTCTTTTGCGAAATATTTACATTTATTTTGCTAAAATAAAAGAGAACTCTTTTCTATATATATCGTTTTAGACTATGTTGTTATTTACATATAAACAATTTCAAATTGCAATTGTATAGTATAAACATATAAGACGACTCTTCAGAATGCTGGTTTATGAATAATAAATGCTTCAGTCTAGAAAATTTAAAAGGATACATTCAGAATTCTGAAAATGATTTAATTCCTGTTACAGATGCTACCTCACCTTGACTGGAGCCTTGCATTTGAAATTTGGAGGTGCTCCTGCAGGACCAGCTGGCACAGGCAAAACAGAAACAACTAAGGATTTGGGAAAAGCTTTAGCCATACAGACAGTTGTGTTTAATTGCTCCGATCAGCTTGACTTTATGGCAATGGGAAAATTCCTGAAAGGACTAGCCAGGTACTAAAACACAGTACTGTTTACATGTAAAGAAATATTCCTGAATTAGAATAGAGCTACATCAAATGAGGAATGGAAGAAAGCATGCACATTTTCAGAATAAATGATAGTTTTATTTAGTATCATTCTCTTTTTTGTCTGTTTTTGTTGCCAAGAAGTGTTAACATACTTGGCCCTAAAGTATTGAGAAGTGGCTAAAATATAAGATTGATTTACTTATTTATTAAATGTATAAGCTGCCCCAATATGTAGAGTTCTGAGCAATTATGACCTTAAAACTATAAAAAATGGAAACAGTACAATCCAAAAGAAAAATCAGAGAAAACCCACAATCAAATAATCAAACTCCCACAAAAGGTCTATTATTCATTCTAACCCAAGGCTTGAGAAAGAGCCATGTTTTAAGGGCTGAGGGTGATACAGATCTCAGGTGAAACTGTATACTATATTTTGAACTAGAATAAATTAGGGTGTTCATGAAACAGAAATTTTATTTTGCTTTGAACAAACCTGAAACACAATCCTACATCCCAGAAGTTTTGTATTTGTTGCAATTCAATATTAAAACAGTGTCCCAGCACTGCAACATCAGAATTTTAGAAGTTACTTCTCAGTTTTATCTCTGAGTAGAATACTGCCACAAAATAAATAAATAATCTATGAGTACTGTGCTTTAGTGTGAATTTCACATACAAACCTTATTTGCAAAATGTCCTAATAAGAAAATTAGAGAATTGGTTTAGTCACTTTTTTCTGCTGATACCTTCTGATTATTACTGATTGCATTAGTAATAATTACTATGGATATCTACAGGTAAAACTCAAAATATTAGAATATCGTGCAAAAGTTCATTTATTTCAGTAATGCAACTTAAAAGGTGAAACTAATATATGAGATAGACTCATTACATGCAAAGAAAGATAGTTCAAGCCATGATTTGTCATAACTGAGATGATTATGGCTTACAGCTCATGAAAACCCCAAATCCACCATCTCAGAAAATTAGAATATTGCGAAAAGGTGAAATATTCTAGGCTCAAAGTGTCCCACTCTAATCAGCTAATTAAGCCATAACACCTGCAAAGGGTTCCTGAGCCTTTCAATGGTCTCTCAGTCTGGTTCAGTAGGAAGCACAATCATGGGAAAGACTGCTGACCTGACAGTTGTGCAGAAAACCATCATTAACACCCTCCATAAGGAGGGAAAGCCTCAAAAGGTAATTGCAAAAGAAATTGGATGTTCACAAAGTGCTGTATCAAAGCACATTAATAGAAAGTTATGTGGAAGGGAAAAGTGTGGAAGAAAAAGGTGCACAAGGAGCAGGGATGACCGCAGCCTGGAGAGGATTGTCAGGAAAAGGCCATTCAAAAGTGTTGGGGACTTTCACAAGGAGTGGACTGAGGCTGGAGTGAATGCATCAAGAGCCACCACACACAGACGGATCCTGGACATGGGCTTCAAATGTCGTATTTCTCTTGTCAAGCCACTCCTGAACAACAAACAACATCAGAAGCATCTTATCTGGGCTGTAGAACAGAACTGGTCTGTTGCTCAGTGGTCCAAAGTCCTCTTTTCTGATGAGTGCAATTTTTGCATCTCATTTGGAAATCAAGGACCCAGAGTCTGGAGGAAGAATGGAGGAGTACACACTGCAAAATGCTTGAAGTCCAGTGTGAAGTTTCCACAGTCTGTGTTGATTTGGGGAGCTATGTCATCTGCTGGTGTTGATCCACTGTGCTTCATTAAGTCCAGGGTCAACGCAGCTGTCTACCAGGAGATTTTGGAGCACTTCATGCTTCCTTCCGCAGACGAGCTTTATGGGGATGGATGCGGACTTCATTTTCCAGCAGGACTTGGCACCTGCCTACACTGCCAAAAGCACCAAAACCTGGTTCAGTGACCGTGGGAATTACTGTGCTTGATTGGCCAGCAAACTCGCCTCACCTGAACTCCATAGAGAATCTATGAGGCATTGCCAAGAGAAAGATGAGAGATATGAGACCAAACAATGCAGAAGAACTGAAGGCCGCTATTGAAGCATCCTGGTGTTCTATAACACCTCAGCAGTGCCACAGGGTGATAGCTTCCATGCCACACTGCATTGAGGCAGTAATTGCTTCAAAAGAGGCCCAAACCAAGTACTGAGTACATATGCATGCTTATACTTTTCAGAGGTCCAATATTGTTCTATGTACAATCCTCGTTTTATTGATTGCATGTAATATTCTAATTTTCTGAGATTGTGGATTTGGGGTTTTCATGAGCTGTAAGCCATAATCATCTCAATTATGACAAATCACAGCTTGAACTATCTTGCTTTGCATGTAATGAGTATCTCATATATTAGTTTCACCTTTTAAGTTGCATTACTGAAATAAATTAACTTTTGCACAATATTCTAATTTTTCGAGTTTCACCTGTAGTATTATCTTCTATTTCTACACTTAGCTCTGGAGCCTGGGCTTGCTTTGATGAATTCAATCGCATTGACATTGAAGTGTTGTCTGTAGTTGCCCAGCAGATCACAACTATTCAAAAGGCCCAGCAACAGCGAGTAAGTCAGGATATCTTCATAATATCTTTTTTTATTATTATTTTCAATTGGTTTTCATCTTGAGTCAACATGAATGCATGCTAATATATTTGGGGGCTTTTTAGGAGTAACAATTTAGCTGTCTGATGCAAAAAAAATGTTACATAGACATGCATCTCTATGTGTACACAGCAATTACAAATATCTCTCTGTCTATCCATCCCCAAAGGGTACTCTAGTCTAGAGACTGAGTGAAACATCTGTTAACATCTGGGGTAAACAAATTACTTAGTGTTGCCTACTTCATATACTGACCTAATACTCTTTGATTACGTCTTATATTGTTTATTCTCAGATATTTATCACAACTGAGATTCTTAACTACTATTTATTATTAGAATTCAATGATGTTTTAAATTTAAAATTCTAAACTGGACAACTGTTTGTGCTGGACTTATCATATAATTATTCAGTCACTAGTGTGTGAAATCTGTAAAATTGTGAGGAAGATGTTATAGCCAAAAACAGTCTCTTTATAATGGAATTTAAAGATACATTTTTGAATATCAAATTTTTCACTACTTTTATTGTTTCCAGGTAGATCGCTTCATATTTGAAGGAGCTGAGATCCCACTAGTTCCATCTTGTGCAGTCTTCATCACAATGAACCCTGGCTATGCTGGACGCACTGAATTACCTGATAATTTAAAGGTAATGGTGCTGAAAGTTACAAAAATACTACATATATTACCTTCATTTTAATTTAAACCTCTTCCATTTTCTTTGTGTGATCATTAGAAATTATGTGGAGAGTGGAGGGGTCATCAAAAACAGGCAAGGAAGAGTGGAATTGAGATGTCTCAGTTCAAGAGATCACTTACAAAATGTGGCAAAAAAATAGAGGAAAGTATATGAGGACAAATAAACTGAGGTTGACTCCTGATGAAACAAAAAATATGTGGATTGATAGTTCTTGGCTTTGGGAATTGGGCTATAGGAGCCTAAATAGGAGCCTAAATGTGCTATATTTTTTTTCCTGGATAGTGACGTCCTCGCAACAGTTCACAAAGTCTCTGCTTCACATTTAGATTACTGTGGTGTATTCTATGTGAAGCTACCCTTAAACTTGATATGCAGCTGATACAGAATGTAGTGCCCAGGTTGCTGAATGGTATAACTATATTATCCATTTTGCTAAAACAAAAATGATTTTGGCAGCTAAATAATACCAAGCAAAAGGTTTCCTTTTGACATACAATATGAGATCCTAAGCTACTTGGAACAAGGATAGTTATTAGATCACCCTCACTTTTAGAGACATGGGTAGGTTATTAATTTTATTTTATGCCACCTTTATTTTAATAAATAACTCAGAGGGTGATCAGACCTAATACACCTTCCTTCTTCTGTTTTCCCCACAACAACATTTCTGAATCACTGCATATTTCTATAAGCTTTATAGAACTGACAGAAAGATATGCTGGGAAAGTGTTGCTTTTTATAGCAAGAAACATAAAAGCTAACATGCAATATACAAAACATTGACACTGGATTCTTTCACAGAATCACTATAGTTTATAATATCTGATCAAATATAAATTAGATCTAGAAATATGCTATCGAATAAAAAACTGAGGAAGATAAATGTGAAATTGCTAACTTCTTAACAAAAACATGTGCCATATTCTTCAAATTAGTGGAAGAGTATTGGATGGTAGCTGAATGTGACATCATTTTTTAAAAAAGGAATAAGAGGTAAAAAGATAACATATTGTTCAGTTGGCTTAATGTCCCAAGGAAAGGGATTGGAAACAAACCTGACAATCACATATTATTCCAGTTATCTTGTTTAAAAAAAGAATATGATTGAGATTAAAAAAGCAAAGAAGATAGCAATGAAAATTACCAAGGGTTGATCATCTTCCCTACAAACAAAAAATAGAATCTTTGGGATTTCATTAGCTACAAATGTAGGAAGACATAAATAAGCATATAGTAGAAAATAATGAAGAAAGTACAGGGAACTCTAGGATTGGGGCCATTAAATGAAGATGAGGGAAGGAGACTTAGAACAGACAAAAGAAACACTTCTTCATATAGTAAATAATCTGTGAAATTCATTATTATAAAATGTAGCACAGGCTACTTACTTCATCAGCTTTAAATGGAAATAGCATTGGTTTAAAAGAGGAAGGCAATGCTATCAAGGACTATTAATTTTGAGACTCCGTGGAACCTTTAGATTGATGGTAGCATGCCTTCAGATACCAGATGCAGGGAAATAAGATCTCCACGCCTCTTCTAGGCACTCTAGAGACTTCATTGGCTATCATGAGAAACAACAAAATGCTGATTATTATGATCCAGCAGGGCTATTTTTAAAATATTCTTAAGGGTAATGGTATCATTCCCACTAAATTAATTTATATATTCCAGGCTCTTTTTCGTCCTGTTGCCATGATGGTTCCAGATTATTCCATGATTGCTGAGATCTCTCTGTATTCTTTTGGGTTCAATGAGGCCAAAATTTTGGCAAAGAAGATCACTACCACTTTCAAACTGTCTTCTGAACAACTCAGTTCTCAGGTAAATATGCATTTCCATCAATTTGGTAATTCATACCTGAATGAGGAAGACATAGGAGCTATCTGTTTCTTTGATCTTTTGACATTGATCATACACAAACATTAAAACATGAGATTTGCTTTGAACAAGTACATACTACTTTTCTTCTTTAGAAATATGATTCAACTGCAGCTGAAGTAGGAGGTTCTTTTACAAATTGCTTTTCTAAACTTAACTAAACAGATAATTACCTTTCCAATACAGTTTCTGCTTTAACAGCTTGTAATTTTTCATATATATATATGTGTGTACCATAGGATCATTATGATTTTGGAATGAGAGCTGTGAAGACTGTGATTTCAGCAGCTGGCAATCTCAAAAGAGAAAATCCAACCATGAACGAGGCAAGTTCTTTTTGAGAATATTGCAGTGTTAGTAGGATGTCTCTTTGTACTGTGGAGAATGACCTTTGAAATAATTAAAACATAGTTAAATACCACTTCCCCTGTTATGTCTGAAAATTGTTAAAGTATTTAGATTTCCTTTTCATTTTAATATATTTTAATTTTTGTTCCTGAGGAAAAATTCAGAGTAGCTAACATCAAAACAATTAGAGCAATTATATCATAATACTATTAAATTCAGATTAACATTTAAATAAATAAATAATAGTTCAGAAGCAGAATAGCAATTTAGCATTTTAAAACATTTATTCATTTCATTAAGTTTTATCCTATGTTATATTCAGTTGAATGTTCAAAAAGGCTAACAGCAGCAAAAAGATAAACTTAATTACAGATAGCCATTGACTTACGGCCATACTTGAACCTGGAATTTAAGTTGTAAGTCATTACAATTATTAAGTGTTTATTAAGTCATGTGACAAACCCCCCCTCACTCAGAGCTGCAATCCCACCTCTCCCTGTTGCAACCATTAAGCGCAGGTTGTTAAGCAGATGGAATGAAAGAATTGCCTATCAAAGGGAGGGAGGCAATTCTTCTCCATACCCAGAAGGAAACTACAGTGGTTGGCTGAAGGAAAAAAAAGCTTCTTTTCTCCAACCAGTGCTACAGTTCCTACAGGAGTTGTCTTGTGCCTGATAATTCCCCTTCCCTCTGTGGACAGAAGAGAATATCTAAATAGGATTTTGGCACGAAACATTTACAGCATGGGACATTTGGTGCCAGCCCCCAGAAATGGCAGGGAGTCCTCTCATTTCTGGGGACCAGTTGCAAACACCCCTTATTGCGAATGCCCTGTGCCAAAACCCTGCTTAGATTTCAGGGACCTTTTTCATCCAACCTCCTTGACAATAAAAGTGCTGCTTCAGTTGATTTCGTCCTCTCTCTACCAAGTAGCATATCGGTCTCAAAGAAGCTGGGTGAAAACAGTTCATCCCCAAAGCCAAGCGGGATGTCCCACTTTGATTTTGTGGCAGACCATTTTCAGCCAGCCCCCAGAAGGAGTCCTTTGGGCAGGCAACAGTGGCTTGTGATTTTCCCTGCTGGTTTCCCTATGGCAGAGAACATTGCACATGGCAACTGAATGATTGTGGGGTATTTGGCAGCCCACCATAAATGTGGCGAGGTTGCAAAATGCTCAGGTTGCAACCATTTCATTGCAGGGGTACTGAATGGCCATAAGTTCAGGGAAGCTTTTCATTTCAAGTGGTGGCTGAACGATTGATCATTAAGTAAGGACTACATGTAATGATTAATATTAAAATATTAAGAGTTGACAACATTTGGCTGATTAAGGGAAGACTTGAAAAATATGGGTTATGTTGACATTTGCATTCACAAAGATGATCTGTAATAGACTCAGTAGGTTTTATTTCTGAATAAGTATTGTATAAGCATGTATAAATAAGTAATCTTCCTCTTTTACTTTACAATACTTGTTGATTTTATTCCAGAGCAAAGCTTCATATTATAGCAGTGTGCATATAGCACAAATTATTTCATTGCATCTGATTCTTGTACAATGTATTTTTTATAATTTTCATTAATAAGATAATAATAAATAGTAATTTTAACCTGCATATGATATTGGAACTAGATATAAGATAGAACAGACCCATTCTTACTGCATCTGCTTACCATCCAAACTGAAACAAATAACAGTTTTGTAAAATACTTATCATTAATATTTAGCCGTTGAGGGCAAAGCTGATCATGCTGATACGAATATAATTTCCTAATATTTTCTTTTGATGGTTTCTAGGAAATGATTTGCTTAAGGGCTATCAAAGATGTCAATGTTCCTAAATTCCTGCAAGATGATCTTAAGCTGTTCAATGGTATAATTTCTGACCTATTTCCCATGATCAAAGAAGAAACTATTGACTATGGCATTTTGGAGGAAGCAATTCGCAAATGCTGCCTAAAAGACAATTTGAAAGATGTTGATGGTATGCAAAACATATACTATCTGTTTTTTTCACCATACGTTGTATTACTCTCACATTTAAAATATTGCCATTTTTGCTGCATAACAGAAAAGCATTGCAGGCGCAGGAGGTTTGGGTAATTTGTCATCCCACACAGTCTATAATTCAAGTTTCCTGCTTTAGCTCATACACCAATTTGTGAGAATAATGTTGTTAATGCTCACATGAGTAACCTATGTAAAGTATTTTGCCTTTATTTCAGTGGAAAAGTTGATCTTACTACTCTAAAAAGATTGTAAATTAAAATTGTCTATCTATGAGCAATTATTAATACTCTATTCTACATCTCAGAGGCTCCTAAATTTGTTGGTAGAAAATTGGGCAAGTTACAGTGAGTTCAACTGAGAGCCAAGTTAGTGTAGTGGTTAAGGCATCAGGCTAGAAACTGGAAGACTGTGAGTTCTAGTCCTGTCTTTGGCACAAAGCCAGCTGAAGGCCTGCCTAGGCCAGTCATTCTCTCTCATCTCTAGGAAGGAGGCAATGGTAAACCATTTCTGAAAAACCTTGTCAAAGAAACTTGCAGAGATTGTCTAGGCAGTCTCTGACAATTGGACATGACTGAATGAGGAAAAAAGCTCTTATGCAGAGTATGTGTTGCAGAGTGAGGAACACATCATTTATCTAAAGAAAAGAAAAAAGAAAACATAAATAAATTCAATTCCCCTCTCCCTAGATTTAATTTGAGATCCAGATTCTTTATATTTTCAAAAGAGTTGGATAAAATACTGAAGAGTGAGGGCAATAGGGCACACTTGGAACTTGAAGTTGTTGCTGGTTTTTTAATATTTTTCTTAATTTTATTTTTATTACAAACATATCTTCTTCCATTTGATGACGGGTTGTCTGAATACAAATCTCTTGTGCAATACAGTTGGTAGTTACAATCATATTCATTACATTAGTATTATTCTCTAATCTTAATATACTTAATATCTCTATCCCTATACCCTTCTTCTTACCTTATTTACTTCTATTAAGATATCTACTATACTTCAACATTCTTAACTAATTGAACTTGATGTTATGTATTGATGTGAAACTATATAGCATTTGTTATAACAATTTGCAGCCAAGAGTCAGGTATTTTCAACTAATAATATAAATAATAAATTATTAAAACATCAGTGCATTCTAAGAAGAGCAAATAATATTTTTGATAATAAAACTGTGATGGTGGTGGGCAAGTTGTCCTATCCTATGTCCTATCCTATGAGGACAGAGGTTTCCTATGTAGGTCATCTAAATTCATGGCAGGCTTTCTAAGGCACTGCTGCCTGAATTCACCACTCTGCAGCCAGTAAAAGCCACCAGGAGGCATTTCTGGTCTGAATCTTATTTTGCTCTAGGTTTCATCACCAAGTGTATTCAGCTGTATGAAACAACTGTGGTACGGCACGGCCTCATGCTGGTGGGGCCCACAGGCTCTGGAAAAACAAAGGTAAGCATTGCTGAAGATGTGTTGTGATAGAACCAGAAATTTCCTCCAGCACTATCAATTTCTTTTGCTTAATCTTCTTTTGCTAAATACAGTAGCAGCCTCTATTGGAGAGCTTTGAAATAAACAGGCTAGGATTAAAGGGCTAAACTGAATCTACATGTTGTTTGGAAGAGCCTCATTAAGGTAAGTATGGATGACTTTGAGCTTCCAGAGCATTAGCAAGATTTTGATATTATATTCTTGGTCAGTATGTCATTGACATTCAGAAATGTGGGGTCACTTTCTTTTTCTATTTCTTTTCTGATTGTGTCTGCTTTTTATAAATCTTAATTGTGCCAAAACCTTGGATGAGGTCCTGCATTACTATTTTATATTGTTAAAGATTCATGGTGAATTTGGGCTACTGTCTTCGTCTTGAAAGAGATGCTTATGATGCTTCCTTCTATTTTCTTCAGTGTTACAAAGTTTTGGCAGCTGCGATGTCATCTTTGAAAGGTCGGCCTTCAGTCAGTGGTGGAAATTATGAAGCTGTCAATTATTTTATACTGAATCCTAAATCTATAACTATGGGCCAGCTGTATGGAGAGTTTGACTTGTTAACTCATGAATGGTAAAAGACAAAACTTCTCTTTCTTTTTTCTATGTTAATTGGGTTTTGAATTTCTTCTTTCCAGAAATTAAAATGGAAACTTAAGAAAACTTTTTGAAAATTTCTAAATAATTTAACTGCAAAAGATTCAGGCTTGAACCAGTAAAAGTTAAGCATCTGATTTATTTTCTGCCAGTATTCATATGACTTTGAATATTTAACTTTGATTGGATCACACCTTTTCTTTTGAGCTTTCAACATTTTGTATGTATTTAATGAAGTAGTTCTTTCATAATAGTGCTGCTGTGATTGAGTCATTCTGAGTCATTCCTTTTAAAAAATGGTTTAAGTCACTTTGTGAGATAATAATTATTTGAGAAGCAGAAAAAAATGTGATTAATCAGTCACTAATGTAATGTATCCATTCTGGTATAAAATCCATCTTTTCATTTTTTAATTAGCTGTAATTTTTAATCTAAATAGAGAAAAGCAAAAGCATTTGGGAAATCCCACCTACTCCCAACACCACCCTTCACAGTCATCTTTTACTCTCTGGGTTAAAGGTTTCCTGGTACATTAAGTGGAACAGATTCTGTGGATTACTGTACTTATTGTACAACTATATGCAGTATACTTTACATAGTATATTGGAGAGCATCCTGTTTAGGAATGAGACAATAAGGATATTTATATGCTGGAATATCAATTTTACTGCTCCTCTTTTCTTACTGTATCAAATGTATATTCTGTTACCAAACATTTAACCCTGTGCAGATACGAAAAGCTGTGATGAGTAAACATTTTATAGCTTTACTCGGAAGCTTCTTAGGTATGGACACATATTTACTCAAGTTTTCTTTAGCAAATTGTGGTTGAGTGTGTGGACGAATTTACAGTATAGTTTTTGCCTAAAAGTTGATAATATAAATCCATCTGAATGACCAAAAAAAAAAAAAAATTACAAAAGCCATAAAAGCTTCTTCACGGTCATGAAACCATCTGTTCTCTCCAGCTGGCTTCTGAAGGTTTTATTTTAAAAATATTGTAAAAAGAGACTTGAATATTAATATCTAAATAAACAGAGATGAAAAATAATAATTATAATAGTTTACACTGATAGAGATAAAATGTTGGCCTAAATCCAGTTGGCCTAAATCCAGTAGCCTTTGGGGCTTGATATATATGTATGTATAAATATGTATGTATGTGTATGTATGTATGTATGTATATAAAAACCTGATAGGTATATTTTTATGTACCTGATACTACAAAGTTAGCAAACGGGAAACTGTATTCTAAAACAAAGTTTCCTTCTGCAGCATAACTTCTCACCTTCCTCTTTGACTTCCAGCATCATTAAATCTCTTGATAAGATATATAATGCTTTTATAAAATAGATGAGATTCAAAAGAGTGTGTAACTGTTAAAGGCTTGAATATTTCTCCCTCTAATTTCATAGGACAGATGGGATCCTCCCTGCTCTCATTCGAGTAGGAGCTGTAGCCACTGATAAAAAAAAGAAATGGTACATGTTCGATGGTCCTGTGGATGCGGTTTGGATTGAAAATATGAACACTGTGCTGGATGACAACAAGAAACTCTGCCTTAGTTCTGGCGAAATAATTAAACTAACGGAGGTATTTTTTCTCTCTCTCTCATCTCTGTTTCATTACACAATCTCAATATACATTCATATCCATTCATAAACAGCTTCCTATTCATCCATATGTTTGTTTTAAAAAGGTTTCCTCACATTGAAGAGAGATAAATAAATAGATAAGTACAGATATATGATTTGACAAGCAAGATCATGATTGGAGATTTTTACTTTTTTTAGGAACCTTTCCTACTTATTAATATATAAAAGATAACATTTTAATTTAAAATATATTGTATTCATTTATTTGATATGAGTTTGCTGCTCGACTTACTGCTCAGGTATCAAAGATGCAAAACAAATTTAAAAAAACAATGTATCTAAAATACAGGTAGCAATATTAATATTCTAAATATGTAGATCAAAAACATACATATAATATATAATATAGCTAAAAGTAGTGTTTCTCATTAACTTCATTAATTATCTCAACAGGATTATTTCAACATTTGGTTAAAAGGGCAAAATTAATTTGATTTTTGTAGAAGTCAAAGCTAGGACCACAACACTACTGTTTATGCCAAATAGTATTGGCCAATGCTATTTTTATTAGACCCTATTCCAGGTGCTTTAGGAATGTAAATAACTGAATTTAAGGAGCCTTCCATTTTATAAATATAATCCCATCTGTGTAATTTTGATGTGTTCCTTTGATAAAAAGCCTGGGATAATCACTATCTTGCCTCTCGTTTCCAGGCAATGACCATGATGTTTGAAGTCCAGGATTTAGCAGTAGCCTCTCCAGCTACTGTGTCTCGATGTGGCATGGTATACCTGGAGCCCAGCATCTTGGGACTAAAACCATTTGTGGAATGCTGGCTAAAAAATATTCCAGAGATTATGAAGCCATTTTCAGAGCAGCTGGCGTCACTTTTCAACAGATTCCTAGAGTAAGCTACTGCTTGATCGTAATATTTTGATTCAATACAAACCATGTTAAGTGGGTTCAAGGCTTAGCTGAGGGTGGGGGGAAAGGGGACATTAGTCCTGATTACAGAAACTTGAGAGCAGCTAGTAGGCAGTTGGCAGCAACGTTTGCAGGAGGTAACATTCCTCATAATTCCAATTAATTTAATTGGTACCATAATGGTAAAGTGTTCTACAGACTGAGTTCTGTGCACATGGCATTTTCCTGCTTTGAAAGGCCTGAGATAATGACTGCTGCATATATGCTTCAGGGTTAATATCAGACTTTGGCATTTTGAGTCTGGGCTCTTTTTTCACTTGTTTTGTAATGTGAGTTGTAGGTTGGTAAGAATGCTAATTTTCATGCTTCCCTGCAATCTTTCTTGGGATATTAATATTAAAACAGTAACAGTGTTGTTTGGAAAAGCTCCACATCCTAAGATGCACAAGAAAATGTTTCTGATCTTTATCCCCTTGTCATGCTAAATTCAGATTAATTTTTTTTCTTCCATTACCTAGAAAAATAAATAGCTCTGAAACCTATATTTGCCATGTCATGTCTATTCTTAGCAATTATGTCAATTCCTGAACATAGCCAAATTATATGCTGCAGTGGAGGTCAGTGTTTGGAGCCTCTAATATAATTTTATTTTTGGAAAATTTGCTGCAACAAGAGCTTGATTTGGATTTTGACTGTAGTGTAGGTTTGGTAGTTGTAACATTTTTTTTGATGTGTTCCATATCCTCATCCATCACAATGCACAGATGACTGACTGTGAATGCCCTGAGCTGCACAGAATGGATATTAATGTAGAAGATTTAAAATTCAATTGTACATGTTTCAACCCTTGTTAATGTCAGTGTTAGTTACACCCAGCAAGGTTGCTCAGCTTCTGCTGTTGCCTGTTCTCTAGCTGAGCTGAAAAGTATTAAAAGTACTAGTTAAAAAGCACTGATTATAGAAGAATTAGCTGCTAGAATAAAAGGGGAAGAAACCTAAAGGTTCAAGATAAATCTAAAAACAATTAACTCTGGGTCTTCCTTCATTTCAGGAATCTATCAGTTTTGTCCGAAATTCAGTGAAAGAAATAATTGCCTCCACAGATTCTAACTTGACAAAAGCCTTCAGAAGTTATTGGACTGTTTTTTTCAACCTTTCATTCCCATCGAGGTAGGATTACGTGATGCTCATATTCCCAATGGAAACACTGGAATGGAAAAATTAGATATAAAGGATAGTTGCATTACAATGCATTAAGATAACAATTGTGTGTGTATTGTTTGTGCATGTGTATATATAAGTGTGTGTATGTATGTAGCTGATTTTGAATTTCAGCTAATAATCTTATCATTAGGAGTCCTTGGGCAATGAACCCCTAGGATTAGCTTGCCAACTATGATATGAGCACAACATGAATTAGGAGAGTCACACTAGCTCAGATGTTGCCCAGATTAACAAGGACCACACCAGATGTTGGGGAATCAGGACAATCTGATGATAAGTGGGCTCCTGAACAAATCATATGTGGCCAAAACAAGAAAAGCTGGAAATGATGAAATACTGCTATACAGCAGACTTAATGAGAGAGAATATATGAAACAAATGAGGGAATTATGTATGGATAAAGACCCATGTTCATACTAACTGAAAAACAGCTAGTAACCTAGTGTTTCAACATAATGAAGAGGAACCTGCTCTACAATTTGAGATATGCCAATTACATATTATATCCAGGACTTAAGGAGACATGGAAAAACAATTGGATGTGCAGCCAGCACCTGAAGTTGCAACATCACTGCCACCCTCTTCATTACAGAGTACAGCAGCTAATATGAGGTACAAGATCTGGATAAATTAGTTACAGTCAAGCCCTGAGACTAATTACCAAGACTCAGTGGAGAAGTACCATCAGAAAGTATGGTAGTTGTGCCAATAAAGCCAATCTCTACCACCACTGTAACTCAAACCAATGAACTGGTCTACTCTACAGCTGCTTTAATCCTGGATATGCTTAGCTACATGATTAAGAAGAACAGCACTATGTACGGCATTGGAAAATGGGTTGGAGGCTAAGATCAAAGCAACTTGGAGAGAAGTTAGCTGGTGAATCTACAAAAGGTGGTGAAATTAAGGATAAGGCTTGGCTACTCAAATATGCAAGCCTAAAGAAGGCACTGGCTAGCAAGCTAAGCAGATACATTAGAAAAGCAAAAGTCAAGAAGATAATGCCCTATTCTCCAAAGAAATGTCTAAGGAGTACTTACAACTCTAGTGCCACAATATAGTACAGGTAGTCTTTGTCTTATGACGATAATGGAACTTTCCCATTATGGTTGCAGGTCATCATGATTGTTAAATGAGATAACCATATGATTACTTCACTTAAAGGCTCTCACCCTACTGCCCCTAATAAGGATGTTCAGCAGACCACCAGGTGCCTCAGGGGTGAGGCCCTGGGAATTGTTAAAATACAACTTCTTAACAATTTCTGTTAATTAAGAAGACAAAAAAAACCACAACCCTCTGGCTGACTATATAGCACAGCTCAAGGAATTGGCATTTCTTTTTGCAATAAAAGAATTTCCCAATTGTCATTTTGTTGACACTTACTTGTTTAGATTTTACTGAATCTTTCACAATTCCTCTCAAGCATTAATCTATTGTTGCTTCTGTATGTTTCTTAATTCATCTGGAGGTTCTTGTTCTGTTAAAGAATCTCAAGAGACTGACAAAATTTATATGTGGTCAGTGTTGAAGAAGCTTGTTTTCAGTTAATAATGCCTCCATCTCCCCTCAGGCATTTCCTATTTGCAGTTGAATAGAAATTTTCCTTAAGCACTTCACAACACAATATTCTCTTGCATACTTATCCCAAGGCCTCATCATAGCAACTGATCATGTAATTTACATATTGACTTTACAGAATACATATTACATATTTACATATTGACTTACAGAAGATAATGTAGAAAAGGCACTACATAACCTAAAACCATTCCTATCGATTGGCCCCAATGGATTATTTGCATACTTCTTAAAAAAGCTCTCCTCTGTCATAGCGGAATCCTTAACATTATATATGAATATCATTCAGAACCAGCACCTTACCGAACCTTTGGTCCTTAGCTACGGCCATCCCTATCTTCAACACAGGTGACCCCAGCCTGGTTGAAAACTACAGACCAATCTCACTGTGTTGTGTCACATGCAAAGTCATGGAATCAATCATTAACCAATTCATCACCCTCCACTTATTTGTACCTATTTCCTGTATTCTTATTCATATTTATACTTATACTTGTTACCTTGTAAGCGATTGACAAATCAAAGAAAGAAAGAAAGAAGAAAGAAAGAAAGAAAGAAAGAAAGAAGAAGAAAGAAAGAAGAAAGAAAGAAGAAAGGAGAAAGAAGAAGAAAGAAGAAAGAAAGAAAGAAATAAAGAAAAGAAAGAAGAAAGAAAGAAAGAAAGAAAGAAAGAAGAAAGAAAGAAATTGGGAGGGGAAGTTGCTGCACAGTTGAATGGTAACATGTACACATGTTGTTAGTTCCCTTTGTTAAATTTTGCCATTCATCAACATTTGTTATTGCTTCAATTCCCCCCCCCCACACACATTGTTCTTACATACATTAATTGGAGCTCCAAAAGAGCTGTTTCATCATGCTTTCTCCTTTATCTGTTTCCTAGTATCCAGTTCTATCTTGCATTGAGAATCCAATCAAGAGTTTCCTCAACTGTGATCAGTTTGTAGCAGTTTTCACAGAGGGATAGGCTAGCTGTCTTAGCACAGAAAGACAAGGATATATAGGTTGGATATACCTGCTCAAGTGTTCTGGATCTTTCATAATATTTCTGCCAAAGGCTTGGCCTTCTTCAGCTGGCTTCAGTATGTGAGAGTCTCAGAGTGGCAGAAGAAATCAGGAACTCAAAAATCAGCTTTCTGTGGATCAGATTATTACTTCCCTCTTCATCCTTTGATTATCACATTCCGTCCACATTGCCTAAATCGTTGAGGAAACTGTATCAACAACCAACAAGTTTTTCCATTAAAAAAAAAAACTAATGATGGCCGGCAGAAACTTCTCCAAAAAGGAAACAGTTATATTATCAAAAGTCTAGCCAGAAGATGACTAAGATCTGAGCGATTGTGAGTGCCTTCCAATCCAAGAAAAGTATATTTGTGCAGTCCAAATTGTGTAGCAGTTCTGCCTGGAAGAATGAGACCATATCCAGAACTACACAAGGAAGGTCCTGGGATCCAAGAGATCCTAACATCAACAAAATCTTACTAGGATTGGGCTGAAGACTATACTTCCCATGCAAAACCCCACAATCTCTAGATAAAAGAATCCAGATGGTCTGGGCTAGTCAGCAAGGAGTAGGCTTGTACATTTGATTATCATCTATATAGTGATTATCACTCCATACTAGCAGATGACCTCACCCAGCAGTTTCATGTAGATACTTACTAATGGAAAGAGGCTAGAGTCCTATGAAATATCACAAATAGAGGTCTAGATTTCTCCTATACACACCATTTATTTTATTTATTTACTTATGTGTCAATTACTTACAAGATAATAGATATAAGTAAAAACATAGTTATGAATACATGGATACATATAACAAAATATATATATATATATTATTCCACCGTCTGGAATTTGTGATAAATCACAGGAGTCTACCTCATCTAAATCTTGAATCTTACAGCTGGATTGGCAATAATTGGGATTGCTTTTGTCTTTCAGGCTGCCCAAAAGTCATTAGTACAGAAATCTTACAAAGCCACATATATTTATTTCTCTCTCCAATCTGTATAACTACCTATCTACTCAAGAAACTTTGGCAGCAAACAAATTAAAAAGAATTCCATTAAGCCTAAATATATATAATATATATATATATATATATATATATATATATATATATATATATATATATATATATATATATATATATATATATATATATATATATATATATATATATATATATATATATATATATATATATATATATATATCTATATATATATATATCTATATAATTATTTGGAAACTCATTTAAACCACAAAACCAAACCAAATCCTGTACGGAAATCCAGAGCCCTCCCCCCACATGCTAACATTGAACACCGTGCCTGAAATTGGGATGTCAGTATGGCACCCCTCCTACTTTTACTCATAATGTAGAGGAATCATTATCAGCAGAATCTGTGGTTGTAGTGTAAGTGTTCATTATCCTTTTATTGTAAAGGTTTAAGCAATTTCTTCTTTATGGATTTATTTTCTGTCCATTTCAGCTATTTGTGTTCCAATTATACAATATTCCTGTCATCCAGCAATTTTTAAAAGGTCTGACTAACATTTCTGTATCACCCTTACCAGTATTTCCTTTTTGAAGCTTTTCTGTATTTTTTTCCTGCAAGGGGGAAACTCACCATTTATGATCCTTAATTGAAATAGGGTGGAATTTTACTTAATTTTTTACTTTCTATCAAAGGTATTTCTGGTTTTCATTTGAATGAGGAAATTATATTGCCAACTTTTTCCTACTCTGACAACTCATTAGAATAGGTATTCAATTCTGGAGACATGTGAAAACCTTGGCATTTTCTGTTGAGGATTTTTAGAAAACACAAGGTGTGCTGGGAGTACTTAAACCTCTTCACAAAGAATTTCCCATTGCTAAGTAGCCCCATTTTGGCTATATATTGTCAAATGAGCATATTACTGTTCTTCATACAGTAGGTATGCAATCTCAACTGTTAATTCTGTACTTCTGCTCGCGATTTAAATCATTTGGGCAGAGGGCAATTATCCACTATAGATAATGGTATCAAAGTCACCAAGAGGTTCAGGAGAACAAGCAGGATCATACTTTCCTCTCATCTATTTTCTAGCGTGGATTCATCAACCAAGATGTCAAAGCAGTTTTAGTAACCTTCCAGCCATAAACCCAATTGAAATGGCTCCAGATTATGGTCATAATTGTTCATTAATTTAATGTTCATTTTAATTGTATGTCTATTTTAGATTGCTTAAAAGAAATAGGCAGTGAAATATTTACTTTGAGTAGCAAGGTAAGCGGATAGAAATGGAATACGTTAATAAATCAAACATAAATACTGAATATTTGAGAAGTTTTAGAATTAAGTATATTTTGTTAATTGATTTTTCAGGGAATGAAAAAAATGCCTCCAGAGAAGACAGCCCGTATTGGTGAACTGATAGAATCCTGGTTCATATTTGCTTTGATCTGGAGTGTTGGTGCAACTGGAGATGCCCAAAGTCGAATCGCCTTCAGTAATTGGTTAAGAAATAAGATGTCAGATGAGAAGGCAAGTTAACGGGAAAGGGATATCATCAGTTCATAATGGCACCTTGCACAGATTCCCTTTTTTGAACCACCAATAACCAGTTGACCCAGATTCAGTATTATAATTGTTGGTTTGTTTAAATTCATTGGCTGTCCAACTGCAGTGAACTCTGGGCAGCATATAAAACTAGAACAGTTATAAAGACAGCTAAAATACTGCACTGGTTGTCGGTTTGCAATTCAAGATGTTAGTCATCACCTTTAAAGTCCTGCATGACATGAGTCCAGGCTATGCTTCAGGAACTTCCTGAGGAGTTTCTCACCCTGATGGGATTGACCCACCCCACTTGTGCTGGCAGAGGCAATATACTGCGGATCCCATCAGCCAAGGAATTTCAGCTAACAGGATCCAGAAGAAGAGCCTTCTCTGCCATGGCTCCTACCCCTGAGGTGCCTTCTATACCCCCCTGACTTTTCATAGCAGCCTTAAGACCTGGCTCTGCTAGATGGCTTGGAGACCCAATGATGGAGATTCACACTGAAGGTGGTTGACTAATTAAAACCTATTTCCCCACACCATGTGTCTACCTCCTTTGCCATTTGGTTAAAAATTGTATCTGCTGTATTGTTTTGTAATTTATTATTTTAATGCTTTTATGTTGTATGCTGTCCAAAGCCATTGAACACAAGATGGGTGGCAAATAAATTTCAGAGTAAAGAAATAAAGAAATAAAATATATAAAAATATTAAATCAAATAGCATAGGTTAACACTGAACAAATATAGTAGTAAACATTAAGTTCCAGCCTAGGTCCAAACCAGGTTTTCAAAGCTTTTGGGAACCCCAGGAGAGAAGGTGTGTTCTTACCTCTGATTCCAGAGGATGGGAGCTGCAACAGAAATATTCAGTGTTGGAAACCTGAACAATTAATTGGATTTTTGTATCTTCCTTCCATGGTTGGGGTAAAGAAATTTTATTTTACAAAAGGAAAACTTATAAATAAAAGAAATTAGAAAGTAGAAATGAATTTAATAAGATTATTTCCTATTTTAGCTATCTATTTATCTATACTATATTCCTTAAAGTTCACTTTCAATATATTCTCATATTGTTCTATTCCTCCAAAATATTTATTTATTGCTTATTTCTATATTTGTTCTCTTAATCTCTGCCTGTCTATTGTCACTCTTGTAGAGCTATGCATTTTTTTCCTCGGAGTTCAATCTGATTTATTCTTTTTTTTTTTTAGCTTCTGGTTTTTATTTCTGTCCAGCCAGGTCTTTAGGTTTTCTTATTCTTTTTCTTCTTGTTTGTTCCTGGTACGTCATCTGCTCTTTTTCTGAATCTTTGCTTCATATAAGGGAAACAGCTTAAAGAAAGATGTTGTACATTTCTGGAACCTGTGTATTTCATTATTGCCAGACCAACTACCTGACAGATATCACTAATATGGTAATTTCTTTCTGAATCATTTTGGGAGATAAATTGAATGGAATCACTCTAATGTTATCTCCACACTTATTTCTACTCATCGTGTTTTCACTCCATAGATTAAACTATTATTTCCAGAAAAAGGGATGGTTTATGACTATAAACTGGATGATGCTGGAATTAGTAGTATTGAAGAAGATGAGGATGAAGATATTGTAGAGGTGGTATATTTATAATTTTATTTATAATTTTTATTATATTTACAACCCTGAAGGTTATACAAGGTTACTACATCTGCTAATAAATTGTTTCTCTCAAATTAATTTGTAAAAGAGCTATAGCTTTAGTTCTCACCTATTAACTGCCTGGTTCGGTTACCATTTGAACTTATAATGATGCTGAAAAAATAGATTTACAAGGTCCTTGAACTTCTGGCCATTGAAGCATCCCCTTGGTCACATGACTGCAATTTGGACACTTTACAACCATGTACATTTGTGATGCTTACAACATCCTGCATGCATTTAATCACCATTTCCAATCTTCACAGCCAGCTTTCTACAAGAAAAATCAGTGGAGAAGTGGCCAGAAGTTGCAGGTCATGGTCGCATACTATTGTGCTTAGCAACCTACAGTGATACATTTATTGACCATAGTGCAACTGAAAGCCTAAATCCAATGCAGTCATGTGATGTTTCACTTAGTTATTGGATCGCTTAGAACAGAGTTGCCAGTCGTGATTATGATCAGTAAGTGACAGCTATTTGTATATCAGATTATGCATATTCTTTATTTAAGTCTGTAGCAAGTAGATCAGTTCTTTGTAATGCCTCTCTGGACAATGATAGAATTTGAGATCACCCATAAGTTTTCCATACAGTTGCTCCTCATGGGGAGACTGCAGAACAGTGGGTGGTGTGTTTAGATCTCGGGGCGGGGGAGGGGGTGCAGTTAGATCTCTGGGAGACAAGGAAATAGGTACCTTGCTCAACCATTGTGGACATTTCAAAAGGACACTGGATTTGCATACTTCCTTTTTTAGTCAATTTCAGAAATTGCTTCTGAACTGCTTTTTGACTATTAGGAAACCTTGGTTTGAGAAGTTATATAGCATAAGGTAAGTTTTGAACGTTAAGTTGAACATTGGACACTAGAGGGAACTAGAAAGAACTAAAGATTACAATTAGGAACACTTACATTTGACTTACTAATATAGAGTGAAGCAAAACATTTTAACATTGGACACATTGAAGGATATTTTTGAACAATGGACTCAAAAGTTAATTTTAAGAGTATCTTCCTATATTGATAGACTATGTTTAAAAGATTTTATGAACAAGGAACAAGTTTTACCTGACAATATTATGACTGATTTGAAAGTGATTTTTAAAATGACTACAAGAATGATATGGAAAAAGATGTTACACTGGACATACAAAAGAAATTGACATATCTTAATAATTAAAAGAAATATACATATAACAAATCAAGAGAGTGACTTGAATAATTTTCCTATATTAGATTTACTAAAGAGGCATGCTAAAGTTTTGAAGAATTTATGAGAAAGTATAAAAAATGAAAAGAAATTAAGTTTTAGGATATTGTTTGAAGGAACTAAAGATCAAGATTATTCAAAGTAAAAGGAAGGACAATAAAATTGGTTATGTGTTAAAATAGATACGTTGCTATCTCTGGTGACCTTAATAGATTTGTCAAGCAAAATCAATGGAGAAGCTGGCACCAAAATTGCAAGTTTCAGTCACCTGATGTCTTACTGAATGACCATGGGTGATTCAGTCAATGACCATGGCAGAAGTAAAGTCATACGCCCATCACAGTTATGCGATGACTTGCTTAATGCTGATGTTGTTGATCCTAATTGTAGTAATAAAGCAAGGACTCCATGTAATAAGTTTGTAATCAGCATTGCATAGGGTACTTAAATCCTTTACTGCAGTCATGTAGCATGAGAACCATGTTAGTCTATGATAGCCAAAACTCAGAACAAATCTGGTAGCACCTTTTCCCACTAACAAATTTTATTGAAAGAAATAAGTTCTCTTCATCAAAATATATTATATTACATTTACAGCAATCTGAACATCTATTAAGAAAGTTAACATATCAAACAATGACATAAGATTAGTTTGGCAAGATCTTTCTGGACAAATTCATGCTGACTTTTGTTAATTACTTCACTATTTTCAAGATTCTCTCAAGTTGATCAATGTGTTTTCTGCTCTAGAATCAACCAATATAGAGTGGTATTCAGCAGGTTCTGACCAGTTTTGGAGAACCGGTAGCAGAAATTCTGAGTATTTTAGAGAACTGGCATATACCACCTCTGACTGGAGATTTTACAGTATCCTTCCCCTGCCACTCCCACCAAGCCACGCCCACAGATCTGGTAGTAAAAAAATTCGAATACCACCACTGAACCAATCAATCGAGAATCTGATTGACTTGTGGTTTCCTGGATCTTCCTTTTCCCCTTTTTGAAACTAGTTATTTAATATATGTTTTTAATATATATATTTGATTTATATCCATGATCTACCCAGGAGATCATTTGTTCACATTAATATTGTGAGTAAAATATGAATATTTTTCTTTTATTACAAAGAAAGCTTACAAGGCAATGTTTGTTCTTTCCTCAAGCTATCATACTTGGTGATCATTACTTTATTTGTGTGTGTATGTGTGTGTTTGTGTGTGTGTGTGTGCGTGTGTATGTATTTCCAAGTCATTTATATATTCTACTGCCTAAAGAGCAAATAAACTGCCCTATTCAGGCATGCATAAATTATTGCTCTAACTTCATTCATTATACTTTTGAGATTAATTCTTCAGGGGTTCAAACATCATTCTCAAATCAAGAGTATGGAATTTTTAACACTGTGGCCATGTTTCAAATCATTCAAAAAAAATCAATTGAGTGTGTTCACAGCTTCATAGAGTACTTTATCTGCTGGAGTCCAAAAATAATTTTCTCACTATCATTATGACCATAAAATCAGAACATTTAACTTTGCAATACCCGTAGATAAAATTGCATAATGCATATATTTCCATAAACTTAACCAGCAAAAAATATTTTGTATGTGTATTGTTGTTTTAAATGGTTATGGAAAGTGGTACATTAATGAGCTACAAATGCCTACCTTGAATATTTGTAGAAAAAGAACATTTCAGAGTAATATGCCATTTTTCCCAATGTTGAAGGCCCTGTTAAGAATCAGCTTTGATATGAATTTTCTGAATAACCATTGGTAACCTGTTTTTTTGACTACTATATTTTATCCCCAGATATTAAATCTAGGAATATTAATTATAGCTTGTCAGGCAAATGCTGTATAATTAGTAAAGTTTTAAAAGATTATAAATTTTGAAAGGCAAAACCATTGTTTTCACTCTTAAGGAAATGTGAGTTTTCAGCATCTGATTCCTCCAACCAAAACTCAGTAAATAAATCTCTAACTTTACATAGTTAAATCTATTTTCCAGACTACTGTTAGCAGTAGGTCCACAGTCTCCATTTGATTAGTTAAGAATCTTGATTGCAAACAAGAATCAAGCCGAACAAAATAGTTAATTTTCCACTGCTACCATACTATCTGTATGTCTTAGTGCCTCTTTAACGCACAAAGGTGCAAATCCCTGCCTCTCTCAGGCATTAATGGATTCTTGCTGTGATGCTTCAGGACCCTGAAGTTGAATGGTTGCTGATTGCTTATACAACTACCTACTCTGAGCTGAGAATCACTGGTCCACATCTTCTCACAGAGTTGGAATGTTATCTTGAGAAAAAGTGCTTGGATGTTATTTAATCATAGGTATATGTGTTGGTGCAGGTGTCTTTAGTCAGAGAAAGGGAGCTGGAAAAGATTTCTGGGTCTACAAGTGAAAGTACCAAAACAAACGCAAATGGCTTTAACTACTAAAGGAAACACCCTTTAAAATAAGCCATTAGTGCCAAATCACAACTAAAAATTCAACTTCAGTACCAGCAATAAATGACAGAACAAGTACAGGTGAATCTCAAAAAATTAGAATATTGTGCAAAAGTTAATTTATTTCAGTAATGCAATTTAAAAGGTGAAACTAATATAGGAGATAGACTCATTACATGCAAAGCAAGATAGTTCAAGCCATGATTTGTCATAATTGAGATGATTATGGCTTACAGCTCATGAAAACCCCAAATCCACAATCTCAGAAAATTAGAATATTACATGCAATCAATAAAACAAGAATTGTACATAGAACAATATTGAACCTCTGAAAAGTATAAGCATGCATATGTACTCAGTACTTGGTTTGGGCCTCTTTTGAAGCAATTATTGCTTCAATGCGGCATGGCATGGAAGCTATCAGCCTGTGGCACTACTGAGATGTTATGGAAGACCAGGATGCTTCAATAGCGGTCTTCAGCTCTTCTGCATTGTTTGGTCTCATGTCTCTCATCATTCTCTTGGCAATACCCCATAGATTCTCTATGCAGTTCAGGTCAGGCGAGTTTGCTAGCCAATCAAGCATAGTAATCCCACGGTCATTGAACCAGGTTTTGGTGCTTTTGGCAGTGTGGGCAAGTGCCAAGTCCTGCTGGAAAATGAAGTCAGCATCCCCATAAAGCTCGTCTGCGGAAGGAAGCATGAAGTGCTCCAAAATCTCCTGGTAGACGGCTGCGTTGACCCTGGATTTAATGAAGACAAGAACCAACACCAGCAGATAACATGGCTCCCCAAATCAACACAGACTGTGGAAACTTCACACTGGACTTCAAGCATCTTGCAGTGTGTGCCTCTCGATTCTTCCTCCAGACTCTGGGTCCTTGGTTTCCTAATGAGATGCAAAAATTGCTCTCATCAGAAAAGAGGACTTTGGACCACTGAGCAACAGACCAGTTCTGTTCTATAGCCCAGGTAAAATGCTTCTGACGTTGTTTGTTGTTCAGGAGTGGCTTGACAAGAGGAATACGACATTTGAAGCCCATGTCCAGGATCCGTCTGTGTGTGGTGGCTCTTGATGCATTCACTCCAGCCTCAGTCCATTCCTTATGAAAGTCCCCAACACTTTTGAATGACCTTTTCCTGACAATCCTCTCCAGGCTGCGGTCATCCCTGCTGCTTGTGCACCTTTTTCTTCCATACTTTTCCCTTCCACATAACTTTCTATTAATGTACTTCGATAAAGCACTTTGTGAACATCCAACTTCTTTTGCAATTAACTTTTGAGGCTTTCCCTCCTTATGGAGGGTGTCAATGATGGTTTTCTGCACAACTGTCAGATCAGCAGTCTTTCCCATGATTGTGATTCCTACTGAACCAGACTGAGAGACCATTGAAAGGCTCAGGAACCCTTTGCAGGTGTTATGGTTTAATTAGCTGATTAGAGTGGGACACTTTGAGCCTAGAATATTGAACCTTTTCACAATATTCTAATTTTCTGAGATTGTGGATTTGGGGTTTTCATGAGCTGTAAGCGATAATAATCTCAATTATGACACATTGTGACTCGAACTATCTTGTTTTGCATGTAATGAGTCTATCTCATATGATTAGTTTCACCTTTTAAGTTACATTACTGAAATAAATGAACTTTTGCACGATATTCTAATTTTTCGAGTTTCACCTGTAAATGGGAACAGGTACACAGGTACACCTGTAAATTTTGTAAAAACCTACATTAAGCATAACTAAAGTCTATCAGACCTCACTGTCAAAATTAGTGAGACTGCAGACAGTTACATATCACTACCATTTTTACTCCCCAGCCTCTTAAAAAGGGTTTAAAGGCAAACAGTGAACTAATACACTACCATCAGCTTCCAAACTGAAACAAGACCATGAACCTCTCAAGGTCCCCTTCAACAGAAGAGTGAAACTGTACATCATTCAAACAATATCTCCGATCCACATTTTTGGTATATTTTATATACATTTAATTAGCAATACACCATTTTGACATGTTGCTAATCAGTGAAATTGTAGTATGTCAGCATGGTGCTCTGGTGGCTAGATTCTGTTGGAAAGGAGAGGCTAGGTTAAGACCAAGAACTGGGGTAAAGCAAAGGCCACTGATGGTAAGAAATGGCCCAAGGATAAGCCTCAGCATTTCAGATGTGTGATTTCACATACATTGCAGCTGAGCTGGGAATAAATAGACACATCTGCCAGGCACATATGACAGTATGAGATCACAAAAGTTTTGATATGATGCTGGAGTAATGCAAAACCCTATGTGGAAGTGTCTATGGAAATTCTCAGTCATCCAGGTCATGGCTGTCCCAGAGGTGATTTTTTTCAAGAGGCAATTGGACTTTCTCAACTTTCAAATCCAGTTGCCTCTTGAAAAAGCACCTTTGGCACAACCATGTGGAAGTGCCCTCTTTGGTCATATTAACTTTTTTGGGGAGTTCCAAACTTTAGGACAAATAGACTTACAGATAACTAATAGACTTGTAAAAGGAAAAAAAATGATTATCTCATTTATTTATTTATTCATTTATTTAATTTGTTTGCCACCTATCTCATCATAAAGCGACTCTTAAAGCGAGTCTTACAGTATTATCCAGTCATAAATGAAATAACAGAAATCATTTTACTGTTATTTTGGTACAATATTGACTGAGTGACTTTAAAAGATGCTATGCTAATGGGGAAAATGATCTGTATTTGTTACATAATA
Organism: Bungarus multicinctus; assembly: GCA_023653725.1. Classification (NCBI taxonomy): domain Eukaryota; kingdom Metazoa; phylum Chordata; class Lepidosauria; order Squamata; family Elapidae; genus Bungarus; species Bungarus multicinctus. The sequence continues at coordinate 739,951 of JAGDQI010000444.1, read as the reverse complement.
CCATATTCCTAAGGTCAAAAATTCAGGATTTTTTTAAATAAATTCAATTTTTATTATTCTCATCAAAGACTCTTTACATAATCATATTGGCCTATTGCCTTGTTAAATTAATTTTTAAAATACGTTTACTACAGTAATGGTGAAAGGTTTAATTATATTCATAAACAATACACATTGCTCCAAAGTAGTCCAATTTTTTAAAAAATAGAATGGGTTTTATTAAATTTAAATTAGCGCAGCATTTATACGAAAATGTCACTGTCTTTCCCTATCAGGTTTTTAAAGTACAGAGTACAAGTTTAATTTATTTTCAAATTGTTACTGGAAATGCTTTTGAAAATAAAATGAGTCAGTTATAACTACTAGTAGAAGCAATAATTAGTAGGGCAGGGCTGTGCAGCATTTCAAATAACCAATTCTAAATTTTAATAAAGTAAAATAAATGATGATCTTGTATTGTTATTCTTTCTAAATTCTGTTTTGTTTTGCAAAAATAAAGGGGAAAGCAAGGGAAAGAAATTAGCCAGAAATCACACTATCATTATTCAGCAGTTGACTACATAGTGTTAACACTATAATCTTTTCCAGGGACTGAAAAAAGGGGAAAAGAGAGGGGGAGGGAGGGAGAGGAGCTGTTGGTTGGAGGCAGCCTGCAAGCCATGGCTTGCTAATTATAAAATAGCTATTAAGAACTAGCCTCCATTCATTACTGCTAAGGATATATTTCAATCAATGTGCATCTCTCTCTAATTCCTTCCCTTTCTTTTTGTTTGGTTTAATCACATACCTCACAAGATTTCCCCAGTGAAGGAGGAAGTGTTGATAGATACCAAGTGGTATCTGTGCACCTGCATTCATATGTGTGGGTATAAAATTGAAGGAGTAATTCTGATAGTTCATGAGAAGGATATAATGATTGTGTTGTTGATTGTTTGCTTGTTTCATGAGAAGTGGAGATGGAGCCTCAGAAACTTACCATCTCTTCTTGTCTCTTGATTGAGCTGTGGAGATTGTGCTAATGGGTGCTAATGGCATCAGAAATAGTGCTCCAGATAGCCTTTGTCTCCAAAATATATCTTGTCATGATTTTATTTTCAAAGTATACTGGAAAGAGGATCGTTTTTAAAGTAAAGTCACTCATACATACATCCCATTTCCATGTCCCATCTAAATTTTATCTCCCCGCACCCCCCAAATCCAAATTTTCTTTGACAAGAAATCCTCAGTTAGATGAAACAGTATTTAGGGAAGAGTCAGCACAGCCCACTTCCAATGGGGCTTATTAATGACTAATATTAATTGATGAAGGCCCAATCATTTTTCAAATGGCACAATAGCAATTAAAAGGGTAATAACTTGCAAGTCCATTTCTATATCAGTTACAGGATAATTTAAAACCATATAATCACTCTTTTTCATCAATATCTCCATCTCTCTTAGGTATGCTGGCAGAATTGGATGAGTTCTAGCTACAGAGTTTAAGATGGTGCCTGATACCAAGCTACTGTGAGATTATTAGTACCTACAATGAACACTGATCCAAATGGCATGTCTTTTAGAAATGTTACTGACATAATCACAAACCGGTATGTATGTGTCGTGATTTCAAATAGGTACATCTAGTGTCATACCAATGACGAGCATTCTGTTGCACAATTAGACTATTGGGAGCACTTGTCCTCAAGCAGCCAGTAACATGACTACTGTTAGTACATTATTCCTTCACATTCTTATTGGCATTGTAATCTAAAAGTTATTTAATGTTTCCCAAGTTTATCTGAATTTTACTGGACAAAAAAGTTATAATTAAGCATCAGTTGAAAAAAAAAGTATATTTGGCAAATGTACCCATAATAAATAATTACAATTTTCTTTTCCTTATATAGGTTCTTTGTATTGGTCCCACAGGAACTGGAAAAACACTCACTATAGCAGACAAACTTCTGAAGAACCTGCCATTAGAATATATCAGCCATTTTCTGGTGTTCTCTGCTCGAACCTCAGCCAACCAAACCCAAGATCTCATTGACAGCAAGCTGGATAAAAGGTACTCTGTCTAAAACAATTCTCTAATTTTCTTCCGGTTTAATTATTTGTTTTTGCATATATTAGTTGACTTTGCTTTCCAAATCTGCTAAAATGCATATTGGTGATCCACAACTTATGACCACAATTAACTCCAAATCTTCCATTGCTAAGCAAGACAGTTGTTGTGACTTTGCCTTATTTTATTGCCTCTTTCCATAGTTGTTAAGTGAATCTCGGTGATTGTTAAATTAGGAAAATGGTTGTTAAGTGAATCTGGCTTCCACATTGACTTTGCTTGTCAGAGGGTCGCAAAAGATGATCAAGACACTGCATAGAACACTGCAGTCAAATTGCTGGTCACATGACCATAGGAATGCTGCAAGTGCGAAAATAGTCATATGTTACTTTTTTTAGTCCTGTTGTACTTTTGAAGAGTCACTGAATAAATATCTCCCTATAATTTAAAAGCTTGAAGTAAGAAACAAATGTTAAGGAATGAACTTCTCCTGTGATCTATGGCAAAAAGAAACTTTGGAGTTAATAATATGGGCAAAAAAATATGAAGAAATACAGCCCCTGGAATGCCTACCCATTATATCAATAATTATCACTGAGTTTATAACGTTATTTCTTACTGTTCAGAATTGTTTTTTAATCAAATCACATAGTGATAAGAACGCATGATTATGAATGTGCACTCAAACATTATACTGTATGATATTAATTATTTATGAGTACATTTGTACAACATGTATTTCTGTGAAACTGAATATAACTTACACCTACCCTACTAAGGGGCATATGTTATTAAGAAATGTGGGGAGAACTGTAGAAAATCTGTACTAAGAACTCTTCTAAGGTGTGTGAAGTATCTGACCAATAAATCATTTTTCACTTGCAATAAATTCTTACTGTTGACACTGGGAGCATACTGTATATCATAATTCTGCAGACCCATGGCAGCACAGAGCACAGCCTGCCATTGGAGATCAGCTAGTCCCCACTTTGTTGAACTTCAGGAAATTGAATTCTGTTGGAGAGCCTTCTCCTAGGGTCATACCATCGTTTACCCTTTTAGTTTCATTTTTGTTGTTTTGTTCATTTAGTTGAAGAATTTTATGATTGTTTGTTGTTTAATTTTAACCATGAATGTTTTTAATTTTTTTTGTCTTATGTACACTGCCAAGAATATATTAAATATATATTAAACATAATATTGACAGTTTATTAAATAATATTATACATTATATATGGTATAGAATAGATGCAATATATATCAATATATATTTCATAAATAAATACATCTCCAACCACGATTATCATGTATCATGTATTCCAGCCAGTACTTTTATTTTTGTCTTGTTAAATGTAGGCGTAAGGGAGTTTTTGGCCCCCCGCTTGGCCGGTATTTCATTTTTTTCATTGATGATCTGAACATGCCAGCCTTAGAGACCTATGGTGCCCAGCCACCCATTGAACTTCTTCGGCAGTGGATGGATCATAAAGGCTGGTACGATAGGAAACAAATTGGGTAAGATACAAGTTCTTTATCTAGTTTCTGTACAAAACACTGTTTTCAGAACAGGAGGTCAGTTTTAAATCTGCACTGGTATACTTATATTTCTGTCTGTTGGGGGTCTATGATATAATGTTAATGTTTCATCTTGGGCATGTTTTTGCTCGTTTCAGGTACCTTTAAGAAATTAGTGGATATTAACTTTATTGGTGCCATGGGACCACCAGGAGGAGGAAGAAATGCAGTTACACCACGCCTCATGCGCCACTTCAACTATCTCTCATTCACTGAGATGGAAGACAGCAGCAAGAAGAAAATCTTCTCCAGTATTCTTGGCAGTTGGATGGGTAGGTTATGTGAAGCAGGGTCCTTTCTCTTTCTTATCTCTCTTATTAGGTGATCTGTAACTTTAGAGAAAGATATCCTGTTGTTCCAAGAGATTGTTATTTGGACTGCTAGTCCTGTCTGGGCAGACAGTGAAATCATAATAGAATCTACAAAGCAGTCATATGCTATTTGTTATCTTTTTCCAGAATACTGTCCAATACTGCCAGATAAATGCTAGATTGTCTATCCAGTATTCTTATTGTATGGAACATTGCCTGAGTGAGAGGCAAAATCAGGCCATTGAAAAATAAGACATTTTACATAATCTCAAGTTTTTATGTACTTGAGGAAATCCCTCCTCAAGAGGGATGTGTAGAGATATGTGCATCTTATATACTGTAAGAAAAAGATGTTTAAGTTCCTTGGATTCCCAAGCTTATGTTAGCTCCACAATGTATGGAACATTTAGGTGGTCATTAAAAGCTCTCCCACATTCTGCCATTTGTAAGGCCTGAACACAGCGGGTGGGATTTGGCTGGTTTGGACCGGTTTGAGCGAACTGGTTGAATCGACAGGCTGGCCCCACCCACTCCTCCCCACCTCGCCCAGGCATCTCCACACAGCCCGTTTTGGATGCAAGTAAATGCAGGATCTGTGCAGTCACTCTGGGAGGCAAAAAACAGCCCTCCCAGAAGTTCTGGAAGTCCGGAAATGGGCCTATTTTCCAGCTTCCAGAAGGTCTCCGGAGTCCAGGGGAGGCCGTTTTCGCCCTCCTGGAGGCCCGAGGAAAGCTTCCAAAGCCTAGTGTGGGTGAAAAATGAAGTTACAGTAGGTCACGCCACCATGGCCATGCCCACACAGCAACCAGACAGACAACCTGTTGCTGGGATTTTTGAATCCCATCCCTGCCTGAACAGCATGACAAAATTCTTTTGCAAGCTGGTGTAAAAGCCTCCTCTTCAGACCATTGGCGGGGGAACTCTGACTTTTGTGATACCTTCTTTAGTTCACAAGACTGCAGCCATAGCTGTCCGAGAAATAAAATGGGCCAAGAAAATTGAGTCAGCATCAAGAGCACTTTCAAACAGTCCTTGAAGCTACCTCTTTTCTTTTTTGGAGGGAAAATTGATTGCCCTTAGAAGACAATTGTATCTGGATTCCTGCCACTCCCTGAGAAAAGTTCCTTGGAGTTGGGCAATCGATAATTTAAATAAATAAATAAGCAAATAAATAAGTACATGTTTTCATTTGAAAAAGCATGGAGAAGAAACACATCCAGATCAGTGGTGGGATTCAAATTTTTTTTACTACTGGTTCTGTGGGCGTGGCTTGGTGGGCGTGGCAGGGGAAGGATACTGTAAAATCTCCAGTCAGAGGTGGTATTTGCTGGTTCTCTGAACTACTCAAAATTTCCGCTACCGGTTCTCCAGAACTGGTCAGAACCTGCTGAATACCATCTCTGATCCAGATATATTTACATAAAGGTAGCCCTAACTTAGTGATTGTCTTAGAGAGTGGCTATTCATAGTTAGGGCCATGCTGTAAAAGTAACTTTTGGACAATGCCTGCATTTATGACTTTTACAGCATCTGACTCTGTCTCTGAATTGCAACTTTAAACTTCCCTTCTCTACAATTTTCTCTTGCTCCCCGCCTCCCCGGATGTATATGTGAGTACAAGATAAACAATGTCTTTATGAGGGAGAGGACACTTCAACTTGGCACAGTTTGTACTCTATTTTCACTCCCTAATCTCACACAAATGTGTTTGAAACCAATCTGTAATCATCTTTGCTTCCATTGGCTTCAGAGCACTGAAAGGTGTCTTTGTGGGGAAGGTAGAAGCAAAAAGGTGCATATGTTCGCCACCTTATGTTATTTGTAAAAATAATAAAGGTAGGATACAAATAATAAAATAAAAAAACCTATTATAAACTTTTCAAAACTCTCTCCAGATAGCCAGTAAAAGATTTTATTTTACTTTTTTTAAAAAAGCACTTAAAAATTATAGTACCCTCTGAGCATCATAGCTCCTGGAGTAATAAAAATTATTTTGCTCCCATTCAGCAAATGTTTTCCTCTACATTTTCATTATGTATAGTGTGCACTTCGTTACCTAGGAAGCTTTCTACAACTGTATGCCATTGCTTCTGTTTCTATTAAATCAGAAATTCGAGCTGTAAAAAGAAAGACTATCAGTCTGAACAACTTCTTTCATCAGGGTTTGCAAAGCTTGCTTGAAATAATAAAAATTGGGTTCATAGTCTATTTTACTTCTCTAACAGACTTAGGTTGTAGGTTGAAACTGAAGAAAAGCTTGCTTAAACCCAAAAGCTGAAAAATATTGGGATGCATGGCAAAACAAGAGCAGAACCAAGAGAAAAATCAACTTTCCAGATAGGATCAACAAGCTTCCTACTAAGGCAGAGTGTCCTTGGGGCAAAATAACTCCCCCCCTTTCTATTTTGAAGATGGAACTTTTTGTAAAAAAATAAACATACTAATTTTTTTCTTGAATTTTAGCTGGAAAACTAGGAGAAATATGTTACAGAGAGCCAGTCCGTAAGTAATTTAATATATTAATTTCCAGTATATTAGTAATACATTTTAGAAATATACTTTTTCAATTACTTATTTTTAAAATTTGGGTGGTGCCCTTCAGATTTGGACTTTATTAGAGGAAAGCAAGGAGTTTGTGTACAATAGTTAATAGTAATATAATTATAATATATAAATATAATACTGTAGATTGACTACAAATAACAGCATGACAAAGCAGCAGCAATGTTGCATTAAAATATCTGCAAGAGATATCACTTGCCTACAAACAAGTACTGATGGGATCATAAAACAGACAAAATAATAAAATATGAAGAAGCTAAAGTGCTCTGAGAATTAAGTATTCGAGCAGACAAACACTTGTCATATATTACCCCAGACTTAACAATTGTTGAAAAGAAAGACAAGTAAATCTGGTTGGTGGACGTTGCAATACCTGGAGATAAGAGAAAAGAGGGAGAGAATCACAAAATAGAAAGACCTGTAAATAGAAGTAGAATGACTATGGCAAAAGAAAGCCAAGACACTACCTATAGTATTACGTGCTTTTGGTGGAATCACAAAACATCTGGAGCACAACTTGAACATTATTGGCATTGACCATCAGTCAATTGCAAAAGGCCACCTCACTTGGAAACACTTACATCCTGTGATAATACCTTTAATACTATTAAACAACATCTGTCTATCTCAGATCCTGGGAAGGACTCAATAGGTGGATAAAAATGCCAAATCCAATCTAAAGAAATGGCTGACTGTGTAGAAAACAATGATAATAATGAAAAGTCACCAGATCTCATGCATTCCCATTTGAAATCTTGCAAGATTGCGAGAAGGAACAAAAGAAAGCATTTACCAAAAAGTAATAGTGAAACTCATGCTCTAGTGAGGTCTAGGACAACTCACCACAGCCAACTCACTGCAGCCAACTTGTCACAGCCACCTTGCTGTGGCCAACTTGCCACAGCTAATTTGCCAAGGGACAACTTGCCACAGGACAAGAGTTACACTAATATCAAAGAAATTGTGGAATAGAATCATTAAAGAAAGGATGCAAAAGGAGGAACAAAATGAAATGTGCATGACAAATTTTTAATAATGTTTCATTACTTTAAATGCTTAAATTGAATTGTTAAATTATCCTGCAGTGAGTTGTCCCATGGTGAGTTGGCCACGGAGAGTTGTCCAGCCACAACTGGGCCAGTGGGCCATGACGAGTTGTCTTCAGAGAGTTGGCTGCACCAAGTTGCCCCATTCCGCTGTAGTGTTACAATAAGAAAAATATATATAGCTGAACTTAATTTATAATAACATAATACAGTATATTAAACCTCTCCATATCTATCTCTCCATATCTCCATATCTATTAAACCTCTCCATAAATAGCAATAGCACTTAGACTTATATACTACTTCACAGTGTTTTGACAGTCCTCTCTAAGTGGTTTACAGAGTCAGCATATTGCCCACAACAATCAGGGTCCTCATTTTACCCACCTCAGAAGGATGAAAAGTGGAGGCAACCTTGAGCCTGGTGAAAAATCATCTTCTTTCTATAATATCCACGTATTTGTCTATATTTTATACCTTATGGATTTTTATTCTTTAGATTTCTCAGAATTCCCTATTTCATATTAATATGAACTCAGTCCAGTAGTGACTTTTTGGAATTTCCCTTTGTCTTGACCCTTTTTTCTATCTTCCTTCATATATTTGATTTGTAATATAATTATAATATATAAATGTAATATTGCAGACTGACTACAAATAACAGCATGACAAAGCAGCAGCAATGTTGCATTAAAATATCTGCAAGAGATTTCTCTTTATGACTAAAACATCTTAAGGTACTTCTTTCGTATGTTCCTCATGTTTATATTCAGTGCACTCTTCTTCAGCATTCATCCTTTCCTGTTTTTCTTTTGTTTTAGTGCACATACTCAACCCATTCCCACTGCATTTCAATTTGCTTTATTCTTTCTCCTAATACCAGGACTCACTTCCCTATGCAAAGAGGGCAGAAAGATGCTCTTGAATGTAAATTTTATCTTTTTTTCAACAAACATTCATCCCTCACAATGAAGCATATTATACACACCCGCTTTTTGTTAGCATTTTCCTGTCTTAAAATTTCTTCATTCATTTCCCATTTAAGGAAATATTCTACCAAGATGCACAAATTCCCCTGTTGACTCTGTTTTTTTTCACCATTTATGTGCATAAGAAGCAATTATTCACTCCATTTTTCCTGTCAAACATAAATACCTTGGTCTTTTATAAATTAAGTTATATGCATAAGTCATGTCATCAAATCTCTGCCATCACCACAAGAATTCCTTATATACTTATCCATAAATATTTTAAACAAGCAAGCAGACATCACACATTCTACTCTTAGGGATGTTGCACTGACTGCTTTTTCCCTTGATTACACACAGCATCTAACAAACAAGGAGGAAATAGAAGTGGACCACAGAAATGGAACCAAATTTTCCAAGATACTAGAACCAAGAAAGAACTACTTAACTAGTGGGGATTGGGGTGGGGAAAGCAGAATTCCAATTTGGCATGACCAGGTACAATAGTCAAGATTTTGTTGATGATCCAAACTCTGTCAAGGATCTTGGAGTACTCATCTCTAATGATCTAAGTGGTAGAGCTCACTGTAACTACATAGCCAAAAAGGCATTGTTGACCTTTATTAACCTAATGCTACGTAGCTTTTTGTCTGGTAATATTACACTACCAACTAGAGCATACAAAACATTTGCTAGACCAATACTCGAATACATCTCATCAGTCTGGAACCCACATTACGTATCTGATATTAACACAGTTGAGAAAGTCCAGAAATATTTCAGAAGGAGAGTTCTCCACTCCTCTACTCATTGCCACCAGACTTGAAATTCTAGACCTAGACAACCTAGAACTACGCCGCCTTCTGTCCGATCTAAGTATAGTATATAAAATCATGCATTGCAATGTCCTACCTGTCAATGAATACTTCAGCTTCAACCATAACAACACAAGAGCAAACAATAGATACAAACTCAAGGTTAATCGCACCAAACTTGATTGCAGGAAATACGACTTCAGCAACAGAATGGTCAATGTCTGGATTCTACCTGATTCTGTGGTTTCTTCCCCAAACTCCAAAAACTTTAACCTTAGACTTTCTACTATTGACCTCACCCCTTTCCTAAGAGGTCTGTAGGGGGCATGCATAAGCGCACCAATCGTGCCTACCGTCCCTGTCCTATTGTTTTTTGTTTTTTTTATTTTTCTTATATGTATCCATGTATTCATAACTATGTTTTTTACTTATACCTATTATCTTGTAAGCAGTTGACAAAATAAATAAATAAATAAATAAAAATGTTAGCAGCTTTAAAACAGATTGAAAAGAACATTGAACAATAAATAAAGCTTTGGTATAATGCAGATTCAGGAATAAAGGTAATAGGTATTTTCTTCATCTGTTTGTGAAATAATTATCTTGTTCTGTCCCAAGCCAGGTTTCTATATTGTCAGGCAACCAATACTCATTTTATCTCTTTTGAGAGGTCCTCCCTTTAAGACTGATCAGAAATTTTGTTTTCTTTTAGCTGGATGTCCTCAAATAGCAAATCTAAATGAACCTCTTGTTGATGCTACAATATACGTGTATTCAACCATCACATCTCAACTGTTGCCCACTCCAGCAAAATCTCATTACACGTTTAATTTAAGGGATCTCTCCAAGGTTTTCCAAGGAATGCTGGTGGCAGATCCAGCTAAAATTGTGGTGAGTGCTGTTTTCATAACATTGGCTAGAATGCCTACCAAAGGGACTTGTGATTAATTTTCTAATTAATCAATTTCCTGATCAATATCCTTTTCTATGTATCTCATAGATCACATTAAAATGACTTTTTAAATTTAGAAATTCACATTGACTTCACTTAAAGTGTATTTGAGATTTTAAAAAATGAAATAGTTTTTTGTGTGATAACAGCAAATGAATCACATCTGCATGATTCAGCCAATCACATTTTTATCTAGACTATCCATGATTAATATGAAATGGCAAACTCAAGCACCAAGATATATACCAGGTTTTTGTTTATTAGTTTATCACATTGTTAATAATATAGCAAGTATAACAAATTGGGGAATGGAGTACATAAAAATTGTTAGATTCTGTATAATGAGATAATGTTTATTTTAACCTTCTTTAAGGAAAATTCTAGTAATTGCTATCTTTATCGCTGAGTTGCTGGTTGTTTAGACCAATGCCTGTGATTCTCAGGCATCCAGGTCATGGTTGTCCCAAAGGTGCTTTTTTCCAAAAGACAACTGGACTTTCTTGGTTTTTTTCCTTTGAAAACATTTCACTTCTCACCAAGAAGTTTCTTTAGAACTTCAGAACCAAAGAAGCTTCTTGGATGAGAAATGAAATATTTTCAAAGAAAAAAAAACAAGAAAATCTAGTTGCCTTTTGGAAAATCAAGCTTTGGGTTTAGATCAGTATATAAAGAAAAGATTATTTATGTATATATATATATAATTTGTTTATTTGTTCATGAAATTTATACAGCTACCTACCCCTACATATGTGATTTAGAAATGCTTTGGGGTCCTGTGGAAACCAAACATGGAACATTACTAAAGACTTTCTTTGTAATTCTTTGCCAGGATAAATTGCCCCTATTGAGGTTGTGGTATCACGAAAGCTGTCGTGTGTTCCGTGATCGTCTAGTTAATGATGAAGATCGAAATTGGTTTGATGACTTGATGAAGGACATGATGTTGGAATGGAAAACCAGCTTTCATGAAGTTGTTCCTTTTGAGCCCCTTCTTTATGGAGATTTCATGACACCTGGGTCTGATGTGAAGCTTTATGAACTGATTGATAGCAAAGAGAAAGTAGGTTGCAAGTGATACTTCTCTGCTTCTTCTGTTTGCTATGTCTTTAATTCACCCTGCACAACGTATAATTTAGGTGTGGTTAAGGATAACATAAAGTCTAGAGAAATCTTCCAGCTATATTGCACATGTGGGCTAAAACAGGATGCATATATTAAAAGTATGTATTATTTTCTGTGTACGAAGAATAAGGTTGTGCAAGGATAGACTGAACTCTAGAAGCATGCTGAGAATGATAGATGAAAGTGGATAGAACAGACCTAGATTATGCACTTTCCCCCCAAGCCCCCTGCTTCTTTTGGTGTTTAGGCAAGTAATAAAGAACAGTTGGGAATCTGCTATGCAGATGACTTGAGCATAGTACTTACGCTTGAAAAATGCAATAAACTAGGAAAGAGAACAAGTTTTATGTTCATAGTACTGCAGCGAATGCCATTAAAATCTTTACAGCTGACCTTTGCAAGTAATTACCCTTCCCACAGAACTCCCAAGTGGAAGGAGAGTGCTTACTGAGAAAATGTTAATTAAGCAGAGGGTAAAAATGTAAAGATTTTAATAAGGAATGATGTCCTTTGCATTCACTGCCATGCCAGAAATAATAATGATAACAGTATGCTTTCTTTCTTGATCACCAAATGAATTATAGTCATTAATTATTCTGGCTTCTTTGGTAATCAAATGTTTGTCACATCTGTTGCTCAGATAGTTGAGGCTATGAGGAGTTAGATGACTTAATCAAGTCCATCCATCCTGGCTAAAACAATGAATTTTATTCTGGAATCTTATCCAATTTGTTGATATGGCCTCTGATCATTACAACAAAACTGAGGGTGCTAGTTCTAATTCTATGTGTACCATGTTTGGTCTCAGATATCAAAGTCAGTGTTTTCAAAGTGTTTTCCTTTGTTGCCTAAAATATATTAGTTTTGGAACTCAGATTCTAATTTTATTCCTTCAAATAACAGTATTTCATTTATTATCATCAGTGGCATTTTATAATAATAGAGAGAAGGGATGCACGTCTCCTAAGTTGGCCTCCAAAAATGTGTCTTTCCTAGTTGATTGGTCTTATTGCTCTTCCATTTTGCTTTGTTCCCAGCTTATACATGTGATAGAAGAGTATATGGATGAATACAATCAGATCAATACTACTAAGATGAAGCTAGTGCTATTCATGGATGCTTTGGCGCACATATGCCGAATCACACGTATTCTACGCCAAGCATTGGGCAATGCTCTTCTCTTGGGTGTTGGTGGTAGTGGAAGACAATCGCTGACTAAGCTGGCATCTCATATGTAAGATATGAATGCAGGTTATTCATTTCTGCACTAGTAAGCTGTGACAAGTTGCTTAGAATACAAATTATTTGAAGCCTGGATTTGCAAGTTAGCATGCCACAGATCAGAAACCAGGAATTAGGATCTAAATAATATATATATTCCATCACTGAAGACATAGATGATTGTTTCCAGTGGTAGGAAGTGCAACAAAATCATCTGGATATGTTACTAACATATTGGGGGGAGGATCACTTTTGCAAGGCAGCAATAACAACTTCATCTGATCACTGAGGGTCATTGCAAAATAATTCCATAAGTCAAACTGTAAATGATAGAAATAAGTCCACACAGAAAAAACTTAACAGTTTTATCAAGCAGATTTTAACCTGTTCACTTCAATATATTTCTTGCTAAAGAAATAAGCTATTTTATTTTAAAAGTGACTTGTTTCATTTATAATTACAACTTTTGTAATGAAAATGTTAAAAAAATGGTGGCAGTGTTTGAAATCTTCCTAATGATGTTCTTCAGTAACATCTTTACAGGAGTAACTCATGTCCTGATTCAGATTCCTTTCTTTTTAGAGCTGATTATGAATGCTTCCAGATAGAGCTTTCAAAGAACTATGGGACAGCTGAGTGGAGAGAAGATATCAAAAAGATCATGCTGAAAGCTGGCTTGCAAAGCCTCTCTATTACTTTTCTATTTACAGATACCCAGGTAAGCAAATCTATTGGCAAATTTCAAGGATTGGAATTTCTTCATGTACTGTATTAGTTAACATGTTTCTTAAATCAATAATAGTCATTAGTGTGCTCAGAAGAGTCCCAACAATGGGCATATCCAGCTCATCTACCTCTCATATAATGCAACCCGGTACTATTTATATCTATTTATGTGTTATTCTCCTTAAATTCAATGATAATTAATCCCTGATAAGCATGCATAAAATTGAAACTATTAGCCTCATTTTAGAATCTTTGTTATAGAGGAGAGAATAACTTCTGTGATATGGCTCTCACTCTTAGCCTGTCATCCATTCCTTACATGAGAAGGAAGGTTTATTGCAAAACATATGTGCATTTATATTTACTATTTTAATATTATATTTGTATCTGATTAGTCCTATTAGAATTTCCAAAGAGTACTTAAATTAGCTATAGGAACTAGAGGAGGAGGATGAGGATGATACTTATATGCTGCCTGTCTCACCATGGGGCTACTCTAGGTAACTCACAACAATTAAAAAAAAAAAGAAATAAAAAGGAGGTTTAAGCAAAGCAAAAGTAATATAATAGAAACAATAAAAGAAAACAAGGAAAAAGAAAACAAACAAAATACATCAATATAACTGCTAAAAATGATGGCAAGTGTGGAGGAGGGGAGGTGGATTCAGCTGTCAATGTGCAGCCACCTCCAAAGTAGAACTCCCTCATCAGATCCCCAGACCAACCTGCAGAATCAGAGAAAGATAGGAAATTGAGGCAGATGTTGCACTAGAGGGCAGGATGTTTCAAGGGGCAGGTGATGCAGCAGAGAACACTCTTCTGGATTACATCAGTTGGAGTTCTTTACCAATAAGTTCCCAGTAGGCCTTCTCTTCCAGAATAAATAGGATAGGATAGTCTTAGTGGGATGAGAGAGTTCACCAGGCAGCCTGGGCCTATACCATTAAGGGTTTTAAAGATCATAACCAAAACTTGAACTGCACTCAGAAGCAGACCAGTAGCCAGTAACAGTTTGTGGAAAAGAGGTGTAATATGAGCCTCCAATCCTTATTTGATATTCAAATAGGGTTCTTGAGGTATTCTACTTTCAATTACAATTTTAGACTAAGTTCTATTATGATGGTTCTTGGAAGTCAAAAAGAAAAAAAAAGTTTATAAAATAATGTGACAAGTCTATTCATGGAGTGCATATCCCTAACATGTACTGGAAAAGAAAAAGAGGAGAAGGAAAAATAGGGATATTGAATCTTTCAGTATATAGAAAGTGTATTGGTTGGTTGGTTGGTTAAATAAAATCTGCTAATATAAAAATAAAATAAATGCATTGGAGAAAATTGAAACAATGAATATAATATCATGATATGTTATTTAGATCAAAAGTGAATCCTTCCTAGAGGATATCAACAATTTGTTGAATTCAGGAGACATACCTAACTTGTATGGCCTAGATGAGCAAGACCAGATTATGACTGCTATGAAACCAATTGTTCAGGACCAGGGACTTCAACCTACCAAGGCCAACCTGATGGCTGCATATACAGGAAGAGTGCGAAGTAATATCCATACTGTACTATGTATGAGGTATGAGCTAACCTGGAATATATGGCTTACAGGAAAAAAGAAACCCTTCATCTTCAGCAACTTTCCGCTCTTCTAATGGTGATTCATATCATAGAAATCTACGTAAATTACCCCACAGCAACCTTCCCAAGCTGATACCAAAAGCAATTTGTAACACTTCATCTCTGCAGGGATAATGGGAGATGTCATCCAAAAGGCCTACATAGCCCCAGATTAAGGGATTTTAATCTAAAAATATCTAAAAAAGAAGACAGGGAGTTCTCTTTATTCTTCACATTTGCCCCAACATGTTATGCAAAAAATACTTGAGCCAGTGGTACTTCCATCCTAGTCCTGCCCATTTAATTACACACGTGGTCCTAAGTTTCTATAAGCTTCTCCTACCACTGTTGCAAAGTGAAGATCTCAATTAAAACATGCACCTTGAAAAGTTCTCTATATGCCATGGTTGTCATTTTTCCTGTTTTGGAAGAATTTGTGAAATGTGTTAACCTTCTTTTCCATTACAGAGAAAATATCATGGCACCTAGAATTTGTTAGAGTTTGGGAGAAGGAGAGTGTATCTATCTAATCTATCTAGTATATCTATCTTCTATTTGTACCAGCATGGGGTTTTGAAGCAACAATTCCATTATTATTTTTACTGCAGGACTTTGTTTGGCTTTGCCTTAAGTATTTCCTTGAGTGAATGTCTCTTCTGAGCCGCTTCTCCCCCTCACACCCACACCAGGCCTTATACATTATTTTGCATATCTCAGTAACTAAAACTTAAAGTTCAAGATTTTGCTTTGGATTACTGTAAATTTAAAGTCCCTTACTAATCTTTGTGAAATGAAGTGCTGAGAACCTGGGATTTTTTTTGCCCTTAGATCAAGCTTTCAAGTCTATAGATATTAGATGGATTAAAGCTCATGAAGCATAGTGCTTCCACCTTCAGTTGTAATGGAACCCGCTACCCTTCGTTGTGTCTCCAGGACAGCCTTTCCTGCCTATAGTGTATTCCAATAGAACAAAACTGATACAAACTGTTCTAACAAGAACTTTTCTTACTCTTTTCTGTTTCCTGACAATTTAGTCCTATTGGGGAGGTGTTCCGAGCACGGCTCAGACAGTTCCCATCTCTGGTAAACTGCTGTACCATTGACTGGTTCAACGAATGGCCTACAGAAGCCTTGGAATCTGTTGCTGCTTCCTTTTTCAAAGATATCTCAGATGCTGAGGTTACCCCTGAAGTTTTAGAAGGCATGGTAAATACCTCTCTTGAAACAAATTTGGCATTCTGTGAAAGAAGTTATAAAGTTTAGCAGCTAATATGCTGACTCTGTAAACTGTTTAGAGGGGCTGTAAAACATTATAAAGCAGTATATAATTCTAAGTGCTATTGCTATTGCTGATTACTAAACAAAGACACAAGTCCTTCCATTGAGGATGCATGAGTCATAAAGACAGCTGAGAATATATCTACAGACCCGCTCACATCCTGGACATAAATGGTTTCAACTTCTACCCTCAAATTGTTGTTATAGAACACTAGAACAACTAGACACAAGGACAGTTTTTTTTCCTGCATGCCATCACTCTACTAAACAATTAATTCTCACAACACTATCAAACTATTTACTAAGACTGTATTACCAGAGGTGGGATTCAGCTGGTTCGGGCCAGTTCGGGCAAACCAGATGTTAAATTTACATCTGGTTCGCTGAACCAGTAGTTGAACTGACTGGCTGTCCCCGCCCATCCTCCCCCACTCTTCCCAGGTGTCTCCACATGGCCCGTTTTGGATGCAGATAAGTGCAGTGTCTATGCGGAGGCTCTGGGAGGGTGAAAAATGGCCCTCCCGGAAGTTCCTGAAGTCCAGAAATAGGCCTGTTTCTGGCTTCCAGGGGGCCTCCAGACCCTGGGGAGGGGCTATTTTTACCCTCCCAGAAGTCCAAGGGAAGCCTCCGGACTCTGGGGAAGGCGAAAAACAGCTCTCCTGGAAGTATTGGTAGGCCATGCCCACCATGGCCATGCCCACCCACTAACCGGGCAGAGAACCAGTTGTTGGGATTTTTTAATCCCACCCCACATGTTACTATTATTCTTCTCATCTTTCCTATTACCTATCTCCTTCTACTTATGACTATAATATTGTTGCTTGTGTCTTTACAATTATATTGTTTTATTTAGTTTCCTGGTATGATTTTGATTGCTTATTTAATATCCTATGACTATCACTAAGTGTTGTATCTTATGATTCTTGATGAATGTATTTTTTATGTACACTGAGAGCTTATGCACTGAAGACAAATCCCTTGTGTGTCCAATCATACTTGGCCAATAAAGAATTCTATTCTATTCCAATCCAATAATCATTAGAATTTAGAGCATTTTCTTTTAATAGTGGAATGTGCGCTATTTTTCATGTTCTGTTTTATATTTTCCTAAAATATGTATTCCATAAATAATCTCATTTGGTTCAAAAACCTACCTTATTAAAAAGTCTTTGGAGTTTCTTAAAATTGTTTTCTATATTGTAGATTCAAATGTGTGTAGAGATTCATCAGAGTGTTGCAATTAAGTGCAAGGCATATCTGGCAGAATTGGCAAGGCATAACTATGTCACTCCCAAAAGCTATTTGGAGCTGCTTGGTATCTTCATTGGTTTGATAGGAACAAAGAAACAGGAACTCAACAATGCGAAGAATAGGATGAAGAGTGGATTGGATAAGGTGGGATTCTTTAGAAACATTTGCATTGCTTTGCTTCCTCTTTTTAGAGGAACTTCACATAATGGATTGTCGCAATGATTCCAATATGGAAAGGTCTTGAAGCAACTTTTGATATTGCTTTAAAATTGCACCCAATGTTTTACTACAGCAAAATCACCACCTCCTCACCATATTCACCATAACTGCTAACATATTTATGTTGGATATAAGCAGGCATTCGTTTTTTCTTTATGTGTGTGCATATGTACACAGAATGATGAAAGCTAAACATTTTGTTGCTATCTTTTCCTGAATAAAGCTGGCCTAGCATTTTCCTGTTTTTTGGATAGGGAGAGTTTGTTTTTCTAAAATTGGATCTAGCCTAAGTTACTGAACCTGCTTCCCAATAAAATCAATGACAATTCCAACAGATCAGTCTAAATTATCCAAGTGATGTCACTGAGTCTTTAAATTTAATTAATGTGAAAATGCTACTATTGATGCTGGTGAATTCTGTTTATTTTTAAAGAATTAACTACTTTCAGAGAAAGTTAGAGATGATTATAAACATGACACTGTATAATAAAACGATGGAAAAGCCAAACTGACAATGGAACAGCTAACTTTAAACTAAAGAATAACTACAACTGACAAGTCATTCAAAATTAAACATCTGTATTTACCATTTAGTTCATGGCATAGTTACATGTATGCTCAAAATTGCACTAATACTTATTCTGACTGAATTTTATATCTGAAAGACCTTGATGACAAGTATAGTCACATTATTCTGTGCAAACTAGAATCTCTAATCAGGAGACTGCCTTGATTAGAGATTCTACAAGTTACCCATATCCCCATCTACTAGGCTGTTTGGTTCATGTAGGGTACTGACACACTCAGGATACAAGAGAAAATAATTTCTATCCCACTTAAATTCTTTCAAGATGATCACTACATTCTTCTCTTCATTTGAGATTCACCTTGATGGATTTTATATATAGTTTTCTTTCCTTCCAGCTTTTGCGAACAGCAGATGATGTAGCAAAAATGCAGGAAGAGCTAGAATTAGCCCGCCCCCTGCTGGCAGAAGCTGCCAAAGATACGCTCGTGACCATGGAACAAATACAGGTACTGTAGGCTCTGCAATGTACCTTCAGAAGCAATGAGTGCAAGATAAACATATTATGTGCAAATGCTAAATCTCATTGTTCCTATGTTAAAGAAAGCAGCATTTATATTGCATATCTGTGTTATTTTTGTCTAGGCCCTGGCCTGCACTTAGAATAGGGAAGTATAGGTTGAATATCATTAAAGAACCACAAAATATTATTATTGTTGTCTTTATTATACAAGGGAGGGGTGCTGTTTATATTTCCTTACAGAGGTGACAAAATATCTTAAGTTGCTTTTGCTTTCGTACCCAAACATTTAATTCAGTATGTAAGTTGCTTCTCAAGTAAAAATGTATTCTTTAAGCCATGTTCCTGAAAATGATTTTTCATGCAATCAAGAATTGGGAATTTACATTTATTCCTTTAGAAATGTTGAAATTCATTTTACCCCATAGCACAAATAGCCTCATTCAGCAGCCTTTCATGCCAAAGGACATTTCAGTCTCTGTAGTCATTCCATTTGCATTTTCAATTGTCCTTCCATCCTCCAATAGCATCTTTGTTCAATTTGATGCCCTCCAAATAACTTGGAATTCAGTTCCTCTAATACTGAAGTCCTTCTGCTAGACAATTGCAAGGGTTGAGGTTTTTTCTTCAATTCTGAGGGGCAAGAGTTACGGAAGATTGTGCCACACTCTGTAGTCGTTGAGCCACTCCAACTTGCTACAGGCAAGTAAATAAATTGATACCACTTTGGTGAGAAAAATAATACTGTTTTGTGTGGAAGTATGAACCCAATCGGTGCTGGACCTACCCAAATGTTTTGCCCAAACATGAGGCAACATCAATGGAGAGAAAAAGCACTGGATGACTGAGTCTAGAGCTAGTCCACCTCCTATTGTCCGCCTATTGTCCTTAGATCTGCCTTCGGTCCGATCTAGTATATAAAATCATACCTTGCAATGTCCTACCTGTCAATGAATACTTCAGCTTCAACCATAACAACACAAGAGCAAACAATAGATACAAACTCAAGGTTAATCACACCAAACTTGATTGCAGGAAATACGACTTCAGCAACAGAGTGGTCAATGTCTGGAATATTCTACCTGACTCTGTGGTTTCTTCCCCAAACCCCAAAAACTTTAATCTTAGACTTTCTACTATTGACCTCACCCCTTTCCTAAAAGGTCTCTAGGAGGCGTGCATAACTGCACCAACATGCCTACTGTCTTATATGTACCCATTTCATGTATTCATAACTATGTTTTTACTTATACCTATTATCTTGTAAGCAATTGACAAAAATAAATAAATTAAAATAAATAAATATCGTGCATTTCCGAACAGTGCACAAGAGTGAGCCAAAGGGACTCGTAGTCTTAGGAAACCAAATTCAGAAGTTGTGGGAGCTTCATCACTAGAAACTTTCAAGAAGAGACTGGACTGCCACTACAAAGTTCCTTCCAACTTTTTAATCTGTTAAATAACTACTCTGTATTAACACAGTAGTCTCCTGGCTAATGTACCATCATCATACACTAAATAAGTTAGCTTCATTCCCTTAATAATAATTGTATGTTGCACAACTTGTAATCCCATTAAACTTAAAATTTTGGTCACAATTACATCTTCATCAGTTTTGTCCATTATCAGGGAAAACAACTTTTTATTAAATAGCTGCACCTTAATTATAGTGGTAAATGTATTTAAACTATTTCAAATCTTCCAGAAAATAAGGACAATAAGGCTAAAATGATTAGATTGTTGAATTAGATTTACAACCTTGATTGATAGTAATGTCTTCTTCTCAATAAAAGTACATAGAATCATGCTTTTAATATTGCTTGTGTTTCTTTACATGTTCTCTGTGTATCTAAATAAAATAAAATTATTGCTAATAGGTCTTAAAGATCAACTGAACCCTAAAGGCAAATTTATTAAGAATTTAAGTTAGTCTACATTTGTCTTAGGGATAGTTATTAATGCACATCAATAAAATATTGCTACAGCATATCAGGATTTGAACATCTTTAGCTTCTCTAGTTCTTACATTCTCATCACGTCTAGCCATCCAGAGATGATACTGCTAGTATGATATAGATTCCAAACATTTTACAAAATGCACAATGAAAAAGTATCTACAATGACTATAATGTATATAGGTAATCAATGGTAGGATTCAAATAATATAACAACTGGTTTGCCCAGGGTCAGGTTGGCTGTTGTGGGAGGTGTGGCCCAGCCCCGTCGTCTAGCTCTGCTTCACATGCAGGACGAGCCTCCTGCAACAGCCAACCTGACTCTGGGTAAATCGGTTGTTAAATTATCCACCCCCCCATGCTATCAAAGTAGATCATGGGCACTGCACTGCAATGGAGAAATGGACAACAAAGTGGCCAGCACGAGGGAAGGAGGAGGAGCAGGGAGAAGAAAGAGGGAAAGCGGCCTTCTCCTTCCCTCATGTTGGCCACTCCATTGCCTGATTCTCCATTGCAGCACAGTACCCAGGATCTACTTTGATAGCTGGGAGGGGGGGGGTGTAATTTAACAACCGGTTCGCCTGAACTGGTGCGAACCAGCAGAATCCCACCACTGTAGATAACCAATTAAGCTATATTCTCCAATGAAAATTTCAGTGGGATGAGAGAGAGAGAGATTGCACACAGTCCTAAACACTTTTGTGTTATTGCAGGTAGACACTGCTGTAGCAGAAGAGACAAGAAATGCTGTTCAAGCAGAAGAAATGAAAGCTAAAGTGAAAGCTCAAACTGCCCAGGCTATTGCTGATGATGCACAGAAAGACCTAGCAGAAGCCCTCCCTGCTCTGGATGCTGCCCTTGCCAGCTTGAGGAATCTCAACAAAAATGATGTTACTGAGGTAATTAAGAGGATAGATTTTAGCACAAATTTGGTACAAGCATTTTTAGGGTAGCTCACTCTCTGCATGATACAAGTGGGCTATCTCATTTGGTACATGTACCTCTAATATGATGACATCATGGTACCCAGATAGGTATAAAAAAGGTCCTTGAAACTCTGCCATTAATTACACTTCCTGAAGCATAAAAGTTAGGCCATATGCCATCCAGTCCCCTTATGACTTTTCACCATTATACCATAGCAGTTTCAAGTTTTGAAGGAACTATCTGATCAAGATATGGTTTCCATCTCCTCTGGATGTGGTGCTGATTCCCAAGCTGTTTCCTTCCTAGGCTTTTGAATGTAGTGACCCAGGTACTGAAGATAGGAGCCAAGATAAGTCAGTCATTCCCCACCTGAACAAAGCTAGATTTTGTACCAATTCTTTCTCAGTCTGGTATAGTCATTGGATTAGGAGTGGGGAGTTCCAGTTCCTGCCATGGAAATTCTAAGGGTGGTTTTGAGCCAGTCAGCATTTCAGCCCAATCTACTTCACAGGATTGTTGTTAGGAAAAACATAGTTTTTGTGCCATACCAAATATACCTGCTAAATACTATTTTAATTCAAGATTAAATGTTTATTTACTGCTTGAATCATGTATCCATGCCATGACAAGTAGGGATTAGTTTACAAATGCTCTTCAGTAGAAATTTCTATGGGACAATTGGATCTTTGGCTGAATTTTTGTTCATTATCATATTTTTTAGTTGCAATCGTTTTTGGGGCTTGTATGAGATTACAGTTTTGTTTAGTATTGCCCACATCGAGTCACAGTTGATAATTACATTCAAGACTGGTTCACTTATTGGTTTTCTCTATTCATACTACTATTTTGTAGTATCACTTGTAAGATTCATCAAAACAGTTGTCAGCCTCTGCTGCATTTTCATGAACCAGTACTTTATAAGGGCACATAGTTAGGCTTTAAGCTGATGGTTGGTGCATGATGGGAGGCAGAATTGAAGCAGCTAAATCTGGGGAGGCTATGGTGGACCATGTATGAACTTTCACGGACCATACTTTGAAAATTATTGTTGTCAGATTTTCTATTTCCTCAATATGAACCATGCTCAGTGGGAATTGTAGATGCTGTAGTGTAATCCTTTCAGAGGGCATTAGATTGAGAAAGGTTGATTTAAAATGACTGTAACATCCTAATGTTTAGAGAATATTTGCAGAATAAACTTATAATTATTTCACCATCAAGTCTCTCTTAAAATTACTGGATAGTTCTCTCGCACTGAAAATAAAATGTCTGAACTTAAGTAACATTTATATAACCAAATCACAACCAGATTATGCAATCTCAGCATAGTTATAGCTTTGTCAGCATACTTTGCTTAAACTATGAAAATTAACAAATAATTAAGACATTTTCAAAAATAATTTCTATAGGTCCTTTCCAACACAAGTAATATATGCAAAGGTGTATTTAAGAGAACTGAATTTAAAAAGATATCAACATAAAAGGGGGAAAATAATTGAATTTGGCCTTCCTGACAGCTAAGAAAACACACAGTAGTCTTTGAATTCACTGGCAGCTTTTTGAAGTAAAAAGTTGAAATGGAAAAAATATCAAAGGACGGATAGAGTATAAGCTGATAATACCAATTCTTATAAGTATCTTTATTTCAGTTCTTTAAAATATTCATAGTTTTATGTATCCCATCTCAATTTCTGCACAACAAATTCAGAAGGAAACCACCCCCGCCCCCACTATGTATACATTCTACTATTCTATACTGTAGCATTGAAGAATCCAAAAAAGAAGAATGTCATACATGGAATCCTTATACTGTACAATATTTCCCAGATGATTTATGGTAATAGATACATTTTGTCAAATCAACTCCCAGAAAAAGGCCTCCAATTTAATAGACATTAATGTATTCTTCAGAGAAGAGATGGTAAGAAGATGAAACTTTACCCTGCTAACAATGCCAGAATGTTTCTCTCGAAAGCTTTCCATTCAGTTGAGATGGAATTTATATGAGAGCACTTTGGAGCAAGATTTTCTTCTTTTCTTGTCCACTGATGGCTCCATTATGCTCATGAAGATACCTGTGTCATCTTTTCAACTTTTTCTACTGTCTTCCTCAGAAGGTCTGGGTTAGTGAAGAAGTAAATGTAGAGGTTGCGCTCCATCTTCTTGAAGTTATTCTGCAGAGATTTGTGTTTGGCCTTTAAGTCAGTCTGGGTGTCCATTAGAATTTGATAGATTTTAGCTTGTGTGATGTTAAGTTGCTCCAGAGGTTCTGATAATTCCTGAAAAGAAGAGTGGTCAAAACAAATGTGAGAAAAGCAGCATGTAATTCGTTTAATTCACATGGAAGGGAGCTTGCCATCCAAATTTCATTTAGCTTTTATTTCAAAGGGAGAAAATGTAATTATGGTAGGATAGACTGGTTCTTTGGTATTCTGGGATGTCTGTACATATATAGCAATAATAGTAGAAGAACAGAACTTAATATATAAAGGACAAAGACCATTGCACACCTGAGCATGAAGCATTAATTTATTGGAGTCATCATGCATCAAACAGTACAGTGCCTTCTTTTCAGACTCCAGTTTAAGAACCTGAGGAAATGGAGTGGCTAGCTGTATTTGAAGCATTTTGAGTTCCTGGCACAATCTTGAACCCTTGCTTGCCAAAGTATCATACGAACGAAAAAGTTGTTTCTCTTGATTGGGTTGGTCCAGCATCTCCCACAACCTGAGAGAGAAATTAAATGATTTAAGATTTTAATTCAAAGAATATTTAATATGGCTGTTCACCACTCCGAGTCCCTTTTTGGGAGAGGGGGGTGGTATATAAATTAAAACAAATAAATAAATAAAATAAATAAATACAAAGAGTAGGGGGATAATTATATATTATCACAAGCATATGTGCTAATAAAGTTGCTACCAAGCCTTAAGTCTATTTATTCCTGTTTTATTATTGTGAAAGAATTCAGATTCTTTCTAATTAAAATCTTAAGACAATTCCAATATTTTTCTGAAATACAAAGAGTTGGTTTATTGATGTGACTATTGTGGATATTGTACTCTATATAAACTCTTCCTTTCCTCCCATTCTGCCTCAATATTCCATTTCTTCCCATTAAATGAAAATTCTATCAAACACTATCCCAGAGAACATTTGCCACTAAATTAATAGTGTTAACTAAATTAATAGTGTTTGATAGAATTTTAATTTAGTGGGAAGAAATGGAATATTGAGACAGAATGGGAGAAAAGGAAGAGTTTCCACTAAATTAAATTTGCCACTAAATTAAAATTCTTTAATTTAGTGGC